>NW_020769320.1:21372995-21394728 GCF_900518735.1 Pseudonaja textilis | reverse complement strand
TACTCGTAATGGTTGCCTGTTGTGGCAAAATAAAGGAAACGTCTGAAGAAGGTTAACTTGGTCCTGGACTTTTCTCTAAGGCACTCAAGGCAATGTATCCCCAACCCCACCCCCATATTGTCACAAATGTCCAGTGCAGGTCAATGTTAGTGAATGGCTTAAAATTGTTTAGTGGAGATTAAAATCTGTGTTTTCCATTCGTGATCAAATATTGCGATGTTCCTGATCCTGATGTTCTTTTTTTAAATTTTACTGATTTTTAAAAACAAACATAAACAAACAAAACATAAAAACATAAAACATCTTATTTGAAAGCAGCTTGATCCCGGGTTACATCTTTTCGTACAGACACAAATTCAAATTCATGCTCATTTTATATACCATTCCATATCTTATTACCATTCTGCATTTTCTATATAGCTTCTCCTCTCTTTTAACTTTATTTTATTTATTTCATCTCAATTCAGATCATTATACTTATATTCTTTGTCTGTCCTGTTTCCAGCTGTCTATTATCTTTTCTCATTAAACAAAATTTCTCCTGTAATCACTGATTGGAGTATGACGCCTTTATATCTTTCCCCTAATTTTATAACACTTAGTATAATACATAACTTCTGATGTTCCTGATCCTGATGTTCTTTTTAAGTAGCAATTAGAATTGCATCACTTCTGGAAAGCAAGGGGTAGAATAAGTCAGCTACACCACATTATTTCTTGCAAAATGCCTTTACTGGTGGCTATATTAAATACTGAGAGTATTTACACCAAGACAAATTCCTTGTGTGTCCAATCACACTTGGCCAATAAAGTATTCTATTCTATTCTATTCTTTTCTTTTTTTAAAAAAATTATTTTTAAAAACATACACATACAAAACATAAAAACAAAAAATCATCTTCCATTTTATATACATACAGTGTGTCAATTGGTTACAAATCTTTTGTGCTATCCTTTTGTAGTCATTTACTCACAGTTTATATCAGTTTTCACATTGTCAAACTAACATGTGCTAATATATTTATCAGTTATTAGTTATCCAGAACTAAACTATTGATTCCATCATTTTATATGAGAGGTTCCAAGTTTTATCTTAAAATTTATATTATACTTTCAACCAGTGGTTATATATGTCTATATTATGTTTTATATCAATCTATTAAATTTCTATCACAGAATTATCTAGTCTATTATATTACCATGTCTTTTTGTCCAACCATTGATAAAACAAATCCCATATCACATAAAATCATTCATCTTCTTGTTCTCTAATTTCAAATGTCAATTTACTCATTTCAGCACAGTCCATAATTTTCTTAATAACTTCCTCCTGCATAGATATTTTATCATTTTTCCAATTCTTAGCAAATACAATCCTAGCCACTATTAATACATTTACAATCAAATATTTCAACTCTTTGTTGTATATTTCCGGTATAATCCCCAATAAAAAGATATCTGGTTTAAAGTCTATATGTTTTATCATTTTTTCCAACTATGTGTGGATTTTAGTCCAATATTTCTTTGCGTCTGAGCATGTCCACCACATATGGTAATATGAACGAGGTATCTGATGACATTTCCAACATTTATCCGATTTGTTCTTGAACACTCTCGCAAGTCTCGTTGGGGGAAGATGCCACCTGTAAAACATCTTATACAGATTTTCTTTACATGCAGCTGACATTGTCATTTTATAATTTTGAGACCACAATTTTTGCCATTTTTCTAAATCAATCCCATATCCAAAAATTTTCCCCCAAGCAATTATCATTTCTTTAACTTGTTCCTCCTCCAATTTAAATTCTAGTAAGTGTCCATAAAGTTTTTTAATTACCTTTTCATCAGTACCCATCAAAATTTTATCCAAATCAGTCAACTTATCATAAATACCTTCTGCTTTAACATCTTTATCAAATCTGGATTGTATTTGCAAATATGAAAACCAGTTCATTTTTACACCTTGTACACCTTCTTCCAACACTTGCAAAGATTTAAGTTCACTCTTTTCATTCAATATCTCACCATATCTAGCTGTTTGTACCTTTTTATATATTATTGGATAAGAAAAAGCTTCAATGGTGGATATCCATAATGGAATTTTTAAATAGTATTGTCTTTTTATCATCTTCCAATTCAAAAACAATGCCTCTCGAATATAATGTCTTCTAAAATACCTCTATTTTAGTTCCCTTATACCAAAGGAAGGCATGCCATCCCAACAGCAAGCCATGCCCTTCTAAGGTCAATAGTCTATTGTTCCTTAATATTATCCATTCCTTTACCCACATCAAATTTGTTGCTTGGTAATACAACTCCCAGTTAGGCAAGGCAAACCTTCCTCTTATTCTTGCATCTTGTAACAATTTTAATTTTATTCTTGCTTTTTTGCTCTGCCATATATATTTCAACACAATTCTATTTAAATCTTCAAAAAACTCCCTAGTTGGATTGGAATTGTCTGGAATAAATATAAAATTCTAGGCAATACATTCATCTTAATAGTAAATATTCTCCCAATCAATGATAATTGTAAGTTTCTCCATTTTGTCAAGTCAGTCGCAATCTGCTGTGTAAGTTTAAGATACACTGCTCAAAAAAATAAAGGGAACACAAAAATAAGACATCCTAGATCTGAATGAATGAAATATTCTTATGAAATATTTTGTTCATTACATAGTTGAATGTGCTGATAACAAAATCACACAAAAATTATCAATGGGAATCAAATTTAGCAACCCATGGAGGTCTGGATTTGGAATTACACTCAAAATTAAAGTGGAAAAAAACACTACAGGCTGATCCAACTTTGATGTAATGTCCTTAAAACAAGTCAAAATGAGGCTCAGTAGTGTGTGTGGCCTCCAAATGCCTGTATGACCTCCCTACAATGCCTGGGCATGCTCCTGATGAGGTGGTGGATGGTCTCCTGAGGGATCTCCTCCCACACCTGGACTAAAGCATCCCCCAACTCCTGGACAGTCTGTGGTGCAATGTGGCGTTGGGGGATGGAGCGAGACATGATGTCCCAGATGTGCTCAATTGGATTCAGGTCTGGGGAACGGGTGGGCCAGTCCATAGCATCAGTGCCTTCGTCTTGCAGGAACTGCTGACACACTCCAGCCACATGAGGTCTAGCGTTGTCTTGCATTAGGAGGAACCCAGGGCCAACCGCACCAGCATATGGTCTCACAAGGGGTCTGAGGATCTCATCTCGGTACCTAATGACAGTCATGCTACCTCTGGCGAACACCTGAAGGGCTGTGCGGCCCCCTAAAGAAATGCCACCCCACACCATTACTGACCCACTGCCAAACCGGTCATGCTGGAGGATGTTGCAGGCAGCATAACGTTCTCCACGGCATCTCCAGACCCTGTCACATCTGCCACATGTGGTCAGTGTGAACCTGCTTTCATCTGTGAAGAGCACAGGGCGCCAGTGGCAAATTTGCCAATCTTGGTGTTCTCTGGCAAATGCCAAACATCCTGCACGGTGTTGGGTTGTAAGCACAACCCCCACCTGTGGACGTCGGACCCTCATACCACCCGCATGGAGTCTATTTCTGACCGTTTGAGTAGCCACATGCTCATTTGTGGCCCGCTGGAGGTCATTTTGCAGGGCTCTGGCAGTGCTCCTCCTGTCCCTCCTTGCACAAAGGTGGAGGTAGCGCACCTGATGCTGGGTCGTTGCCCTCCTATGGCCTCCTCGACATCTCCTGCTGTACTGGCCTGTCTCCTGGTAGCGCTTCCATGCTCTGGACACTATGCTGACAGACAGCAAACCTTCTTGCTACAGCTCGCATTGATGCGCCATCCTGGATGAGCTGTACTACCTGAGCCACTTGTGTGGGTTGTAAACTCCGTCTCATGCTACCACTAGAGTAAAAGCACCGCCAGCATTCAAAAGTGACCAAACCATCAGCCAGAAAGCGTAGGAACTGAGAAGTGGTCTGTGGTCACCACCTGCAGAACCACTCCTTTATTGGGGATGTCTTGCTAACTGCCTATGCTTTCCACCTGTTGTCTATTCCATTTGCACAACAGCATGTGAAATAGATTGTCAATCAGTGTTGCTACCTAAGTGGACAGTTTGATTTCACAGAAGTGTGATTGACTTGGAGTTACATTGTGTTGTTTAAGTGTTCCCCTTTTTTTTTTTTTTTGAGCAGTGTAATTATCCTCCTTCAGTGTACTACATCTTGGTGTAATGTATATCCCTAAATACTTAACCTTGTTTGTGACCTGTATTTCTAAAACTTCTTACAACTCTTTCTTTCATCTTACTAACATAATCTTTGTTAATATCTTTGTTTTACCTTTGTTTATTTTCAAACCTGCTACGTTTCCATATTCTTCTATTTTTTTCTATTAATTTAGGTGCTGTTTCCAGTGGGTCTTCTAATATAAATACCAGGTCATCTGCAAAAGCTTGCAATTTATACTCTTCCTTTTGGATTTTCATTCCTTTTATTTCTTTATCTTCTCTAATGTTCCTATTCAACTCTTCCAATCTTAACACAAACAGCAGAGGCGACAGCGGACAGCCTTGCCTTGTCCCTTTTCTTATATCTATAGATTCTGTTAGTTCTCCATTTACCATAACTTTTGCCGTTTGTTCATTGTATATCATTTCAATGGCTTGAATGAATTTTTTACCATTTGTTCCAATTGCAATAACACAAATTGCCAGCTCACATTGTCAAAGGCTTTTTGTGGGTCTAAAAACATCAAAGCCATTTGCTTCTCGGGATGCGCCTCATAATATTCCAGAGTATCCAAAATAATTCTCACATTGTCCTTTATTTGTCTCTTTGGCAGGAATCCATTTTGGTCAATATGGATAAAGTTATTTAAGTATCTTTTGAGTCTTTCTGCCAAAATTGAAGCAAAAATGTTATAGTCTGAATTTAGTAGGGATATAGGTCTATAATTTTTCACTTGCTGCAGGTCCATATCCTCCTTCGATATAAGTGTAATATATGCTTCTGTCCAGGTTTTGGGTATTCTTTTCTTTAACATAACTTCGTTCATAACTTCTAATAGATGAAGATGCAGTATTTCCTGAAAAGTCTTGTAAAATTCTGCTGGTAAGCTATCTGGACCTGGTGCTTTTTCAATATTCTGTTTTTTTAAAGCTTCTGTTAATTCTATCATTGTTATATTCCCTTCTAGCATTGTTTCAGTATCTTTAGGTATCTGAGGTAAATTCGCTTTCTGTAAACATTGCTTAACTTTTTCTTCTTGAATATTCTCTTGAAAATACAATTTTCCATTGTAATCTTGTATAATATTTTTCTACTCCTCATTTCCATAGCATGTATGTCCTTCATTTATTAGTTGGCTACTCCTTCTTGATTCTCTCTCCTTATTCTGTTCTATTCTATTAAATGATTACATACATTGAAATAAACCTGAATGAACTCAGAATCATGAGGCAGCTAATTACTCGTATCATGGATTCATGTGAAGCCATCATCAAATTAAATCCACCTGTATCTAAAAATCCATTACAATTACTCATCTAAAACCGTTTGGCTCCTACATGTGTGTTTTTACAGGCACCTGATATGAGATCTTAAGTCAAAATGCAAATCATATCCATATGCTCAGGATGAGGACAATTATGAATCTCATGCTTTGTGGAATTTTTACGTGGGCTGAGTCTAGATGAAATCATTCTCAAAACATACCTATCTGCAAATTTAAGTTCTAGCAATCACAAACCTGTTTGTGTAGTGTGTGCTGATTGAAGAATTGTTTTATAGAATAAAAATATTAACATTGTTCTTTTTATTTAAGTCTTTCCATTTACGTGTTCTCTCTATTTAATATTTTACAGATTTGTAGAAACTTCATTAAGAAACTATCAGTGTGATGTGCCAGAACTGAATGATGATGAATAACAATAGTTCTGAGATACTGCATTCCGCCTACCTTGCTGTAGAATACATTGACTCCTTGCTGCCTGAGAATCCACTACAGGAACCATTTAAAAATGCTTGGACCTATATGCTGGACAATTACACTAAATACCAGATTGCAGTTTGGGGTTCACTTCTCGCTCACGAATTTTTCTTTTTTTTAATATGCTTACCTGGATTTGTATTTCAGTTTATACCTTATATGCAAAAATATAAAATACAACAGGTAAGATGGAACTTTAACAATGAAATAAGGGAGCCATGTTAATCTATAGTGCTAAAACATTAGGAGGAGTTTGGTAGTACTTTACTTAGTTAAGAATTGTTATTAAAATGTATAAATGTTTACAATCTGCAATTCACTTCATCAGACTAACGTAGGATTTAAACTGGAATGAGATGGGAGTAAGAAGGGCAAGACCATTGCTAAGGCAAATGTAGTTTATGAATAAGATAATTACTATTATGTTGTATTATGTTAAAAACATTGCATTTGTTGAGATGTTCTGAGATTGCCAAAGCTTTTGAGAGATATATCCATCCATCCGAGTGACTTTGGGCCTGTCGCTCTCTCTCAACCCAACCATCTCACAGGTTGTGGAGAGAATAGGAGAAAGGAGTTTAAAGTATGTTTGCTGTCTTGAGCTAATTTTAAAAGGGGTGCTGGTAAAAATAAATAAATGACATGCAATTTTAGCAACGTCTCATTCAGTAGTGGGCTTAAAGTCCTGATTTTCCAAAATGGGCACTTTGAAATTTGATAGAATGTCCAAAATGATGGAAATCGTATCAATTTTTTTCTTATTTTGAATTCTGGTGTCAAATGTGTGTTCACTGATTTTTTTTGTGTGCAGTTTTTTCCATTTGTCCTGTGTAAACATCCGGGGGGGCATTCCTGATAGATGGTGGCATGAATCACATTAGAGAAATACGATGTGGAGGCACCACTAATTGTGTGTGTGTGTGTGTATTTCTTGTGGCTTGTGATGATGGAGCAAAACAGACGTGAGTTTATTGTAGGATCTGGTTCCATATTAGCGTTTTTTTTACTGATTCTGTTGATTGGAGAATTGGTTTAGGTTGGGTAGTTGTATGCAAGTATGGGCCTGCCACCCAAGAAGTGCTTGAGATAATGCAGTGTCTTTGTCTAGTATGGGCTGTAGCTTAATAGTAGTTTGAACTGTGAGCTGCAACTAAATAGCGTTATGCTGTTCTATTTCTGATGCCTGTGTTTCACTAGGTGCTTCCCAGGAATTGATCTGGCCCAATTCTTCTATTCATCTGGTTCTATGGATAGTTACCAGTTAAGCATTTTTGTTAAGTGGATCAGAACAAATGTGGTTTTGTGTAGAGCCTGGCTATACATGTGCTCTGACTCAAACTCTTTTCCAATAAAACAAACACGAACCAAAGGAAACAGAAACCTTTTAATGATTCTTACGAATCCCCAGTTAAAAGGCTGCTGCAAACTAACTTTGATAAGCACAAGCCTTGTCAAAACTGTGTGAGGCTGCCAAGAATAACAGATAAGAAATATTTTACAACACAAGAATCTTCAAATACCAACTTAAGATACTGCAACGTCCACAAGGCTCGAGTTTCAAAACGTCTATACTTCCTACAAAGAACTTCTCTTCGCAGCTGGCTTTTATCTTCTTGAGGGGGAGGCATTGCCTTGCACCCTTGTTCCCAAGTCGCCTGTACTGCTGCAACTGCTCTTTCTTGCGGACAACCCTGCGCACATGCACACTTGGCTCAGGCTCCTTGGGAATCTCCCCATCGCTGCTGCCAGGCCCCAAAATCTCTGAATGCAGCAGTCCATTCCCTAATGGTCCTGGCCCCTCATCTGAGTCCTCATTCTCCTCAGCCGTCTGCATCTGCTGCCGGCTAACCACAACCACACGATAGATTTGGAAGCATGTTGGCATTCATGGGATTCTATACATTTCTCGTGTTGTATTGTGTAGGTTTGTTATCTTCTTGTGGCAACATTCTGGTGTAGTTGAAGTTCTAGGAGAGAGATGACATTAATAATTAACTTTTTGTAGTAAAAAATGCGGATTTGGGGTAAAGGGCAAGGAGAAAATTGTATAACCTAAAACCTTTTCACATATGAGGCATTGCCACGAAGGAGAAAAGTCCAGAACATGTTGTGATATATGTTTTATTATGATGTTGGCATCATTGTAGTTGGGAAGAGAGTCTGTGGAAAAGATGTAGTTAGTTTCCTATATGCACAATTTAATTATTTTTTGTTTACTTGATGCTGTTATAGGAAAGACCAGAAACATGGGAAGGACAATGGAAATGTTTCAAAACACTTATGTTCAATCACTTTTGTATTCAGCTGCCTCTCATAATGGGTACCCATTATTTCACTGAATATTTTAATATTCCTTTTGACTGGGAAACGATGCCAAGATGGTAAGCACTATTCAATTATTTTTCATTAGTTGTTTGTTAAAAATACATATTTCCACTCATTAGTATTATGCTAATAAAGGACTGTTCTTGCGAGAAATTTCTAGAAGTTTGACCAAAAATATTTTTGAATCTGTGGTTCAGTAATTTCAAATTTATTTATATGAAAAGAGAGTGAAACCTTAATTTAGTTGCAAGGAGGCGGTGTCTGTTATTCCTAATTGGCTGTTAATCTCTGTACATTCTCCAAATTTTACCATTTATTTATTCTACAAAACAAATTCAAATATAATAGATAATGTCTGGATATCCTTTATTCCAGATGAAAATTGAAGCCTAAGAGTTATTTTACTTTAAATATAATATAAACTACATCATGTATAACTAATACTGTCTTTCTCAAACAACAATTTATTTTGCTCTGCTCGTTGCTCCAAGAGAGAAAAGTATTTTATTAACATTTCTGTGTATGTTATGACAGGTTTCTAGCATGGGTCATTGGATAAATTGCACAAATATATATCTCAAAAGCTCATTTTCTTTTAAAGGTTTGTGATACTTGCTCAGTGTTTTGGGTGTGCTGTGATTGAAGATACCTGGCATTATTTCCTGCATCGACTACTTCATCATAAGAGAATATATAAATACATCCACAAAATGCATCATGAATTTCTAGTATGTAATTTCTTAAATTTTTGGCTCACATGGTTAAGCTCTATATGCACTTACCAATAAGAATATTTCATGCAACTCACTGGAACTTGTTACTGTATATGATTGCAGCCTTAAAATGTTATGCAATGGACATGTGTTAGTTATTATTTTAGAAATGGAGAAGAAACAAGCAGGTTTATTATTTTATCTATATGGTTTCTTTTCTGTTCTTATTGTATGAGGCCAGAAAGTTGAAGTGTTTTAAACATTGCAGTAAACCAACAATATTTTTTTGTAAAATATTTATACATTTGTCAACTTTATTTGAATAACTAATTTTGGTTTCTAAAATAATAAAAAAATTAGTTTCAAACAACGTCTTTCGCACGATCTTTTTAAAATGTTGAGGAAAACTTTACTGAATACATAAGTTTACTGATCTATAGAATCATATTTGTGTGTTTTTAAATTGGGGGAATCAATATCACAGTGGCATTACATGACTTATTGGGACTTTTTACCCCTTTGCTAAATCAGGTGTGGGCATGGCCAGTGTGTGATGCCTCCGGCCCATGGTCTGGGAGTTTGACAGCCCTACTTTAAATCATACAATATTCACAGTTGTATAGCACCTACTGTTTTAAGGTTCTGTCTGGAATTAGCAGTAGCAAATATTCTTACATTTAGAAATGTATTCAATTTGTTTAGTCTTACACTTCCTGAAAATGTGGAGTTCAAGGTTAGCACGTGAAGGAAGAAAATCTGAAACAATATAGTCATGTTGAAGCATATATATGAAATGTTTTCTTCAGCAGGGATACAGGTGCACAAACCTTTTCTTTATACTTTTCTTCAGGCACCATTTGGGATGCAAGCTGAATATGCACATCCTTTAGAAACTATAATCCTTGGAACTGGATTCTTCATTGGAATAATTGTCTTCTGTAATCACGTAATTTTGCTATATGCATGGTTAGTTTGTCGTTTGATAGAGACCATTGATGTTCACAGGTAATCTTTTGTTTATGATTCTTTGTATTCAGATTCAGAAAATTTAAAATTACTTAAACATAACTATTTGAAAAAGTTGTCAATAACTTCTCCGTGACAAGCTTATAAATTCTCCAGATATTGTTTGGGCAAAGATATTTTCATTAGTTAAATAGAATATTGAACAGATGAAAGAAAGAAAAAATCCGAAGAATAAGAAAACCAAAGAATCTTTCATCAAGAGATATCAACTAGAAACAAGGAAGGATTAAAAAACACTGGAAATAATAAAGTATCAAGTAATAGCTATAGCCAAGAAGATCGGCAAATATGAAGCTCAAATTGCACACTATAGGCAGAATCTCCACTATCAGTCAAATCAGAAATGTTTCTACAATTCATCTATGGAGTGACTGTTGTGAACCCATCAATACCAAGAAACAGTGTAATTCTTGATGTACCTATGGGACAACATCAAATAGAACTTTTTATTGGCCAAGTGTGTTTGGACGTACAAGGAATTTGCCTCCAGTACATGAGCTCTCTGTGTACACATATAAACAACAACGTGACAAGTCATAGATTATAAATCATAAGATACAAATAATAAATAATAAGATGCCAATGGGAGAAAGTGGTATGAAATATGCTATATTTTGTACATAAAGAAATATAAGAATGCAGCCTGGATAAAGAAAGTGGATTAGAATAAAACATAAGTTGAAATGAAAGAATTTGTAATAAAAACAGAAAAGGACAAGAAAAATTAAGTGTCTAGAAATAACAGATATTAGTACAAACACCAGATGTTTTGTGTAAAGCCGCACAATGGATGACATAATTGCTGGTCAGTGGTGATAAGACTGGAAGAGGTTACTCCCCAAAGAAATTTCAAGGAGATTCACTATTGCCACTACTGTTTGTCATTGTCAACAGTACTGAATAAATCAAGTCATGGCTATCCAACATCAAAAACACCCGCTAGGCTCTCCTATTTACATAGATGAACTCAAACTTCATGGAAAAACACCATCTGAAATAGAATTGCTTCTCAAGACTCTCCATATATACACCCAAGATATTGCAATGGAATTTGAACTGGATAAACGTCCCAACTTCACAGGGGAAAAATAGCAAAAACTGAAGGAATCGAGATGCTCTATGGAAATACCATCAAGAGTCTGGAGGAAGACAATTACTACAAATACTTGGGCATCCTTCAAGCTGACAACATCAAGCACTTTGATGTCAAGAAAAAGGTTAGAACTGAATATACGATGAGAGTGAAGACAATCTTAAAGTCCAAACTCAGTGGAGGAAATACTACCAAGGCAGTTAATGCCTAGGTGATTCCACTTATTAGATACACAGCTGGAATAGCGTACTGGGCTGAAGCAGAACTAAAAGCCTTAGATAGGAGGACCAGAAAAACAATGACAATAATTCCCTTTATTCAAACAGCAATGTTGGCAGACTCTACATACCAAGGAAAATAGGTAGATCTAGAATGTTGCAAGACAGTTGAAAAAGAATAAAGGGCATTGGAAGTATATCTGAACAGTGAAGAAGATGCATTGAAGCTAGTATACCATGAAAGCTTACTAAGTATTGGAGAGACCTGGCCATAACTAAGAGCAGGAAAGTTGAAGAAAGAAACAGGGACACTAATTCTGGCTGCAGAAGACCTAACCTTAAGAAGAATAGCAGTAGCACTTAGATTTATATACTGCTTCAGAGAGCTTTACAGCCCTCTAAGCAGTTTACAGAGTCAGCATATTGCCCCCAGCAATTGGGTCTTCAATGCATAGAAAGCAGGAATTGAGAAGACACTAACAGTCAGCAAATGCTGCCTCTGCTGTAGAAACAATGGGTCACCTAGTTTGCTGCAGAAAGATTGCACAAACTGATCACAAGTAATAGCATGACAAAATAGCAACAAGGGCGGATTGGAAGGTCTGCAAGAAATAACTATTTGCATGCAGGCAAGAACTGGTGAGGCCACAAAATAGAAAAAAAAATAACATATAATGAAGAAGCTAAATTGCTCTAGAACTTTAGAATTCAAACAGATGGGCACCTGCCATATAACTCCCCAAACTTAACAATTGTTGGTAAGAAAGACAAAAAGGCTCAATGGTGATCGTGACAGTACCTGGAGATATCAGAATTAAAGGACTGTGGCAAAAGAAAGCAAAGGTAGTACCAATAGTAATGGGTCCCTTGGGCGCAATCCCAAAGCATCTGGACCACCAGGGTTTGGCATGACCAAACAACCAATTGCAAAAGGCGACTTTAGTTTAGAACGTCTTGTGATCTTTCACAACTCCCATTATGAGATTTCACAACTACAGATCTGTATCGGGCTTGGAAAGTTGCCAGGCCGATATCTTCCAAACACCATACTGTAGCAACAATTACTTGGCACGAGGTCAGGAACAGATCTTCACCCTAATGAATTGAACTAATCATCTCCTGCAACATCACTTCCCCTCCGCTCCTTTTTACTCCCTATGGGGGGGGGGGGTGCATTCACCATCCACCGGATCCTTTTACTCCTTGTTCCTTAACTGCTCCCTTCTCCTGACAGCTCTGTGCATGCGCACACTGGGAATAGGCTCCAGCTGTTCTTCTGCCCCACTGATTTCCATCTCTGAAGGCAGCTGATAACTGTCAAACGACCCTGGCCCTGTCTCTGCCTCCAATGCAGGGCACTCATCACAGCCTTTCTCAGACCCTAGGCCTGGCCCATGTTCCTCCCCAACCTCCTCACTGTCCGAGTCTGTCACCAGCCCTGCTGGCCAGAACATTTATATGCCACTGACTCAGCAAATCTGGACAGTTTACAATTTCTCCTGCCCAGAAGGTAACCAGGACATTGGGGGACAGCTGGAGCTAATAAAAGGGACCCCTACTCATTATCTGACTGAGTTGCCTTTGTGCCACGCCCTGGGTCATCACAGTTGTGTATGTTGTTTGTGGAATACAATCACCATGTAGAAACTTGTAATAGTACGTTACTTATCTCTTCCTAGGGTTGAGAAGTTTTTATTATATTTTTCGGCGAGTTATAAGTGTGACAGTCTGAATAGACACATAGTTTTTTTCTGGAATATATACAGTATATGAACCCCAGTGGGAATTATTTCCAAATAGATACAGGATCCCATTTCAAACCTTTAGCACTGAGCAAGTTGTACATGAAATGTGAGAAATGGCTTCATATTATTT
This sequence comes from Pseudonaja textilis, assembly GCF_900518735.1. The sequence continues at coordinate 21,381,514 of NW_020769320.1, read as the reverse complement.
AAATGTGCATTCCATTCTTTTTCCTTTCAGTGGCTACGATATTCCTCTGAATCCTTTACATTTTCTGCCCTTTTATGCTGGGTCTCGCTATCATGACTTTCATCATATGAACTTCTCTGGCAATTACGCTTCAACTTTCACGTGGTGGGATAAACTTTTTGCTACTGATTCACAGTACAATTCTTACAAAGAGAAGATGAAGCAACAGAAAGACACAGTGGAAAAGAAGATGGAATAAATTTCCCATTTGCAACACTTTTTGGAGCATCAAAGAGGACCTCTTATTTTTGCTTAAAACTAGAAAACTTAACAAGTATTGCAATTCAGAGCAAAATGCAGCTTTTAACAAACAAACCAAGTTTAGGTTTGCAGCAGGAAAAACATTCTCTGATGCATTTTCCAAATGATTGTACTTTTTCTATTCCATAGATAAGTCAAACAAATACAGTATATATATTTAAGAAAATGTTAACTATGATCAAATGATTGGATTTATGTAAAAAAAGGATACATTAAAATTAAAACACGGGAGGTTTTTTTGCATAAATGTGAATCCTAAAGTTTAGAAAGAACTCTACATTGAGTTCACCAATTAAAACTTTTGTGGGAATTCTCTTTCCCAAATGGGTACAAAAAATGTAGATTTAAGAAAACAAGGAATCTTTTTACTCGGTTTTTAATGGATGTTATTGTAATCTGCATTACACATAACTAAATTGCTGATTTGATTATTAATATAATTCGTCTTAAAATAGCTGTGATTTATTTTTATTTTTTTGTCATGTTTTCTGTACAGCAAATAAAATATTGGGGTTCAAGCTATTATTCCCTGGTTTCTTTTATGAAAATTCCTTTCCTTATAAAAGGAATTTTCTGGTTCCTTTTGGCTTGTTCCTATCAAACAAAACCAAAACGAATGATTTCATACTAATTTTTATGGGTGTTTATTCTTAAACTTGGATCATCTATAGTTGAAAATGTAGAAGCCTTCTTAAAAGCTGCATGGATTGCAAAAGTGCTATGTTTGTAACAACCATTTTACTTCCTGTTAATACACAATGGTAGGTATTGATAATTAGAACAGAATGTATATGGCGACTGAAATTTGATAGTTGAAGACCTTAGATAACTAACCATCTATTATATACAGTCAAAACTATCCCTAGATATGTACATGAGGGAACCATGGGAACTTTCCTTAGATTACATTGAATACTTCTTGGCCTTCCTGACTTACTATGGAAAACACTAAATTATATAACCGGCTTAATGGGGATTCTGTAAAGCCATAGACTTCCTTTTCTTAAAGACATCTACATCTGCTGCAGAGATTGGGTGGGGTGTAACTGTATGGTTGGAGGGCACTGAACAGTGTTGTTGGGCCAGCATTTTCCACTTCTGATGGCCCCTCCAAAAGCAATGCTTGTTCTTTTTCTCTCTTTTTTACTTGAATGTAATTAAAATGATTTGTAGTTTAATATATGGAAAAAGGTGCTGGGAAAAGCATTTTATTTACACAAATGACGTGAAGGAAAAAGAAATGTAAATCTGAATATTTTGAATACAAAAGAATTGGCTGAGGTAAGTGCATTTTCTTGCAAGCGTCGTTTATGTTTACAGAAGTTTTCTCCACAAGATGGCCTTATCTCTTCCTCCCCCTCCCACCATATCTTTAGGCTTTGTTTTCTTTAATTTAGGAGAAGCAGCCCAATTTACTCCACTGAGTTGAATCCTCTGGGCCACTAGAGGTAGTCCTCGACTTACAACAGTTCATTTAGTGACCATTCAAAGTTACAATGGTACTGAAGGAAGTGACTTAGGAGCAATTTTCACACGACTGGCAGCATCACCATGGTCATGTGATCAAAATTCAGACACTTGGCAGCTGACCCGTATTTATGATGCAGTGTCAGGGGTCACATGATCAGCTTTTGTGACCACTTGACAAAATCAATGGGGAAGCCAGATTCATATAACAACTGTCACTAATTTCCCAACTGTAGTGATTCACTTAACACCAAGCAAGAAAAGTGGTGAGCTGCGGCAAAAGTCACTTAGCAAATGTCTCACTTAGCAACAGATGTTTGTCTCAATTGTGGTCAGAAGTCGGGGACTACCTGTATAGGACAAACATGTAATACTGGTGTTGAGGCATCAGATTAAAGAGATTGGTGTAAACTCTCCCACAGAAACTAAATTCTTATGGCATTTCTGGATTTTTGCACAAGTGGATTGCTGCCTCCTTGCCTAACAGACTGCAGAAGGTCAAAATAGAAAACTCGCTGCTTGATCCTGCATCAGTTAACAGTGATGTTCGGCAAGGCAGCTTTTCCTGTTCTAGATCAATGATTTGTGTGATCAACTTAAAAGCAATTGTGTCCTTTTTGCCGATGATGTAAAATTATTCAATACTACCGATAGTTCTGTACTTTCGCAAAGTGATCTTGATTATGTGTCGGAGTTGTCATCTATTTCAGGGGTCGCCAATCTTTTGGACCTCAGGGACCATCGAACTCAATTTTAAATCCCGCGGACCAGAGACCCTGGGAAAATCCTCCAAAAAGTCTTCAGGAAAATTCCCCACCCCGTTTTCCTACCGATCTATCATTCTTTTTTTAGGATCATAGGATATAATTTACTGGGAATTACCTTAAGATTACTAGATAAGAACCCCTTGTTAACTTTCTAAGCAGTTCAGAGAACCAGTAGTTAGAAGCAATCTCTTTTTGTTTTTTTCACCCTTATTACATTCTTGCCAATACGCCTAGACTTCCTGTCTCCGGAGCTTCTGGGGCTTGACTTTCTTAAAGGGGAAGAGTTGTTTTAAGATTTTTACACTGCTGTTGGGAGGAAATACTCCCCTGGACAATCAGCACTTTGAAGAAATAATTGAATAATGAAGCAAAGCTTTTAATGACAGGGAACCAAGATGAGTGACATTCAGCAAGGCTTCTTGGCTAGCTAGAAAGATCGACATTCAAATGTGAGTTTACATACCCTTTCTGAGTTTTGGTCTAAAACTGGTTTTTGGTGAAGGTTAATTCTGTGCTTGGTGATGTTTAATCCTGTGTTTATTGACGGGGTAATTTTCCCTATTCAGTTTCAACAAGCAACAGCTACTGTTGTGATTTAATTATTTGTATTGTGCTTGAATTTTTTCCTGCCTCGTGGTTTCTTTTTCTATCTGGGGGGGTGGGGGGGTCTTCCTTCACTGCTTTAGTACTATCTGGCACTATCCTTTTGGGGTATACTTCCATGAGGCAGGATGCAAGCTTAACACTGATTTTTTTTTACTGCAGTGTGCTGCACCCTCTACAGGATCTCTATTGCTATTATATCTCAATCTTTTTTTTTTTTTTTGGTTAGACAAGGCATAGTCATAAGAATAGTTAGTAATAGGATTATAATCAGTAGAAAAGTATCCTTGCAGTTGTTTATACAGGGCATATACTTGTCCCTGAGGCAACGTAGAAGCAGTGTTGGGGTGAAAAGCTGCAAAGGGAAGGGAGATATTAAACAAAGCATCACCCACTAATTAAAATAGCACAAATGATGACTACACAGCGTCGAATATTTCCCATTAAGCCTGTGGGTAACAGCTCAAAAGCTTTCCCATCCTTGCAGTAGCCAAACGCGGGCAAAGTTAAAGGAAGTCTCTTCAAAAGCTGTGCAGTTCAAAGCAGGTGAGCTAATGCGATGACAGGGAGGTCTTTTACTTGAAGATGTGCAATTAACTACTTTTTCACAGGTTATTTTTGCAGGGATTGCTACCACTGGGGTGTGCAAAGCAATAGCATCGGGGTGGATAATAGGCAGCAAATCCCCAATTATATAGTCTCATAGTCTCATAGTCTCAGCTCCCATTTAATAAAAATCCGCTTAAGCCAGTGAAGTTTTGAATTACTGCAGAAGGAGGTTTTGCTTCATTCATTGCTCAAGCAAGTGTTTGGTTGGGATAACAGCCGCTGTTGCCAAAGGAGAGTTGTAAACAATCAAGCATAAACAAATGAGCCCAGATTGGACGCTGTGTCATCTGTAGAGTCATTTTTCGGGGACCGGATCCAGGGACGGATCACGCAGAAACAATGTTCTGGAATCTACAAAGGTCCTATAGGAGCAAGCATAGCAGCACAGCCTCACCCCCAAGTAGTTAAATTTTGAGTAGAAACATTCAATTGACTTAATGTAAATAATACTTTTTTAACCGGTTGTGGTACCCACGACAAATTAGGGAGCCGAGAATATCCCTCCTTTTTTATTTGTTTGTGGAGGCAGTCCTTGAAGACGATGAGGAATAGGCCGGTCCATTATCAGTTTTTCAAGAAGAGGGCTGTAATTTTCAAGGCTGTAATGGCTGAAAAAAGATGAGAAATAACATGATTAGCTGTTTCTCCTTGTTGAGGTGTGGCCCAAATTACTCCTGAATAGGTTTCAATAGATAAATGAATATATTTCCCAGGAGCCAAAGAGGGAACATGGGTAACAACATCCATTGGCCAAAGTTGATGATGAAACAATCTGCTTGGCTTGATCAAGTGGAATATGGCAAGCATGTGCCAGCCCCCTAGAGTTTTGATGGAAAAAAGAGTGACAAAAAAATCTGGAAACAAAGTAGGTAAAATACGAACAGCAGCGTCAGCATCACTATTGCCTTCAGAAAGAGGTCCAGAAAGGGGGGAGTGACTCCTTATTTGAGACACATAGTAGAACTGCTTTTGATCCTGTAGCAGTTGCTGCAAGGTTAAAAACAAGGCCATGAGATTAGGATCAATCCTGGGCGTGATATAAACACCCGGAAGATTAAAAATATGTTGACACACATAATGAAAGTCAGAGATTAAATTGAAAGGTTGTTGAGATTAAAAGTTAAAATTTCAGGAGATAATTCTGAACTTTGAGCTGAGGACTGCACTGCAGTGTAGGACACCTTCCAGGTATCATCATCCTTGTAAGCAATCGCTCCTCTTGTTCACCCACCATCTGAAAAAAAAAAGTAGGAGCTTGTGGCAATGGAGAAGGAGAAAGGAAGTGGATGGACAGGAAAGGAAGAAGTCATTAAGCAAGCAAGCAAGCTGAGGGTCCTTAGGCAAATGATATGCAATACAGCCTACATAGTCAGTTAAAGCATATAGAAGAGATAAGTTATTCTGAAAATAAAATTAAAAATCAGATCTACACAACTCCACCATTTACACTTTACTGTACTTATCAAAAATTACAAAGAAAAGTTATTTGCAAAGCCCATGGTATACCTTTTGTGATTTTACCTGTTGTGCTGGTTATAGTTATGCATTCTTCACATTCTTGTTGTAAGCCCTCCTGATGGAGTCAAACTTTAGTGTCAATTCTCTGCTTTAATCAAAAGATGGATTAAGAGCATGTACAGAGTGCAGCTGGTTTGAATTTTGGATTCCCTTACTGCAAAGATAATGTTCTAGGCAAATTGCCCACCTGGGAACTGAGCCACCTTCAGAGATAAGGTTCTAGGCAAACTGCCCATCTCAGCCTAGCCATCTAAAGCTTCTTTGTTTGCAAAAGCGCTGAGAAAAATCATAAGATGAAATAGTATTTCTACCGCAATGACTTCTGGTGCAAACTATGCAACCTATAAAAGAAATCACTTTCCAGCCCTGCCTTACGCAAAGCAGAGAGAAAGAGGAAAAAAAAATTGTTAAAGTGAGCAAAAAGCCTCCCCTCCTCCTCCTGCTTTCACTTTTACAAGGTCAAAAGTTAACAACCAGCGAGGACAAGAGTGGGGGGGGGGAATGTTTAAAATACTACACAGAAATCTCACCCATGTTTTCCAACATTCTTTTCAACAAGATAATTCTCTGTCTCCAGTAAATCACACACAAAACATTCTCTCTCTTCAGTAAATCACATAATTTTCTCCATGGGACCTTTCTCATTTCCTTGCACATGCTATTTCTTACTCTCCTTTTAATCTGGAATGGGGGTCAACACACATTTATACCAACTTTTACCATCAACATGCTCACAAATTTGTACTGTAATCAGACTGCTTGCATACTTACAGTTCTTTTCTGGGAGCCAATAAGCTCCATTGTCTAAATAATTTTGTGTAATGTATTAGAAGGTCTCATCCTCCAGGGCTGGAAATGATTATACACAGACACATTCTCACACGCATTTCCAGACCTGGGAAGGTTTTGTCCCCTCAAAACTCCATGCTTTCTTCCTTTGGATAACCTGCAGTTTGTTTTCAGAGAAGTGGGATATCTCAAGGAGTGGTTCCAATCACAAATGTGATTGTGGCCCCTACCACTGTCTATCTGCCTCCCATAGCTCTAAGTCCAATTCAAAAAGCCAATTTAATTCTCTGGCTGGCCAAACATGTCACAATTATTTTATTTTGAACCGCAGCATGCCCAATTGAGGTATACACAGGTAAAGAATATTTTTCTTCAATTCAATCCTATTCAAGTCTACATGCAATTATTATACATAAACGTCTAAGTTCAATTCTGCATGCAATTATTATACATTATTATACATACACATCTAAGACGTTTTAATGGAAATCTCATCATAAAAAGAACAATAAACATTTTTTTCTTCTCTCAGTTCTTTCTACCACACAGAACAGCATAAATTAACCATATCTTTCTTGATCAGCCCCAATGTATTGTATGGAGGGGCTTCCCGACACGGATCTGTGCCTTGTTCCATGCTTCTGAACAACAGAGCTAACAGTGGATCGTTGACATCAACAGGGCATGCCTTCCACATCTGACTCTGCCATCCAGGGCATCAGAAGAAAGCAGTTGCCCGCATTCTAGTTACACCCATTGTTCTATTTCCTTAAGCACTAAATAATTAAAAGGGATTAAAAATAAAAAATAAATAAATAAATAAATTGTTGCTATGTGTCTTTCTCCTGGGCGTGTTCCCTTTCTAGCCTTTCTAATTGTTCCTCTAATACTTGCCTTATGGGGGTGTGCAATGGCTGTGGAGAAGCGAAAGATTTAGCCTCCTTAGGAGCTGAAGGTCCAATTGGAGATGATTTTGGGGTGACAATTTTTACCTGATCATAATCAGGAGGGGGCTTATAGTCAATTGTTGCCCTGTTGAGACATCAGAGCCAAATTGTTCCACTGCTTGATGGCATTGATGCCATCGATGTAATATTTGAACTGGAGTCCTGGGTTCAAGATGTAAAGTATGCCCTATCTTTATCCAATCTGTTAACCTGAGCATCCCACGCTCAGGATACTGGGGACAATGTTTCCTTATCTCCTCAACCAACTTCCTTATGTCCAGCTTAGGCACTGTAACACCTGAGTTCTGTATCAGGAATCTGAGTTCCTGTACATGTTTATGCTGGTGCTGAGATAGATTACAACCCATACTTATCACTGAGGTCCCATGGGACGAGGTGCACCTTAGGGGTCTGTTCCAGATCATGACAAGTATGTTGGGAGTTGCTACCCCATAGGGTTGATGTCCCTGTTCAGGTGCCACGTGATGGAGTTCAAAGACCAGTCATTGTGCAGGGTGCCAAGATGTCTAACTGCCCGGACAGCGTTTATTCTTTTTATATGATTTTTATAAGCAGACAAGGGCAACATAGATACAGCATTAGGATTGGTAAAACCTCCCACCAATCCTTAAGAATAGTTGTGATGTTAACAGATGAGATCATTGTACAGAGTCCGGGACTTACCAGCCCGGGACATGGAGTAAGATCATGTAGGTAAAGAGGCCCATAGGTATTAAGGCACAGCAGTGTGCTGCGTGCGCCCTCTACAAGATCTTTATTGCTACTACATAAGTTACTTTTGCCCCATTTTATGACCTTTCTGCCAACAGTTGTTAAGTGAATCACTGCAGTTATTTAATAACACAATATGTATGAAGTTACTTTACTTGCATGGCATTTAAAACTCTTCCTGTGTAACGATTTTAAAAGTTTGCATAAGTATTTAAAACTGTAAGCTGCTATTAATTACTGTATTATATGTGAACATATTTGTACAAGAAATATATGAAACTTCTGGATGTGTTAAATTTGACTCAAAGTATTGTCACTTTGATCTATTTTCTTTAATAAAAATTTACATGCTTGTTTTTCTCAAGTTTGGTGTTGCTTTTTTCTTTTTTTTCTTTTAATATATATATCACTCTGAGAAGCACAGAGCCGGAGACAGAAGCCTGAAGATGATGAATGAGACTTCATCGAAACGTTGCCTAGATACTTCGAATCTTACGCGGGAGAAAACCCGAACAACCAAAGATCCATATATATATATATATATATGTGTGTTTTCTGAGGTTCTCGCGGGTATTTGTATGTGGATCTTTGGTTGTTCAGGTTTTCTCCCGCGTAAGATTCAAAGTATCTAGGCAACGTTTCGATGAAGTCTCATTCATCATCATCAGGCCTCTGTCTTCGGCTCTTGCTTTTCAGAGTGATGTGAGATTGCAGCTGCTTTTTCCTTCCAACTGCCAGTGGGGGTGGGACTTGATTGGGTGGGGGCTTGGCTGTGTTCTGATTGGGT
>NW_020769320.1:21347400-21357995 GCF_900518735.1 Pseudonaja textilis | reverse complement strand
AAAAGTCACTTAGCAAATGTCTCACTTAGCAACAGATGTTTGGCTCAGTTGTGGTCATAAGTTAAGACTACATGATTGTCCTGGCTTCGGGCACATCAATATGGTGAGAGTTGAAAAGTAAACCTACGAATGGAAAACACCAGAGAGTTTCAGGATTTTTATTGTGCAGTGTGTGTGTGTGAATTCATGCGTGCGCGCCCCAACACCCAAAATACAATGTGAGAGCCCACACACATGCCCTCCACCCCCTGCGCATGCGCGCATTGTCTCTCTGGATGTGTCTCATACCTGCACATGCACTCTGCCCCCGGGCCCTGTTTTGGCTTCCAGGTTGCTGCAGGAGGCTTTTCAGGCCCAAAAGCGGGCATGGGGGGAGCTTGCAATCTCCGCAGTTTCCCCTCCCCCCAGCGCGCCCTAACTTTCTCCTTCATTTCTGCCACAGAGAGGAACCTGCGGAGGGTGGAACCCGTGAAGATTGGGGGAGGCATGGGAAGCAGAAATGCAGGAGAAAGCTAGGGAGTGCTGCTGGCGGGAACCTGCAAAGATCGGGGAAAGCCCCACTCCCATGCATGCACAGCAGAGACCGCAAGTCCAGCTGGCCGGCGGGAAGTGCACGTGCATGCTTCAAAATTTGCTGTTTGCTGGGAAGGTGTGTAGCTAAAAGTCAGTCTACATTTAGCATACAATTGACTTTGGGGGTATTTCTTCATAACCAAACAAAAAGTGTCCTTTCTGTTCATTTCACACCCCCTGCTCGCTGGATCTGGATGTTGCAAAGTCATCCACAATTAACCCCCATCCCCTCTTTTGGCTGGCAGAGTGCCGCAAGAGTCTGCGCGCTGTCACATGACCTGGCTATGCCCACCCAGCCGGGTGGCGGCCCAAGTACTCTTGTCAGAGAAAATGGGCTCCTGAGCTTTGTTTTTGGCTGCGACGACTTCCTGCAACCCTCAGTGAAAACGCAGCTTGGAGGGGCCATGTGTGTTACCTTGCTATTTCCAGGGCAGCCGCACGAGCCAGATTTAAACACCACATGGACCAGATTTAACCCCTGGTCTTTGAGTTTGACCCCACTGGTGTAGAGCCAATGAGAGCGCTGTGCTTATTGGCTGATGTCATTGGTATATATAGCATTTTATCATGCAGCAAAGGCCAGGGGCTTCTCTGTTTGCTGCAGGACAAACCCTGTGTAGCCAACTATTGCTAATGATACTCTTATTTGTTGACCTTTTCTATGCTTTGCTTATGTTACTACCACTTTGTTTCTCTAGATATTCAGTAGTGTTTTTGTATCAATTTTCAATAAGTATGTTCTTTTAGTTATATTCAGTACTTGAGCTAGAAAATTACAGTCTACTTACAAATTAACTATAAAGAGAATTTCAATGATAGAAGTGCTGGCAGAAGTGTGTATTAAGATACCTAAATCTAAAGATACAAGACAGTCATTTGTGTATAGTCACTTGTTCATTTTTATTTTATGTCTGCTGTCTATCTGCCTAAAAGTGGATGAGTACAAGAATTTGGGCTTTGGGAAAAAATGGGATGGTTCTGGCCACAGTTGGTCTATCCCTAGTCATATAAATGGGAAATGATGCAATACCTCCCGCCTCCTCCCAGGTCTCCACTCTGTAGTGGGAATTAAAGCACAAGGGTTCTTAAAAGCTGACTAACATTTGGAATGACTTTTAATCTGCAATTAGAATGGGTGTGTACCTGACTCATTGCTGGTTCAGATGTATTGAACCAGTAATTGCTACTATTTGATGTCAATCATCTGGGGAAATGACCATCATATGGCTGTAATTATTTGTTCAGTTCTGCAGGCTTCAAAAATATGACATAAGTAGTATGCAAGCAATGCTGCCCAGATATAAAATGGAATGTATGTTCTCCACACTCTGGAACATAGTGTGTTCTTTTAAAAAGAAATAGTCCTTGGTAAACTCTGTGTTGTTTATAATGAATTTTAAAAAGAAGGAACAGTGTAAAAGGATCGTAGTATTTTGCTTGACTGAATCACAGTCTATTTATTGTAGGTCTCCTTAAGCATTAATTTCTCCTTAGAATTTTGGAGGATGATGAATTAGGATTCATTTAAACTATAGATAAAGATGACCAACATTTGTTAGGCAATATTTTTGCTCGCTATTGCACAAAAACAAAAATAACCATTGGATTGTTAATTGTCAGAGTTTGGATACATTTCACAGACCAATAATAATGAACATTATTAAATAAATCATGTATTTTCAATATTCAGGAAGGGAAAACTTTGAAGTATAGTTTAAAACTCCAGAAAAAAATGTTAATTTAGCTGAGGATTTGTTACTTTTGGAAAAGCTGGAAAAGTATCACACTTTTAAAAAAATCCTTTTTGGTTTCCAGGTGCTACAGTACATGTATAATGTAATTATACTGTTTTAATGAGACAGTATAATTAGGAGTGGGGTTTTTTAAGGGTATTTTGGGGGGGGGCATTTTAAGTATCTATTCAAAGTCTATCTAATCTATTCAAGTCTATTCAAAAGCCTAATCCATTCTATTCTGTATTGTTTTCTATGTAAGATTGGTAAAATGTTGTGTTGCCAATATTTGGAATATGCCACTGAATCACTGTGGAATGATCCTTTGTGTACCGGGGAAGCTAATGAAGAAATGTATTGTGCAAATTGGATGTTCCTAACTTGAATTAACCAGAAACTGATATGGATGTAAAGAATATATCTGAGTGATCTGCGACAGAATCTACAAATCTCAATTGTTTGGGAGTAGCAAGTGGTAACTTTGTTTTAATCTAAACTCAGAGTGATAACATTTTGGAAAACCATTAAGCATGAGTCCAATTGAATTCTGTTTTTAAAAGTAAATTCCTTAATGTGATGTACAAACTATTTTCAGAGATGCTGTAGCTTTTTTGTTCTTTGGGTTTTTAATAGTTTTGGCTTCAACAAATTCACTGTTTATCAAGAATTAGCGAAGTGGAAGAAACATTATAGTTTATATGCTATTTTTTGAAAGCTTTGTTTCCAAGTATATGTTTTATTAATATTGAACAATATTAACATTAATTTTGGTTTACTGTGCAAATGTCATTCCTACATAAATAATGCAGAACACAATACATAAAAGTGCAGGAAAATGGTTATAACTGCTGTTAGAGAAACAAAGCACTTGGAATAAAAATCGCTTAAAATAATGTATGGCTACTTTGATTATATTCATACTTGAATGCATATTTAATGCAACACATGTTTCTAAATAATCTATCGTGTTTTTTCCTAGAGAAATGTAGAACATAGGATAAAGAGTCAGAAGGGACCTTGGAGGTCATCTAGTCCAACCCCCTTGCTCAAGCAGGAGAGTCCATTCCAAATATTAGCCTCTACCTAGGATTGAACCTCACAGCCTCCTGATTGTGAGGTGAGAGTTCCACCTCTAGGCCACAGCTTCAGGTCACCAAAATAACTAACACAAATGTGAGGATGTTAAAGAAGCAGGTATGCTTGTGTTCACATCTTTCAGGGGCCTTCAAACGTGACAGCTTTAAGACTCGTGGACTTCAACTCCCAGAATTCCTCCTCCAGCCTTGTTAGCTCAGGAATTCTGGGAATTGAGGTCCACAAGTCTTAAACTTACTGAGTTTGAAGACCCTTGACATATTTGAGGATCTTTTAATATCACCAATAATTCAACTGACTGATATACAAATTGATCGGAAGAAAACCAATCCCTTGCACATGATTAGCAAAATGAAGACATTTTGGAATAATTTTAATAAAAAAGAACTGTATAGTTCCACTCTAGCAAATACTGACCTCTGTGTAGAGTGGAGAGGACTTCAAAGTAAAATCTTAAATGCACAAGATACAATTATCAATGTTAGTCATATTATACAGATATATTTAGTTATATATGGTTATATAATTTTATAGATATTTCCTAATGATAGTACATAGCTTTATCTAAATTCTAGGCCTTAGAGTTTAATGGAGCAGCATTCATCATAAGTTAGTGATTTATTTGTTTATAATCCATTAATTCAATTCTCTAGTACAGTGACAGCTAACCTCAGGGGTGGGATTCAAATTTCTTAACAACTGGTTCTGTGGGCATGGCCTAATTTGTGGGTGTGGCTTGGTGGTCATGTGACAGGGTGGATGTGGTTTGCTGACTGGGCTTGGCTTGGTGGTCATGTGGCTTGGTGGGCATGGCTTGTATGTCAATATTATAAATATTTATGTAAATATTGGGGTTTTTTTTATTAAAAAAGAGCAACTTTTACCCAAAAGCAGGCAAAGCAGGCAGGCAGATTGAGTTGCTTACAGAATCACAGATTCACTTAGAGATCTATCTATCTCCAATCAGCTCCCTGAGTCTGTCACATAAAATTTGCAAGCAAACTCATAAAATTTGCTAGCAAGCAAGGTTGCAGTGCTGCAGCAGAGTGGGGAGAGAAGAGCAAGCTCTGCTCTCGCATCCCCAATCTGCACGTTTGGAGGCCCCAGCGAGGGGCACGTAGACCCAGGAGGCGGAGACGAAGGTGTGAGGAAGCCCGAGGAGAAGTTTGGCGGTGGCGGTGGTTGACAGCTTCAAGGGAGACCCCGTTTGCTGCGAGTGATCTGCCACCCTGATGGAAGACTGTAGCTCTGGCGCCTTAACCCAGTGAGGAAAATACCAGAGCAGTAACAGCACTCCTGGCTTCAATCGACAGATCGGATTGGAAAGTGAAGAAGGCGGAAAGTGAAAGTCGAGGAGAGAAACGGCAGAGACGGCAGAACTGTCAGTCTTATAAAAGCGGACGGAAGTTCAAGTGGAAACGGCGATCCAGTGGTGAAAGCAAGGAACCTTTAAGATAAGATTGAAGCTGACTTATTTGATTATAGACTGATTGTGTTTTGGATTTGTTCTGATAAATTTGGAGTTGATTTAGACTGACTATTCAGGAATTTGGAATTTAATTTGATGGATTTGTGGCTTGTAAAGGAAGAAGAACGGTGGAAAAAGTAAGAAACAGGTTTGAGTTTAAGAACGGAAGTGACATTATCAAGATTATACAGAAAGAAGAGAAGCTGATGCAACAGACTGTGACTAAACAAAACATGAACGGACAGGGAAAGTAAAGTAAATGAACAATATTGGACCTTTTTCTACAGATCATAATTACTGAAATAATACTTTGATTAAGGTTTGATTGAACATATTAGGAACTTAAAAATTCTATGTCAGGAATTTAAAAATCTAAAGGATGTGATATGAAACTGTGAAAAGATTGATGAAATATTACCTTGATGATTATTGATTGATTATTCCAGATAATACAGATAATCAGAGTTGGAAGGGACCTTGTAGGTCATCTAGTCCAACCCCCCACCCAAGCGGCAGACCCTACATCATTTCTGACAAATGGCAGTCCAATCTCTTCTTGAAAGTCTCAACTGATGGCGCTCCCACAACTTCTGAAGGCAAAGCTGTTGATTGTTGGTTGATTGTTCTCACTGTCAGAAAGTTGATAAAGAATATAGTTGATGTATTATAATATAGTAACATAACATAGTTGTATAAGAATAAGTTATAGCAGGGCGGAGTTCCAGTCTGTAGCGCTTTGGGGCAGGCAGGAATCCACGATTGTGTGCGATTTCTGCCTGCGCTTGCTGCTGGAGTGCCCTGAGCTACCCCGCTTCAGGGCTAGCCACCTCCGTAGAAGGTGGTGAAGATAGGGGGGATCTGGCAGGGTCGAGAGATATCGCACCTCTCTTCTCTAACCAGCTATACCCCCTTTTCCGAAGGCAGTTGAGAGGCGATCAGAAATGGCCACCACAAAGAAGCGCTCAGCTGGAAAAGAAAGTGCAGGAGGAGTTGAGAAGAAGTGAAAGTTTTTTTGCTGACTGGGACAAAGCAACAACGAAAGTATACTGGAACTTAAAATTCGCGAAAGATACATCGTTCCCAGAGACTTACAAGTGGCGAATGGAAGTTAAAAGGGAAAGAGTTTTTTTTTTTCACTCTCCTTCCTAATGTTGACAGCGAATAGAAATGCATGAGAAATCGGAAAAACCCGCATTGGCACTAATAGGTAATTAAATGCTAAAGGGATAATAATGATTTCTGAATATTTAAAAAAAATTTTTTTGCTGTAAGTGGGAAGGGAGAGGAAAAGAATTGGAGCAGGATTTGGAAGTAAGGAGGAGATTGTCTAGAATCTCAAAGAATTATTAAATACTAACAAGACTTCTAAAAGGTACATTTTAACTGGAACTAAACAGTAACCCCAGAAAGAGAAAGTGAAGAAAGAAGAAAGTGCTAAAAGAAACAGCTTATTTGGACTGTTTGGTGACTTTGGGACTTTTGGAAATTATCTTTGACTAAAAACACTTGGGTGGTTGTTTGGAAAAACTTTTTCTTTCTACAATGGCATCACTTGTGGATGAATTGAAAATTGAATTCAAAAAATATAAAGAAGAAGAACAAGAAGGGAAAGACTCTCTTGGCACTCTTTTTCAATTCTTAGAAATGGCGATTTGCACCTATGAGAAACTGACTGTGCAACAAGATGATTGGGATAAAGAAGAAGCCATCTTTGATGAACAAGTAACTTTATTTGGGGAAGAAAGGGAGAAAGAGGAAAAGAAAAAGGGGACTTTAAGACTTGAAAAAACAACCAAAAAAGAGAAAAATAAGGTGAAAAGTGGATATAATGTTAGAAAACAACAGAAAGGGGGAAAGCAGAAGAAGAAAAGGGAGGTGGAGAGACAAAGGGGTAAAAAGGGCAGGGAGAAGAACAAGCAAGGGAGGAAGGAAGGGATGAGAAGCCTCAATGGTGGGGAGCAAGATGTAAAGAAACAAGATTCATTTAGAGATAATGGGTAAATTTAATTGAAAAAGGGATTCTGCAAAGGTACATAAGATTGTATTGTTATATTTGTATTTAGAAATAATGTTAGAAAATTGGAAACAACATCTGATCAAAAAATGGGATAAAATATTTAGTGTAACTTAGTGAAATTTTTGTGAATAAAAGGAAGGCAATGAAATAAATGAGAGAATTGAAGTAGGAGGAAATGGGAACATTTTAATGATACAATGATTTAAAATATAAGTGATGTGATGTGGGGGGAAAATAACTATGGAAAGTATAAGTGTTCCCATAAAAGTATGATATTCAATTGAAAAGTAATGTGTAAAATGTTTAAGATTTAAATGAATATTAATATTAATGATTAGATTTGAATTGGCATGGATAGTTGTTTTAATTATATTATATATTTATACATTTTTTCTTTTTATAAAATATGTGTAATTTTAGAATGTACTAAACAGAATCCCAATGGAAGTCATGTATTATATTAAGTGTTATAAATTTAGGGGAAAGAGTTAAAGGCGTCACACTCCAATCAGTGTACAGGAGAAATTTTGTTTAAAGAGAAAAGATAAATAGATAGCTGTAAACAGAACAGACAAAGAATAATAAGCATTATGATCTGAACTGAGATGAGATAAATAAAATAAAACTAAGAAAGTTAAAAGAGGTGAGAAGCTATATAGAAAATGGAAAATGGTAATAAGATATGGAATGGTATATAAAATGAACATGAATTTGAATTTGTGTCTGTACGAAGAGATGTAACCCGGGATCAAGCAACTTTCAGAAAAGATGTTTTATGCTTTTACGTTTTATGTTTTGTTTGTTTGTGTATTGTCTTTGAAAATCAATAAAATTTGTTTAAAAAAAAGAGAATAAGTTATAGCAATTATATCTTAGGCTATTCTATCATATTATTCCTTTCTTTTCCTCTTCACTTTAATATCATCCCTCCTGTCCTCCCTGTTGCTTTTTCTCTTCTTTTTCTTCTCTAATATTGGTGATTCAGTTAATTCTACACCTTATATAAGATTGAATTAACTTTGAATAATATATAATACTATAAGTTGGAGAGGTACAAAGATACATTTTGAAGGAAACTATTGAATAGAATTGACAACAAGAGGGAAATTAAATAGTGAATGGTCAAGCGGGAAGGTATCTACAACAAAGTTAGGAACATGACTAGTATTACGACAATGACTCTGAAAGGGAAAAAAAACAATTTCTGGCTCATCAGTGTCTATCGCATCCCCATCTGGCCAAAAAACAATAGAAGGAATGTTGAACACAGAAAAACAAGCAATGCTGCTAACATGCAGACAGTGCAAGCAACATTAACAGCCATCCAGGAAACGATGCTCAAAATGCAGGAGACAATGGTAAACAATCACACTGATATGAAGACAGAAATGGGAGAAATTAAGAGTAAGATTGAAAATCTGGATGAGAAGATTGGAACGATCCAACAGACAATAGAAAAGAATGAACAAAAAATAAGGAATATAGAAACCAAAGCTGAACAAATGGATAAGAGACTGGAGGGGATGGACAGGAAAGTAACAGAAATGAACAGAGATTTAGAGGACTTGATCATCCATCTTGAAGTGGACAGTGCAGCATTCTATCTGGGGTTCCAAAATGTATTGGAATCTGGGACTTCTGGTTTGAGTTCCTTTGCTGACAGACCGAAACTGCGATTGTGCGCCGTTTTGATCTGTGCTCACCACCGCAGAGCCCCAAGCCAGCTGGTTTTGGGGCTAAGCCACCCCACAGAAGTGGTGAAGAGGGGGGAGACTGCCAGCAGGGTTGAGGAGAGCCGCATCTCTCCTCCTCAGCTGGCCATTACTCCCTTTCCCAAAGTTGGTTGCAGTGGTGGTCAGAAATGGCCACCTCAAAGAAGAACTCAACCAGAAAAGAATGTGCAGGAGGAAGATACGAAGAGAAAGTCTTGGTTGACTGGGTTAAACTGCAAAAGCAACAACGTAAGGTACCCTGGAATTTATAAAATATAACATTGTTCCCAAAGAAGATTTTGAAGCAGCAAAGGAGGGAGAAGAAGAGAGGGAAGAAGGAAAGGAAAAGAAGTTATAAAGGACAGAAACAAGATATAGAGAAACAGGGAAAAGGTATAAGAATTGAAAGTATAAGCCTGTTTAGAGATAATGGGTGAAAACTTAATTGTAATTAATTGTAACCTTCCCTCAGGAGTGGGGTGGGAATGGAGATTTTACAGTATCCTTCCTCTCCCACGCTTAGTAAGTCATGCCCACCAAGCCACGCCCACAAAAACGGTAGTAAAATATTTTTGAATCCCACCACTGCCACATCCCTCACCTTGTTGTGTCACTGCCACATCACCATCTGTCCCATTAAAGTGAATGGGACTGTCGGTGAGTCAACAGCAGGTCAGAGGACAGAGATGACAGTTGCTCTTTAAAAATTTCGATTTAAATCAAGTTGATTTAAATCAAGTCTTTTTTACTAGTGATTTAAATCATGATTTAAATCGACTGATTTAAATTGATTCGACTTAAATCAAATCCACCCTGTGTTCTCAAAAAATGTAAAACAAAAACAAATACAAACAAATACAAACACAAGAAACATACACAAAAGACAGGAAAACATGGGGTATTAATAAAGAGTTAACAATTCTGGATAAGCTTCTGTTACGAGACCGATGATAACTTAATAAAAATATTGTATAGATATTTATTAGAATGCAAACATGAGGAGGAACATGTTAAAGAAACAATGGTGGCATGGGCAAAAAATATCGGTTATAATATTGAATTGGCTAAATGGCAAAAACTCTGGACCACTAATACTAACATTGGACACGGCATACGAGGAAAATCTTTATAAGATATTTTACAGGTGGCATCTTCCACCAGCAAGGCTTTCCAAAAAGTTCAAAAATATATCTCCAAATTGTTGGAAGTGCAAAGATGTATCAGGCACATTTTTTTTCACACGTGGTGAACTTGCAATGCTGCAAAAAATATTGGAGACTGATTCAGACATGGGTGGAACAAATGGTGGGATAGTGCATTCCATTTAAACCTGATTTTTTTTCTCCTAGGAATAATATCAGAAAGATATAGGAAGGATTTAATTTATCTAATAGTACATGTATTGATGGCGGCTAGAATAATACATGCACAACACTGGAAAAAAGAAAACATACCACCAGAAACAGAGATAATAAGAAAAATTATGGCATGTGCAGAATTAGATAGGTAAACTCTAGAATTAAAAAACAAGGGAGAATCCAAGTACTATGAAACATGGAATAAATTCTATCAAAGGTTGGATAGAAGAAGGCAAGGTCAGAACGTAAGTAGCTATGATGATTAGAATAATTAGTGACTAATATATCAAACAAGGAGATTGTAAATGGTGAAGTGAAATGTATATATGTATAACAATTGTAATTCTTATAATTAAAATAAAAAAAAATCGCACCATGTAAAATAAATCACTAGGCCTTTTGTGTAGGTGGTAATAACTGAGCTATGTGGTATCTTAAGCTATGTAACTCTAGTTAGGGTTGGGGCAGACAAATATGTATAACAATTGTAATTCTTATAATTAAAATAAAAAGAAATAAATTAAAAAAAATCCCACATGGTAAAATAAATCACTAGGCCTTTTGTGTAGGCGGAAATAACTGAGCTATGTGGTATCCTAACCTATGTAACTCTAGTTAGGGTTTGGGCAGACAAATATG
>NW_020769320.1:21288609-21347390 GCF_900518735.1 Pseudonaja textilis | reverse complement strand
CCCTCCATGTAAAATAAATCACTAGGCCTTTTGTGTAGGTGCAAATAACCGAGCTATGTGATAACTCTGGTTAGGGTTTGGGGAAGACAAGAGCCATCCTGGGCGTGGATAAGATGCCCAGTCCCCGCTATCCACATTTGCAAGCGTTTTTTTTTTGGGGGGGGGATTCCTTCCAAAAGGTTCAACAAGCCTCCATTCCCTGATCATATGTTGTTGTGTTGTTTCCCCCCCCCCCCACTCCGGAGGCAAACATCCCCGGCACGGGAAAGAGATGACGCCTCCGGACTGAGGGGGCGGGCGGGGCGGTTCAAGCCTTGCCGAGGCAACCTCGCCCAAAGGATGCTGCGAGGTTTTGAGCGGCACGCGCCTCCTCGCTCCGACTCCGCGTGGCAAGAAACGTCACCCAGCCGCCCGCCCCCGCCCCCCTGGACGTGGAATAGTGGTACATTCCTGCCGTCTTCTTCCCCCCCACCCCCCACCCCCAATCCCGAGTAGTACGGTCTGCGGGGGGGTTTAAGCTTCCCCGAGAATGGAGCAGGTTTAAGCGAGAGCGGCGCGCCCCGGTTGAGCTTTGCAGTGGCGGCCGACGGAGACCGGCGGAGAGGAGAGAGAGGAGGCGCCGGTCCTCTTTTCCGACCTCCGTTTCTCCCCCGAGGTTGCAGCGGAGACATGGCCGGGCGAGGTCGGCTTTGGCCGCTGCTGGCGTTGGCGCTCTGCGCCTTCCCGGCCGGCTTGTGCTTGCAAGAGACCGAAGCGGACGAACCCGCAGCGGCGACGGCGGCGGCGGCTCTGGGCGGAGGAGCGAGCAGACGTCGCCGCCTGAGTCAGGAGGACGGCATCTCCTTCGAGTATCACCGCTACCCGGAGCTTCGGGAAGCGCTGGTCTCGGTCTGGCTGCAGTGTCCGTCCATCAGCCGGATCTACACGGTGGGACGGAGCTTCGAGGGCAGGGAGTTGCTGGTCATCGAGATCTCGGACAACCCCGGCGAGCACGAAGCCGGTAAGGCGGGACCCGGCCGCTAAAGCGAGTCGCGGCTGCCGGCCAGAGTGGGGAAAGACGGGGTGCGAGGGGAGGAGATGCCGGGATGGCTGCCGGTTCTCTCGTCTCCTTTATATCCCCCTCCTTTATACCCAGCGTCCTCCAGGCAGGTTTCGTTTTACGTCTCCCTGAATCAGGATCTGGTTTGGTTTTTTAATGCGGGGACGGTAGGAAGAACCCGTTTGGCTGTCTCACGATGCCCCCTCCCCGCCCCAGCCGCCGTCATCCTAAGGTTATATGACCACGTACAGGGAGTCCCCGACTTACGACCTCCACGCAGCCCAACCATTTCTGTGGAAAACTCCCTCCGTTGAGTTTTGGTCCGTTTAAGGACGTTTCTGCCCCCCCCCCGGTTGTTAAGCGAATCGCGGCAGGCTGTTGAATGAGTAATACCGGTGGCTGTGCTCGAGGTTTCCCCATGGACTTGGGAAAAAGGGAATGGCCTGACCCCTGGGACACTGCAACCGTCGTAAATATGAGTCCGTTGCCAAGTGTCCGGGATTTTGATCAAGATGCTACAAAGGGTCATAAGTGTGAAAAAAATGATCATAAGCCACTTTTCCCCCCACTCTCCCTCCAGTGCCTTTGTAACTTTAAACGGTCACTAAATGAACTGTTGTAAGTCGAGGACTACCTGGAACATAGAGGGCGTTTACAGCTGAGGCTTGAAGTTAGAATAGTGCTGCCTTCCGTTTACCAAATCTCAGGAATGGAGTGGATACAGTAGCCTTGGGTGTTTTTCGTTTTTTTGTTTTCTTTTCAGAAGGGAAAAACAAAATATGAATAAAGGTGGGAGGCCTTTCAAAGAGGTAAGAGCCCTCTTGCCCTTCCCCGACCTGGAGGAGTCGTATCTGTGTGACTTGGCCTGCAACTTCCAAGATTCTCGGTCAAAATGGCCAAAGGGAATTCTGGGAGTTGCAATCTTGACTCAGTTAGAATGAGGCTGCAGAGACTAGAGAGTGTGGATGCTGAAGAAGGATGACAGATTTATGAACATACGGTAGGACATCATTTGGATCCTTCATGAAACAGCATGTCCATGCAAAACCTTGACTAAAAGTACACATATTTACGCATATGATGTTGCCAGTAGTTGATTTCGGGAATATCTTTTTCCTTGGATCAGTCTAGCCTAGATTTGTTCATAGGGTAGCAAATAGTGCTTATGAATGCTAACAACTGCAAAATATAAGCTCAAGCAAAACATAAAAAGTTAATTCAGTAAAAATACATCTGCAAAACAAAGGGAACAAATAAGCAAGCCCGTTCAGTCAAATCTCTACAAACAAGTCTAAAATATTTCCACTTCTCCTTCGACCATATTAGTTTTTTTTAACAGCTGATTGCTTAGAATCTGTTGGCATCCTGATGTGATTGATATGTACTATCTTGGTCCTCTTGATTTCGTATGTATTGTGCCTTGTATTAGCTTTTAAAATGACTACTGGCTACCTCTACTTTTAGCTAAGGAGCATTTTTGTGAAGGAGATGGAAATAAAGGTAGACCACCTTTTTGAAATGGTAAATGTTTAAATTCTGACTTTATTATATTTCTTTAAAGTGAATGATATTGTCCTATCTATATAGGCCTGCTCCAATAAAGCAATTAACTTCAATGGAGCTTATTTCCCACTAACCATGTATAAATGTCTAACCTAAATATGTAGTAAGTCTGGTATAATGGAAATAGGATGCTCCTTGCAATCTCTTTTTATTCCTGTTAAATAATTTGGTATTTCCCAAAAGAAGCACATGAAACTGAGAATCGATATTGCAGCTGGATTAGATTCATTAAGGGCATGAGGGCTTCTGATAATTTGAATAGGACTGGACCTCCTAATTTGGAACGCCAGAATTAGAACAAGGTAGGATTGCATACCCTGAGGAAAAATTGAAAATCGATTCCTCCTTGTTTTACCAGGATTCTAAATATTTGCTTGATTCAAGTTTATACCGTGTCCAGAATTATAAATAAAGATTGTAAGAGATGAATTATCTCATCTTTTGGTGCTGCCAAATACTTTGCAGGAAATGATTATAATGACATTAATAAAATTCAGTCAACGTAACTTTGAATAAGATGCAGAACTGGAATCTCTCTCTGTGTGTCTTTCAAACTACTCTACTGTCTCTCACCAATGTTGACTGTTAGAAAAGTCCAATACTTATTTTCTTGGGAATAAATCCAATTGAATTTAAGTTACTAAATAATATGTATAATCATGCTGTCAGGTTTCAGTTTCTTTTCTTCAGAAATCTTTGATTCGTTATGATTTTCAAGAATGTGCGTTTTTAAGCCAACTAGTTTTTAGATGCCAGTAGAACTTAAACCTTTTAAAAAACCTTTTGAATCTCTCTATATAAAAGCGAAATACTGGTCACGCATCATCACAAAATCTCCAGAACCGTAAAGCCTACAAACTTGAAATTTGGCACGTATGTTCCTCTTGGCTTCTAGGTGCTCACTAAGAAAGGATTTTTCAAAATGACCATCAGAGCATTAGTATATCCTATACTATTATTAACATGCTCTGATGCTAAGGCGTTCTATTCCCCCTCCCCAGCTGAAAAGAAATCTGTTCCAAATGCAGAGGAGTTTCAGTTTCGGTTTTACTTCCACAGCAGCAACCAGCTTTAGTACAGAACAGTTGAGCTAAGCCACACCCAGGCTCCTTGCTGTCTCCTTCTTGCTCACACAGCAAATACTCTTTTAGTTTCCAAACAGCCTTTAACTCTCTCATACACTGACAGGAAGCTAGCCAGATGAACACCGATGGGAGCTGTTAGGCAGAGGCAGATTTTTTTCCCCCTTATTTTCCTCCCCAGAAACTAAGCCTGACCACATAGTTTTGTAGTGAAGCATGGGTATAGAGCTGGTATTTTTATAGTTCTTAAAGCTGGCTTAATTTGTCACTATAGTTTGCCCAGAATTAAAGGTAGTTAAAAGTAATGTAACATTCTGCTAGGGGATCCCTATTTGGATACTAGATGGGTGATTGGAATAAAGTCATGATGCATATTGAATATGTGAGGCTATTGTGATAAAGATCTGTGTTTGAATAGGAGATTAGGTAAATAAGGAAGTTATTTCCTTTGCCTCTCCCCATCTTATTTAAAAGATAAAGATTCCTTTCATAATTTTTAAAAATTATTTGGGTAAGTGTGAGAAAAGAGGGGGGGGGATTAGGACTTAAATTTAATTATTGCACTCCTACCAAGCTATGAGGTAAGACCTTCTTGGACTTATATGATGGGACTTCCCAAGCATTAGATCCATGCGTAATTGCCTTCTCTTCACATCACATGTGCTGTCCCAACCAGTCTATGGGAATTGGATAGTTACTTAGGAATTATGAGCTGTCCCCTTAAGGAAATGCATCTTGGCAAATGTAGTTCAAGGGAACCATGGAAAATGTAGTCCATGTCACGTGACCACACCTGTAATCCTGATTGGTCATTACTTTGACCCTCGATGGGTTGGGAGAGTTTTCCTCATTCTTTGTCTGAACTCTCTAACTCATGGCAGCTTCTTTCTATCGCTACGAGATGGGTTAGGAGATAACCATCTTTTACTACAAGGCAGATATACAAAGGATTGGTCATTAAAGAAGAACTTCGTCACAAATGTGAGTTATACCTGATGAACCAATAAATGTAATTTGTTATGGACGTCTTGTTGAGTTATCTATCTGCATCTGTACAGCTTAAAATCCACCTCTGTGCAGAAGGCAGAAAATCACCTAATGCAGGTAGTTCATGACCTACGTCCACAATTCAGCCCAAAGTCTCTGTTGCTGAAGAAGGCAGTTGTTAAGTGAGCCGTGCCTCATTTTGCAACCTTTTTGCCAAATGTTGCGAAGCAAATCACTGCAATGGTTAAATGGATCGTTACGCAAATCTGGCTTCCCCCAATTGACTGCTTGTCAAAAGGTTGGTGACCCTAGGACAGTGAAACAGTCAGAAATACATGCCAGTTGCCAAGAGCTTGAATTTTGATCACATGACCATGGGGATGCTACAGTGGTTTTGTGAAAAGAGGTCGTCCCTTTTTTCATGCCGCTGTGCTTTTGAATCATTACTGAATGAATGGTTATAACTCATAGACTACCTATAAACCAGTGGTGGTATTTTACCAGTTCTGGAGAGCCGGTAGCAGCGATGAGCAGCGGAGATGAACTGGTTCTCTCCACCGCTCTGCTGTTGGGCGTGCAAAGTGCACCCACCAAGCCACGCCCACCAAACCAGTGCTAAAACTAATTGAATCCCACCACTGCTATAAACTATTGTACTGCTACAGAAGAAATGAAAAATAACCAGAAATTACCATCATGCCAACTAGGCACAATACTTTGGACACAACTCCTGATGCATGAAGCAATTAATGTATGAATTATACATTTGTTATAGTTTTAAGAAAAACATTACATTCCAGCATATTTTAGAGCAGCCTATCCCAGAGGAGTTCTTGAAATTATTTTTAGGTCTCAGGGAACCTCCGCATCAAAATTATTAAAAACAAATAAAAACTTTACAATGCAATTCATTTCTTCCCTATATATGTAATCCATGTTTTATAGTGTTTACAACAAATAGCAAAGCTCCAGACCAAGCAGCTGAACAACATGAAAATTCCAGCCATTGGACCAGTGAACAAAGTTTAAAAAGTGGATTTTATCATGGAACTTAAGTCTCCGTATATTTAAAGCTTTATTTAGAATTTATTTGATTTGAAGTACTGATCGATTTGGAAAAAAAATATTTGTGTTGAAAGATTTTTTTTTTTTAGTAAAAATAGAGATGTAAAGATTTTAGCATATAACTTTACTACTAATTTTTAGTTTTATATTTTAAAATGTATGTCTATTTTTTTGGGGGGGGGGAATGTCAGCATGTAATTGTATAAATAAATGGATATTGCTGTCACTGACCAGAGAATGTTGAGTTATATATAATACTGCCTGGAATAATCCCTTCTTACATCTTACCTAACTAATCTAAAGGAGGTTAAGATCAATTTGGGTAGCTAGATTTCTCTAGAGATGATTTAGTTAGTTTGGGTAACTGTAGATGTTTTCTGTTTGTTCTAGCTAAGTATTTATAACATTTTGTTATCCCAATAATATATATATATATAAAACAAATGTATTCCATTCTTGGGTTTATTTCAGGAAGCTAGATTTTACAGCAAATTGATTTATGTACTTAACAATCCTGAAAGCTTAGTAATCACAAATTGATCCTGCCCCGGCTCTTCTCTTTTATTGATTCCATTTCACCGAGCTTGAATGCTGTTGCTAAAATATTCTATCCTCTTGATGAATTTGGAGGCTTGGGAAAGATTTTTTTTTTTCTACTAAAAGTGTCAAAGCTTCTATGCCATATGAAGGAACAAGTTTATGAAGAAAGAAGAATGGCATGCTACCCGAGTCAGATAAGAAAATCAAGAGATGTTAGAAGGGCGATTAAACCAC
Organism: Pseudonaja textilis; assembly: GCF_900518735.1. The sequence goes on along the minus strand of NW_020769320.1, from coordinate 21,340,880 downwards.
ACAAGCCAGTACTCTTTGTATTTTAGTATTCTGCTGTTTTAGTACACAGGTCTTAAATAATAAGAGCACATCACTGCAATGCATTCTACAAAGGGCTGCCTTTGAAGACCACCTGGAAACTTCAACTGGTCCAGAATGCAGTAGCGCTCACAGTAATGGGCTTTCCAGTTTGGCTCATGTAACATCTCCGTTGCATGAGCTGCACTGACTTCTCACTTCTTTCTGGGTGAAATTCAAGATGTTGGTCATCACCTTTAAAGCCCTGTGTGGGCCACAGGGCCAGGCCAATATGCAGGACCACTTTTCCCTAAAGATCCATCCTTCCAAGTCAAATATGCTCCCAATCCCTAAATATTGTCATCCGATGGGAGCTAGGAACTGAACCTTTTCCATGGCAACCCCTGCCCTATAGAACACTCTGCCTCCTTTAGTCCAGCAGTCTGTATAACATCTTTTAAATTTTGATTGGTATTTGGCTGGAAGATGGGCAGCTATATACATGTTTAAAATAATTAAATAAATTCTTAGTAGGCTATTTCACATCTTTCACATTTTTTATGTATTGTGAGACTATTCTGTAACTGCTTTTCCCATAGTTGGACTACAGAACCCCTCATTCCTAATCCTCACCATGCATCACAGTTTTAGTCAGGAATGATAGCGATCAAATTTCAGCACATCTTAACTGCAATACAGAGAAATGCAGCATAGATGGAAGCTCCTTCCTGCTTTAAATGGTTGGGTATTTGCCTTGAACGAACTGCAGGATGATTTATGAAAACATATATATTTATTTTAATACTCCAAGCTGGGTACATTAGAAATAAAAATAATTCCCGAGGGAACCTCAAAAGGTGCTTTTTCAAGAGGCAACTGGACTGTTTTTTTTCTCTTGAGGAAGAAGACGACATTTTGCTTCTCATCCAAGAAGCTTCATCGGTTCTGACAGGATGGTGGGGGACGATGGAAGAATTGATTCTGACAAAATAGGTCACCACCGTGACAGAACTGATGAAACTTCTTGGATGAGAAGCAAAACATATTCTTCCTCAAGGAAAAAACAGTCCAGTTGTCTTTTGAAATAATAAAAAAAAAGACCTTTGAGGCAACTATGACTTGGGTGACTGAGACTCTCCACAGAAATTCCTGAGGATGAAACTGCTTTATTGTGTGAATATGGTAAAAAAAAAACCTCAAACTATTGTTTTTTAAAAAGATAGATTTTTATTATATTTTCCACAAATACAAATCTCATATACAGTTTTTGACAGTGGTTCGGCATCGACAAATATATATTTTATATATCTTAATATATACATTTTCTTTTTATAAATCCACAGTATCTATTGTATCTATCTATAGTTACATTTATCTTATATGCTTTGTAATCTATATGCCTAGCCTATTATTCTCTTAAGGCCTCTTATAATAATTACATTTTCTATTTTCTTATTTTTTTATATCTATCTTCTAACCATTCATACCATTTATGCCATTCTTTGTAATATTCAAGAATTCTCCCTCTCCTTCATTTCAAATGTGAGCATGTCCATTTCCGCACATTCCAATATTTAAAAAAACAAAATAAAAACTATTGTTAATTGTTAATGAAATGGTTCCTGGCCTATATACAGAATATCCAGATCCTGCTTATTATAGAGGGTCTCAATGAAATAGAAATGAGACTGTGGTAAAATGAAGTTACCTCCACTGGAGTGGTCAACCTGGCAATTGATTAACCTATGCCACATGTTGCTGTTCTCTGATTTTTGGCCTGAGCTAAATTATGTCTCAGAATATGCACTAACGCTAATAACTGGATCAATCCTTTTCGGATACTATTTAGGTTCTAGATAATGGTAATTCACAAAGCACGAGATGCTTAAGTAATCATTTCCTTAGTTGGACCTTGCTGCAACTACCCTGTTTCTCCAACAATACGGCCTCCCCCAAGAGGAAGTCCCAGCATGTTTTATAGGCATGAAATGAAATTAAGCCCCTCCCCCCAAATTAAGGCCTATATTAAAACATGCGAAATGGGGGGGAATGGTGGGGGGGCTTGCCGTTAGGAAGTACTTTTGTTGCACACCCGGATATGGTGCTGCCTGCGTTGACCCCGACACGAAGTGCCCCACCAACGCCGAGGTCAACATCCAAGCCGTCACCGCCCACCCGAAGATGCAAGGGGGGGGGAATTAAGTCACCCCCGAAAAGATGGCCTAGCCATTTTTTCGGGGCTCAAAAAAAAATAAGACCCAGCCTTATTATATGAGAAACCCGGTAGTTTAATTTCTAGTAATTGTTATGTTTTAGTATTCTAGTGTTCTGTCTATTTGGCCGTTTATTTTAATATTCCCGATGATTTTTTAAATATATTGAAATAAATGATTAAAATAAAATCCTAAGGAATAGGCCACACTGGAGATACTTCTCTATTTCCAAAAACTATGTTTTGGGGAAAAAAAATCGGTTCAGCTGCCAACCAAACTCCAGAAATATACTGTAGTAACTCTGTTCGGTGTTATGTTTGATCAAAACTGCAGTACAACATGTTACTGAAATATATATATATATCAGCAATCTGAATAAAAACTAGAACAGATGGCTCTTGCTGATCTTACTGTAATACTAATTTACAACTACATATAACTCCAGGCATGCCTAGGTATTCTGTTCCTTCACATTTTCTCTCTTGGGCATTTATTTTGGTCTTTATTTTTGTTTGTGAACGTCACACCATATAATGGCTGTTATTCCTGGTACAGCAATATGGATAAAAAAATATCTAGAATGGAAGGAGAAAAAAAAATCCTTTATATACAGTATGTGTTCTTCCTTAACAAGGATTGCTCTGGAAGTATCATTATAACCAAATTGAGCTTCCTAGAAATCCATAACATGCAGTATAATCTAGCCATTTATATTATATTGTCAATGACTCATCCCTTCATTTAGCTCTGGGATAAAAGGAAATCATTTGTGTTTTCTTCCCAAAACTTCGAAAATCGGAATACATCCTTTGGAAATTATAAAAATTGTAGCCCTGCGTGCAAAGATTTTAATAAGAAGTGATTTAAAACAAACAGCACTGTCAGCTGTCTGGAAATAAAAGAAACTTATTTCAAAAAAGAGAAAAAAAAAAGTCACACTACTGGCAAAATTCATAAAGCCAGTCTAAATTTATAAAACTGAGTAGAATCCTTCGGGGCAGAGGCTGTATATAATAGGATGGCCTCAAAAAGAACATATTTGGTTTCAAAATAAGATATTAGAATCAGTCTGGGAACAAACTAACATTTCTTGGACTATAAAAACAACCTGTCATTGACAATTTCCCACCGGGGTAAAATTGTCCCCTTTCATTCAGGGGCCTAGCTAACATAAAACTGAACAATCCCATACTTGGATAAAAAAAATTCTGGCCCATTCGGTCTAAAAAAAAATCAACTTAAATTTTGGCTGTGTACTTGGAAATGAAACAGAAAATGTATATGTATATTAAGGTTTCACCACATGTTGCCGACTTTTCAAGTATTTTAGGAGGCATTGTCAAAATGACTCATTAAGAAATCACCTCTTTTTTCACCCAGCTGCTATGAAGAGATGCTGTTTCATACGTTTTTTTTCAGAGCCGTTCTTTCAATCATTTTTAAAGCATTCGCAGTTCTCGTATGTTCCTATTGAAGGCATGTACAATCTTGGGCTGTGAATAAATAACTTAAGATTACTTCCAAAAAGCTGCACAAGTGTCCAGAATGATGCATCATAGACATGGTACAGATTTTAGGACTGTATTATTTTTTGCTTGCAAAACGTAACAAAACAATACACCTGGAATAGAATCGGCAGATATTTTTCAGAGAGAAACAAGCACATGTGGTTTTCATGGACAGTTCTTGAATCCATCTATTCTGTCCTCACCCCAAGTTAGAGATGACAAATTGAAAACTGAAGAACTGCTTGACATAGAGGTTGCTATGGTTACAGAATTAGCAGGCTGAAGTGGCTTCTGTCCGCCTGCAACTACAGCAACTTGCTTGTTTGACTAACGTTAGAAAGCTGTCTTCCTGCTGCTTTTATATGCCAAGACCATCTGGCACAGGCAGTATTTAAAGGTACAGCTCTGTTCTGAAGAGAACTGAACAGCCTGCTTCTGTTTATTATCAATTATGTGGACCTAGTTAATCATTTTTTAAGGAAGGGAGTGATACATTTAAACCCTTCTCAACTGCAACATTCTAGGGCTCTCCAAGAGGTTGCAAGAGGTTGCCTGAGACCTGCGAATGATTTCAAGGGTTCCTCCAGACCAAAAAAAAAAAAAAAAGTTGAGATTCTCATTCATCCAGGTCATAGTTGTCCCAAAGGTGCTTTTTCAAGAGGCAGCTAGACCTTTTTGTTTTTCCTTGAAGATGTTTCGCTTCTCATCCAAGAAGCTTCTCCAGTTCTGACTGAATGATGGAAAATGGAAAGAATTCATATTCCTTGCAGTCAACTGGTTGTTTTTTTTTAATTGAAGTTAGTTGAGGCATAATTGTACTATGAGTATTTGCCTTTTTTTCAGGAGCCAAGATGGCTGCTCTTACATATGTGCATTCCTTTTTTGGGAAGGTGTTCTCTAGAGCAGGTGTCTCCAACCTTGGTAACTTTAAGCCTGGCGGACTTAAACTCCCGGCAAAGCTGGCTGGGGAATTCTGGGAGTTGAAGGTTGCCAAGGTTGGAGACTTCTGCTCTAGAAAACTCTTCGTTTCAAAATGTATACAGAGATGATCTGTTCCACTTTGCTAGATGCCTTTGCATTTTAACATGGAACGGTTATCCTTTTATCTGTATGGACTCTATTATTCTTCGGTTCTGATTTATACCTAATTTTTTTCAATTTCCATTGTGCGTTTTCCCTGTTACAATTCATGCTGCAGTATTTCATTATTCTCAAGAATGTAGAACGAGGGAAATAGTTCCAGCAAAAGCCCATTCTAAGCAAAACCAGATCCCATCAGATTATGGAAAGAAATGTACTTTTAAAGCCAAATACTAGGGCAAAAAAATCTTACATTAGGTGATTTCCATGAGGTTACCATGAGTGTAAACTAACAAGAGAATTCAGTCATTGAACTGAATCTAAGCCAATTTAAATTCAGTTCTTGATTATGTAGTATATCAGGAATGTTTTCTCTTCTTATTTTTTTTTGCTGTGTTTTATATTTATGCTACAGATTTTCCCCTTTGTTGTTCAAGGACCTTCTGTAGGGTAGGTCATTCTGTTTTACACCTTAACAGGCCAATTTCCTAGTAAAATTGGAAACTATGAAACTTTTATCTAATTCATTAGCCCAAAGATTTCAGGACCATCGGATTAAAGTTTCACTTTTAGTGCCAAGTAAATTATTTTTCAACAAGACAAATAGTTGACTTAATATTTCTATAGTAGTGATAGCCATGTATATCTTCGGTCACTATTACACATTAATTACAATATTATTATGTTATACTGTACTTATAGCATGCTGCTTATTTCCAGGGGACAAGTATTAAATTAGGTGATTAAAAAAATATGAACACTAGGGATTAAAAGTTACAAGCAATTTATTTGACAAGGTGACATATGCATGTAAGTATAAAAATATCCTACAGATTTGGGAGGTAGTTTTTCTTAATATATCTCTGTTTTGTAAAGCCACTTGGGGTTATATAGTATGTTGCCTGGAGAACAAAGCTTAGGGTTCTTCTGTAAACAAAGAGCTAAGCCATGTATTTACATTCCCAAAGGGGTATTCTAGTTACCATTCAGGAAATATTAAATGAGCCTTTACTTTTGGTGCCAGATTTAGCCATGTAACATGTAGCTTAGGAGAAACATAATCTGTAGAATAAATGAGATTTGTCTTCTGCTATATTTCATGATTTGCTTTTTATGTTCCTTATCCACCAAGACACCGTTGTCTTCAATACTAAAAAATATCCCTTTGAAAGAGGCAAATTGAACCACTCCTCATTTTAACCTACTGAATATTTTGTTTTTAAGAGAAGCCTCAAGAAATTCTGTACTTCTCAAGGCTTATAGCAAGGACAGAAAAAGATACATTGACATCAAAAGGTTTAAAAAGAAGTCAGTATCAAAGAATCCACATATAGAAGAGGACAAACACATAACAATCCCAGGAATGCTGGCTTCTAGAAAAATAGAGCCATCCCTATAAGGCCGAACAGATTATGTTCCTATAAATAGTACCTATAAACCATATAGGTTTTACTTAAGCCCAGAGGAGCTTAAAGTGGTTTAGATTGGGTTTTCTCTTCATTTCATCCTCCCACCCATCCCAACAACCATGTTGTGAGATTGATTGGGCTGAGAAAGACTGTGTCTTGGAGCTGTGATTGCAGCTGTTCATGATGAATTCATTCTGTTAAAGTAGTATGCAATTAGAAAAGCTCAATAAATATTAGGTGTTCTCAGATGGCAAAAAGAAAGTTCTGTGAAGACAGAGATTCCTGTCTATTAGAGCATATGTTTAGAAACAACCACCGCCACATCAAAATACTACTATAAACAAAAACCACTTTATTTGTAATCCCCAGATATTTTCATATTTCTAATAAGACTGGAAGCAGCTCTGGTCTGAAACTTCCATTTAATCTGATAACAAAAAGCTAAATAAATAAATTATCTATATATAAAAAGCACAGTACCAAGCGTTAGATACAGAGGTGGTATTCAGCAGTTTCTGACCAGTTCTGGAGAACCGGTAGTGGAAATTTTGAGTAGTTCAGAGAACTGGTGATAACCTTCCCCCAGGAGTGGGGTGGGAATGGAGATTTTACAGTATCCTTCCCCTGCCATGCCCACCAAGCCTACAGAACTGGTAGTAAAAAAATTTGAATCCCACCACTGGTTAAAGAGGATTTTTAGTTAATTCTGAGGTTCCAGTAAATTAATTATTTAACTGTAATTAGTTAATGTAGGGAATTTAGTTAATTTGATACATAAGTGATTTGCACACAGGTAACAGGAATAGTTTGATGCAGAAAAAAACAATCGTTTCTGAGGTTTCCATTCATAGGCCAAAGAATGGATGGTGCCTCTTTAAAGATGATATATTGTAATTTTAAAAAATCAATTAAGTATAATTGGTAACAGTCTATAGGTGACAGCACATAGTAATTTGACAGCCCATAAATACTAAGTAAACATAATGAATGGTAGGTGGGAGAACATCAGGAAACCTCAAGGTTGTAGGGTAAACTGAGAAGACTGAAAAATACCCTGGAAGAAGATATTTGCCAAGAAAGCTACTTTATTGTCCTAAGATTAAAACATTTTAAGAGAGATCAGGATCCCAACTATGACATTAATTTTAGGGGCTGAAAGAGATTTCAGATTTGTTTTTCTTAAACTAGCGTCCCGTGTCCTTTTTCAAAAATGAGGAAATAGCCATTTTCTATTCCTTATCTGATAGTCATTGAACCATTTATATATAATTGGGAAACTGCAGAGCTATTTCTACTGTACTTAAGAAATGTACTCCCTCTTTGACATTTATCTATATTACAAAATTCCAGAGAAAACACTTATATCTTATTACAGTTATACCTTGGTACTCAATTGCTTTGAAACTCATTGGATTTGGTACCTATTGCATTTTGATGCAAAAGTTTTGTCCCCGTACACATCGTTCGTTTGGTACACAACATACAAACTAGAACTTCTTGTTGGCTGCCTTGTGATTTGCTACATTATTCCTTATGGGAAAAATTTGTTTCATACTCATAGTTTTGGGTACTCATCAGGCGCCCTGGAACCAATTAACAATGAGTACCGAGGCACCAGTGTATATCAATTGTCACCTTACATGATAAAAGATTTATGCCAACAATTTCAAAGAATGTGTGTGGTTTCAAAAACTATGCCACAATATGATCAATTCTATGCCTATTTCTAAACTAGAAAAAAAGGTTTTTAAAAACATTGTTCTACATAAATACCTTCAACAAAAACTAGCAAAACCAGTCTTGTAATTTCTTTTCCTGCTTAGTTTTTATATCTTTTATCTGCTTCTTGGTTCAAAAACTGGATATTGAGGAAGCAGGCTACTAATAGCAATAAAACGGAGACTGTGATTTAAACAACCCAGCGTTATATTTTTGCAATATGTGGTGGAAATGTATTTCTTGAAACTATAACTGAAGTCCCCATTTTATTTTGCTTATTACATTGTATCTGAAAGTAGCAGTGTTTCCCCACCCAAATATTAGATTGTGAAAGTTAAGAAATCAATTGATTAGGAAACTTTACCATTTCAATCACAATAAATTCTAACTAACATAAAGGAGAAAACACACAAATGAGTCCTGATGTTTTATCTCAAAGAACATGAATGTGTTAAAGAAGAATAAAAAATGTGGCTGCTCAGTGACCTCTCAACTTTATGAGAGACAGAAAAATAAGGAAACAAACCAAAACATAATGACCTTGTTTTATTGAATAGCCCGACATAGAATAGAGTAGAGTAGGGTAGAGTAAATAGAATAGAATAGAATAGAATTCTTTATTGGCCAAGTGTGATTGGACACACAAGGAATTTGTCTTGGTGCAAATGCTCTCGGTGTACATAAACCCCTTTCCTAAGAGGTCTGTAGGGGCCGTGCATAAGCGCACCAACTTGCCTGCCTTCCCTGTCCTATTGTTTCTTTTTATTTTTCTTATATATATCCATTTCATGTATTCATAACTATGTATATACTTATACCTGTTATCTTATAATCGCTTGACAAATAAATAAATAAATAAATAAATAAATAAATAAATAATGTGCTGAATACCTATAAGTTTGCTTGATGTTGGTGTCTTTGTTAGGCAAACCATTGATTTCTGGAGTTTCATCTTTTATTACAAATTACTACCAACCTATGCTAATTACAGTTGCTACAAAACAGCAAGGAGGCAAAATCAAGCATAAGTCCATCATCCAGAAGTTGAACAACTATGAACAACCCATCCAGTAATGGGACATAAAATAAGCCTAGCTTATATAAACAATTTTATTCCAAAATAAATGTGATTCAGTTGGAATAAAACCTGCTTAAATTCAGTTTAAAAAGCTTTCTAGCCAACTTATTCATTTGGTTACAATAGCTTTTTAAATTGAATGTGAGTAGGTTTTATTCCAATTGAATCACATTTACTCTGGAATAAAACCTGATGTATAGGCAAGTCTTGTTTATGTCTCATTACTGGAAGTCATTTATACTTCTGGATTTACAATAAACTTCTATCAATTTATTCTAGAAAAACTCCCTAGTGTGTATTTCTTTCAGTATATGCTATTTCCATATGTGTATACATCAGTGTTGGGATTCAAAATTCTTTACTACCAGTTCTGTGGGTGTGGCTTGATGGGCATGGCTTGGCTTGGTGGGTGTGGCAGGGGAAGGATACTGTAAAATCTCCATTCCTTCTTCACCCCACTAACCTGCTTTCCAGCTCCATTCTCCTGTGCAGGACAACAAAAGAAGACCCAGCTGATCAGCTGGGACTATATGGCAAAGAGTGTGTTCCTCATTTATGCTGGGACCTTTTTGTATTGTTCTTTATTTTAGTAGAAGAACAGAACATAAAATTTAGATTTAAATTATAAATCAAGCAGTGCATGACATAGGATTGCCCTACTAGATCAGGTGAAGACCAATTTAGTCAAGTACTGTGTTTCTCACGGTGGCCAACCACATATCCTTAAGGTCTTACAAGCAGGAAAGGGAGAGATGACCTGTCTTTAGGCATTATTTTTATGCCATGAATACTTGGAGGCAAGCTGCTGCCAACCAAGAGATCATATTGAGTCCTAACACTAATAACTCTTTATAGATTTGTCCCTTTCATTTATCCAACACCCTGCGAAAGGTATCTAAGCAGGGGTGGGATTCAAATTTTTTAACAACCAGTTCTGTGGGTGTGGCTTGGTGGGCGTGGCTTGGTGACCATGTAACTGAGTGGGCATGGCTTGGTGGTCATGGGATTGGTGGTCACTTTGAAGGGCACTTCTCCTCACCTGGCCTCCTGTGACTATGGGAATGCTGCACAGTTGTAAGTGTGAAAAATGGTCATAAGTCACTTTTTCAGTGCCATTGTAACTTTGAATGGTCACTAAATGAACTGTTGTAAGTCTAGGATTACCTGTACAAAAATACAGAAAGCTTCTTTGCTTGCAAAAAGCTTCCCTAAATACCAATCGTTAGATTAAAAATACCTGCAAGCCGGAGTTACAAATCAGGCAAGGTGCCAGAGCACCTTGAGGAATGCAGTGATAACTATCAAGCATCCAACTCTTGCTCATAAAGTGAAACCCTTTAGCAGAGAGGTCATTTAAGCTCTCCAGAAAAAAGCACACCCAGGAAAAGCAATCCTTAGATCCATTTGCACCTCTTAAAGACACCAGCTGGTCTCACTCACCTCACAAGATATCCTAATGAAATCATCCAGATTTAAGGAAAGGTTACATGCTTCCCAGAAAGGCAGTAAAAAAAATCAGTTCCAAGCTTGCATCCTGCCTCTTGGAAATACACCCCAAAAGGACAGTGCCAGGAACCACTAAAGCAGTGAAGGAAGATCCTCCTCCCCAGATAGAAAAAGAAACTATGAGGCAGGAAAAAAAAAATCAAACACAATACAAATAATTAAATCACAACAGTAGCTGTTGATTGTTAAACTAATTACCAGAACAAATAGACACAGGAACTAGTCAGATTTCTGAACTCAGTTTCTTTTCAGAAACAGAGATTAACCTTTTTCCTTCCAAACAAAGCTGAATAGGGAAAATTATCCCATCAATAAACACAAGATTAAACGTCACCAAGCACAGAATGCATCACCAAAATCACCAGCATCACCAAAAACCAGTTTTAGACCAAAACTCAGAAAGGGTATGTAAACTCACATTTGAATTTCAATCTTTCTAGCTAGCCAAGAAGCCTTGCTGAATGTCACTCATCTTGGTTCCTTGTCATTAAAAGCTTCTTTCCGGCAGCTCTGCTTCGTTATTCAATTATTTCTTCAAAGTGCTAACTCCAACAGGGGAGTATTTCCTCCCAACAGCAGTGTACAAAAAGCTTAAAACAACCCTTCCCCTTTAAGAAAGTATGAAAAAAAAACCTCAGGAGACAGGAAGTATAGGTATGCTCCCAAGAATATAATAAGGGCAATTTCTGTAAGCAGGGCAATAAAGATTATGCTAGAAACAACACCAGAATGTTTCCTTCCTATCTTCCTTACAGGATTAGCCTTGTAAAGTGGTAAAAAACGAAAAAGATATTTCTTTCAACAACTGGTTCTCCGAACTGCTTAGAAAGTTAACAACAGTTTCTAGCGAATAGGTGAGAACTGGTAGAATCTCACCTCTGTATCTAAGATAGTGGTATCTTCCACAACTTGTGGAAATTAATTCAACATATCACTTGTATGCTGTGTGAAGCAGTATTCCTTTTGTCTCTTATAAAGGCCCATGTTAAACCATAATAGAGCCTGCAGCTTTGTTGTTTTATAAAGTCCCTGTCAGATTGGATCCACGTCTTTAGAGTAGCAAGGACAACAGACACAGAATTTAAGCGCTCTGCCAAAAGTTCTCTATGAACTGCAGCCAGTAACGGGAAAGGGTCTGGATTTTTTACTTCCAGTATTTGCTCAATTGTTTACATTTTCTGTTTCATATTTAACTTGATCCAGTTAACTTACTCCTCAAGTACTCACATTTATTAGCGGGAGGATGTTAGAAAATGCTATACCACTCCAGTTATTATGGCTGCTATTTGAACCATTCACTGTTCCCAGAGAGTAACAGAAGATAACTGTGAATTTGGATCTAAATGTTGTGGTAGATTAATTGAGATGTGGAGGAAAAATGAAGGAATGCTCCTAACAAAAATTAATAACTTCAGAAACATCTGTTGTGTTCTCAAAATTATGCACGGAATTATGACACATCTGTGCACAATGGAGTTCTTACATCACAATGTCTAACATGAGCAAATAAATTGCATTGTTTGCATCATGATACACATGTCATCATAGGTCTCTTCTAACCCATTGCAGAAACCTGCAGATAGATGGAATGAATAAGAGATCAATGACTTATTTCAAGAAAGGTAAGTATAGATTCTCTTAAGGCATGTTAGGCTCTTGGCGACTAAATGAACATGTTCATATAATATTCTTGGTAGGAATGGAAGCTTGCCACTATCTATATTGTGTTTTCAATTTTACTCTCTAGACCATTTTTCAACCTGTGGTCTGTGGACACCTGGGAGGGGACAATACAATGTTCTCACAGGAGGTCCGCGAAATGCTATGACTTAAATCTTTGTTGTGGTTCGCCAGCAGCAGGTGCAGATGGCTGAGGTCTTGGAGAGCGAGGACTCAGATGAGGGGCTTATGTGTGATGAAGGGATGGGGCCAGGAGCATCAGGGAGTGGAATGCTGCCTCTGGAGATTGTGGAGGCTGGCAGCAGTGATGAAGAGGTCCCTGAGGAGCCTGTGCCCAGTGTACATGTTCTCAGGGCTGCTCGAAGGAAACAGCAGCTGCAGCAGGATGGGTGACTCGGGAATAAGGCCGCAAGGTAATGTCCCCTCCCTTAAGAGATAAAAGCCAGCTGAGAAACTGGAGTTCTTTGCAGGAAGCAAAGAAGTTTTTGCACTTAAGCCTTGTGGACATATGGAGTATCTTGTTTGGTGCTTGGAGATTCTTTGTGTTTGAAATATTTCTTAGTAACTTTATCTAGTATACTTGGCAGCCTTGCACAACCTTGGCAAGGCTCATCCTTATCAGAGACAATTAGTTTGAAACAGCCTTTTAACCGTGAAGGAACGGAATTCGTAAAGAATCATTAAAAGGTTTTGCTGTTATCTCTGTTTCGTGTTTGTTTCCTTGGAACAAGGTTTGGGTTAGAACAATCTTGAGTTAAGACTTGGGGGTTTATGGCCGTGACCTGTGGCCACACTAGGAATTTAAAGGTGACCCTTGGTGAAGAAAAGGTTAAGAACTATTGCTCTGTGTTCAGGTACTGCTAGTTGGTTTATTCAGTCATTCTATACATTCTTCTACTCAAAACCATAGAAATGGTGGTAAACTTTAGAAGAAACCCCGCCCCCACCCCTATACTACCAGTTCTTACAATACTAGACAACACAGTATCAATAGTAGAGACCTTAAGATGTCTAGGTTTTATCATATCACAAGACCTAAAATAGACACCTAACATCAAAAACATCATCAAAAAAGCACAACAAAGAATGTTCTTTCTGCGCCAACTCAGAAAGCTCAAACTGCCCAAGGAGCTGCTGATACAGTTCTACAGAGGAATTATTGAGTCTGTCAACTGCACCTCTGGTTTGGTTCTGCAATTCAACAGGACAGACACAGACTTCAGAGGGTAATTAGGACTGCAGAAAAAAACAATTACTACCCACCTGCCTTCCATCGAGGACCTGTATACTGCACGAGTCAAAAAGAGGGCTGAGAAAATATTTATAGACCCCTCACATCCCGGACATAAACTGTTTCAACTCCTTCCCTCAAAACGACGCTATGGAGCACCGCACACCAGAACAACTAGACACAAGAACAGTTTTTTCCCCAACAGTCATCATTCTGCTTAACAAATAAATTCCTTCAATACTTTGCAAATACAGTATTTACAAAGTCTGCATTACTATTACTATGAATCTTCTCATCACTCCTTATCACCCATCCCCTCCCACTTGTGATTGTATGACTGTAACTTTGTCGCTTGTATACTTACGATTTTTATTAACTCTTTCCTAGGATGATTTGATTGCTTATTGTACCTTGTGACTATTATTAAATGTTGTACCTTATTATTCTTGACTCTTGACAAGTATATCTTTTCTTTTATGTATATTGAGAGCATTTGCCCCAAGACAAATTCCTTGTGTGTCCAATCACACTTGGCCAATAAATAATTCTATTGTGTTCTGTTCTGATATATTCTATTCTATTCTATTCTATTCATATTTATTCTACTCTACTCTAGTCTACTCTATTTTATTCTATGAACTATTGCTCTAGATCGGGGTGTCAAACACGATTTCATTGAGGGAGGCATCAGGGTTGTGTTTGACCTTGGTGAGGTTGGGGCCGGCATGGGCAGGGTGGATGTGGGCAACTTGATGTCATCCGTGTCGGGAATTCTTCTGGTGTCCCAAGCGCTCCGCCAGCCAAAATGCTCTGTGATGGCCTCTTGCAATCCTCTGCCAGTGAAAACGGAGCTCGGGAAGGCTGCACACAACCCTCCAGAACTCTGTTTCCTCTAGCAGAGGCCACACAGGCTAGTCCTTCGCTGTTTCGAAGGTGGCCCCATGGGCCAGATCCAAGCACCCCAGGGGTCTTGAATTTGACACATCTGCTCTAGACTACAGCACTGCCACTTGCCCATCTAAATACTATCCAGCTCTGCTTAGTTTTTCAATTAATTAGAATCAACTAGGTGGAGCCTTCTACTGCAACTATTTTAAGAAAAACAATAGAAAAAATAAAGACTGTTAAAGAAGCATCTTCTGTTCGTCTAAAAATATTCAGTGTATTGTATTGATAATTCATTGTTTTGATAAATAATTTTTAAAAAAAATCCCCTGCACATTATGTGATAAAAAATTGTAATTGCAAATAAAAAAGCAGCTGATGTGGAAAAAAAGAGTTAATTCTGATTTATCAAATTCCTTATATGGAATCGTTGTCTTAAAATGATTGTTTCTTGTCATTTGATAAAATAATGTGACAGAAGATTGTGAAAAATGTCTAATACCAGATTTTAAGTTCAGATCCTTTTCAACATGTTTTTAACTGCACTACAGCATTACAAAGAAATATTTAAGCACACAGTGTATATATTTCACATGGCTCCTATACATTAGTTGTACATGGCACATACACTTATTTTCTGTGCATTCAAATTTACACTTCAGTGCTGTTGTAATCCAATCCCCTTCGACATTTTATGTCTACAAAAGTTTCAGAGATGAATCATACCTCTCTGATGTGTTCTCTGCTAAGGTGCAATTAATATTTTTTATAGAAAAAATGTGCAGAAACATTACAGAGTTTTATTTCATTCTTTTTGTGCGTCTTCTCTGTTCAAATGTGTTGCACTTTCTCATCATTTCAGAATGAATTAATTATATTTTTATGTACCACATGGAAAGTGCCTTGTTTTTTAAAAAAATTATAATATTTCTTTGGTTTAATTTCCTCTATTTTTGTTACCGTTTGTAATGTCACTTATATTTTTTATTCTATGTATTCTAGTTAGTTTTTATTCTCATATTTGCTTATGCTTAACATTTCTAAGTATAAAGATATAAAATAAATATGAGGTCTACTGAGATAAATGGGACTTAAACTAAATTTGGGTTCTTAGTGTTCTAAAAACATGTTTTTTTCTGCAGATGTTTCATTAATATGCGGTTTACTTATTAAATTTGGAGACTGCATCACTCTAGATCATATCTGAGCAAATTAGACTTAATAATGGGGGACCCCCTCCCACAAAAAAAAATAAAACAATAAAAATAAAGTGTGTTCACACCTCAGAAAAGCAACCAAGACTCCATAATCACCTTACCACAAGACTGGAAAATGTAATCAGTGTATAGAATAAATAAGTGCAAAAAAAAAATTAATAAAGAAGCCACACTGAGTTGAAGGAAGCTGAATTGTGAGTCAACATATAATGAATTATATTCCTTATATTCTTGTGTGTGTTTTCATTTGTTTGTTTGGTTTTTGTTAGGAATATAAGTCACCTAACAGCTATTTGGGTTGGAAATATATAAACCAGGATGGACATTTTAATACTGTCTCTTTAAGAGCATGCAAAAACTGCAATTGGGTGTGATTCTGCAAATGGCCATAAGATGGAGCCAGAAACCTGGGTTGTCTTAGTCTTAGTCTCAGAAGAGAGTGGGAGTGAGTCTCTCTTTCATTCTGTTGGAGAGTATTGCCGTTCCTTCTAAATGGACTGTTATTCTTGGATTTGATGTAAGTCTGTTACTGAACTGTTTTTGACACTGGACTTTGTTATTGAATTATCCCTGGATTAAAAACTGACTGATCTTAGCTGTGAATGACTTTGGACTGCTTATTTTGAAGTTTGCTTAAAACTTTATTGAAAGTAAAAAAAACCTACATTTACTGTACAGTGTATCTGTGTGCTGTGTGTGTATTATTCAAACACTACTCTCAAGTACGTCTCCCTGTATGCGCTCATTCTCCTAAAGGGGAATTACCTCAATACCTTTTCTGGAGTTTTTGCTAATATTCATCAAATAGGCAATTTTCTTGAAACATATATTTTCCTAAAAAGACTAAACTGTTTTTATTGATTGTGCTTAGAATCTTTTAAAGTTATTGAAGAAAAAAAAATGTAAATGAATTTGTTCATACGAAGACAGGAGATATATCCTAGACTGCATGACTACTGCAGTGCTTTGCTAATATTCACAATTTATTTTAGTTAGATTATTTCTGGATTCCGCAAAAATCTTCCCTGAGTGCCTTTCAGGAGAGAACAAAATTAAAAATGATAGAAGTCTAGAACGAGTCAAGAAGCAAATTGTGTCGTTTCAGGAACCTTCACTTTATAAGTATCAATTCTTTGCCTTTTTTAATTTTATAAAATGAGGAAAAGAGAGAGTAGAAATTCCACAGAATATCACCTGTTATATCTCTAATATATAAGAGAAATGATGTTCGTTACATATGTTGGTTGCTCTTACCATGCCAAGGGTACTATGATTTACTGATGAGTGTGATGAACAGCCAAGTTTAATTTTTAAGTTGTGAACAGTTGTTGTAATAAGCCAGGAAGGGGCAGGGTGAGGAGAGGTGGAAGACATCCTACCATTTTCCAACATGCCATTTTGTTAACCAGGCTTAAAGTTTGAACTTCCCCCATCATTTTGCAAGCACAGCTCATAATCCAGCTGTTGCTGTAAATATTGTTCCCAAGCAACTTGCTTTTGTCTTGATATTATCATGAAAACATACAGTATTTCTCCAGAGAATTTAGTTCTTACATTCCTAAGAGGCCTTTTCTGACCGTATTTCATTTCACTTTCTAGACTGCCGGATAAAAACGCTGCTATTGTTTGGACCTGATTAATAAATACAAGTGTTGGCAACAGGGAGGAGATATGTGGAAGGAAAAGAACCCCCCCCCCCCCAATTCTATGTGGATCCCTGAATTAGGATGATTTTTCATGGAAAAAATATGCAAGCTTACACTGCAGGAAAATCCAATGTGTTGATAGACTATAGCAGGGGTCCCCAAACTTGGCAACTTTAAGATTTGTGGACTTCAATTCCCAGAATTCTCCAGCCAGCAGTTGAAATCCACAAGTCTTAAAGTTGCCAAGTTTGGAGACCTCTGGACTCTAGGGAAAGATGCAAAGGTTCCGTTTAAGAAATGGTAGAACCAATTTACAGGATTTACAGACTCGTGCGACATCACATTTCTGGATGATATTATTTGCAGAAAACCCACTATATCAGTTCAAACAAATAAAAGCAGGTATGTTTTAAAAAAAGTTTTTTTCATCCCTGACCCATTAATTTTGTACGTACAGCGTGAGAAGTAAAAAAGAAGAAATAATTATTTCTGTAAAAGAAAACTAAAAGGATCAACATATTTCTCTTCTATATGTTTCTCTTCTGTATAACCTCAAACACCCCAGTGAAACATTAACACAGACAGAAGTGCTGATAAGATGAAATCCATTCAGCATAAGCTTAAGCAGAAGTCTATTTGAGGATAGTTGTCATGATGATCCAGAAAAGATACTAGTTAGTGTAAACACGGCAGTATGTAGCAACTATTAAACAAATGTTAAATAAATAATTGTTAAGCATGTTACTGTGGAGTTAGACTGTGAACCCAGGCATCATCCTAAAAAGTATCTGAGAATTTTCTGATGCTCATTTTAACCAATGGGGAAGTGATGATGGTAGAAGGTTTTGGGGTCTTGAGTGTATAAAACTCTCTACAATCATTTATCTCATTGCTCTTGTGCCTCTATCCAGAAGAGGGCAAGGTGCCGGCTTTTGCAAAAGCCAATAAAGCTCTGGAAATAGTTCAAGATGTCTCCTGTTGATTCAAAACTGAGAATTTGTAATCTCACGTACAGGGAGCCATGCTTCCATCATCTTTGTCCATCTCATCCATTCTACGTTGTATGCCATTGCTGTTGAAGCCTTGTTGCACATAGTACCTATTGGCCACATCTTCAGAGTAACTCTGGCGCAGAACCATTTAGAGCAGGGCTGTCAAACTCGTGGCCTGCAGGCCGGATGTGTCACACGCTGGCCACACCTACACTCAGTTTCGCAAAGGGGAAAAAAGTCACACCACATCACGTGAAACCGTCATGACGATACGAGTTTGACACCCCTGATTTAGAGTACTCACAACGGCAGTAGAGTTATTTGTTTATTGCATTTCTACCTTTCCAAGGAAGTCATTGTAGTGGTTTAGCTTTCCTACTAAGGATGGTTTTGTTTTAAATTAACCAATGGAATAGCTTGCCTTCAAAAATTGTGGGTCTTCTGTCAATGAAGGCATCTTAAAGTAAACGCTGGGTGGCTTACAATCCCAGAATAAAACAATGTTTACCACAATAGAAACAAAAGAAACAATAAAACCCAAACCAGAAAAATCTGGTGCCACACGTGAGGCTTCCCAAATGCAGCTTAGTAGTTTCAAAGGTGCTTTTTTCTTCTTCAAAAGGTAACTGACCCTTTTTTCCTTGAGAAAAAAAGAAGTTTTGCTCCTCATTCATGAGCTGGATGACTGAGAATCTCCACAGAAACATAACTTAGTACTTTCTCATTCTGCTTCGACTCACTTTTTCTCCATGCCTGAGGGAAAAAACAGGTCTTCAGTATTCTCATAAAGGTTCAAAGCCTTTTGGATCGGGGAGGGAGGAAGATTAACTATGCTTAGAATAATATGGAACCCAGGCAGAGATTCATCACCCCATTTCTCCTCACAGCAATCCTTTTGTGTATGTAAGGCAAAGAATTAGTGATTAGGAAAATGAAAGCATGTGTAACAAAGAGACAGGGTTGATGATAACTAGACACAGAGACCTAAGAGAAAAGTAAATGAATTAATGCTATTTGTCCAGAACTCTTTGTCTTGAAACTTTCAGTTTAACAGATCAACAGAGTTGGAAGGGACCTTTTACACCATTTCTGACAGATGCCAGTCCAATCTCTTCTTGAAAGCCTCCAGTGATGAAGCTCCCATAACTTCTGAAGGCAACTTCTGTTCCATGGGTTGATTGTCCTCACTTTTAGGAAATTTCTCCTTATTTCTTATTTCTATTTCTTGTTAAGTGAATCAGGGCAGTTGTTAACTGGCTCCCCCATTGACTTGGTTGCAGAGCTGAATAGAGCTGCTTCTCCCATGAGCTGTTCAGAGCATCCAGAAATGGGAGGTGCTTCAGTCTCTTCTGGGAAGGCTGGGCTTAAAACTCTGGGACGCTCCTCCTCCATGGGACACCTCCTCAGCATCCTCCAGTTTTAGCTCAGCCTTCGTGGTAAGAGGTTGTGCACTCCCTGACTGGAACGGCTTTGCTCAAATTCAGGTTGGATCTTTAAAACCCTTCACCATCTAATTCGGCTTTTCAGGCTTTCCCCTCGATCTAGGCAAAAACTAACAATTCTAAAACAGCTTCCCTTGTAAATTATTAGAACCTGCTATCCGCAGGCAGCTTGAGGCTTTTGTCTCAGGAAACAGCCTTATCTACCATTCCGATCAGTTTCCCTCATAAATTAGCAGAGCCTGCCACTCCGCAGGCAGCTTGAGGTTTTCGCCTCATAAAACAGCCTTATCTACTATTCCGATCACTTTCCCTCGTAAATTAGCGGAGCCTGCCACTCACAGGCAGCTTGAGGCTTTGCAAACAGCCTTATCTACCTTTCTGATCATCTGTTCTGCGATCGGAACAGAACACTCACAGCCATAGCTTTCCTGGCTTTGCTGTTTTCTCCTGAAAGCAGCGTTTAAATCGCAATTAGAGCAGCAGCGGCGGCGGCTCTCCAGAGGGCTCAGGCTTAACACCGGTGATTCTGCTTCCCGCCCTTTTCAACGGCTACCTCAATTTCACGCCCAATCGCCACAGCCTCCATTTCTCATTTGTTTCCCTTGCTGGGGACCGAGACATTAACTTTCCATTGTGCCTTCCCTGGATTTAGCTATTCCTCTGGTTAATGTGGAATTAAACAGCTACTCATTTTACAGGCATTTCTGTGTATTTGCCTTTGGATCATTTACTCAATTGGAAATTGCGAGTGACAGTTATATTGCGGGGTGTTTGTCTCTGACAGGCAAAGAGTCACCTCAGAGCCTGTAATAGCTGGTTTTCCTTGCTGGGGACCAGGGATCCGGAGTCCTTCTCTCACTTGGAACACTTGGAGGTTTCCCTTGCTGGGGACCCTTAGATACTGTTCACCATTTAATCTCTTATTCCCATAAATATACAGTCTTACCTTCCTGGAGCAGCATTCTTATTTCAACTGCAGGGGATATCAATATCAATATGAATAATGATCATAATAAATTTTAAAAAAATAAATTTACATTCAGCGGCAAGACAATCCATCATACAAAATGGAATGTGACAACGCTTTCTGCTCCAAGCCAAGTAAGCCCCGTGACAAGCCTGTGGGTCCCAAAAAGGCCTCTAAGGCAGCAGATAAGGATGCCCATAGAAGGCACCTAGCATTGGAAAGACAATTGCAAAAACAAGCCAGGGAGGCAGACAAGATGGTCATGATTGATCAGAACCCAAACCCATTGATGGGGTCCTTGGACTTATCTACCCAGCCCAGACAGGCTGTTCCTAGACAACCCCCCATAGGAACATCTCCTCCATTGAGCACTGGCCGTCCAATTCCTGAGGCAACCTTCACCCCTACGGCCGCCAGCCTAAGACAGGAGGAGGGATTACCTGAGTCTATTCCCATCAAAATGAGGCAATGGATGGAGATGCCTATTCAAAGGGGCATTGCGGCTGGAGTTCAGCAATCCATCCGGACCAGACACTTCTCGACCACTTCGGATGCGGGATCCCTGTCCGCCCTCTCCTTTGGGCATACCCAGCAACATCAATCTCAAGTATTCCCCAATATTCCTAACATACCGGCCCAGGACCTTCGGGAGGAAGTGGACTTTGAGGACCAGGAGGTTTCCTTGGGGGGGGGGGGTGTTGATCCATCAGATGGACTTGGAGCTGTCAGAGGCAGACCCGCTAGAACGGGGAATTTTAAAGGCACTCGGCTAGAGAGCCTAGAAGTTTTGATTGCTGGGAGGAGTGAGGTATTTCAATGGTAGTGAATGGAGCTTATCAGGCAAAACTTTGAGTACATTTCTTTTCCTTTCAAACCGAACACACATCTTTCATTATCAAGTGTGATGATGAATATGCATGTTTTGTTAGTTTCTCCACTAGCTTATCTTCATTCTGGAAGGCTGCAGGGTTTTTTTCCCCTAAATCCTTGCAGATTGTAGGAAACAAGTGGGATTGATAACATACATTCCTTCTCCCTCTTTTAGCCTGCCTGCTTGATATCCGCATCCTTTGGGCCGTAGATCCAACACCTTTTTAAGTCAAGAGCCATAGGATGGGTGTACACTGAAAGCACTTGGTGAGAATGACAATGGTTTTATTTTCCATCCCTTAGTTCCCATTAAAGTTGGTTTTTGGGCTGAGTACTTGGACTAAGTCCAGAGTTAAAGGAGAGATTATTAGAAATAAGTATTTTCATGTTCTTCTGCTACATAGACATTAGCTCTACTTAACAAGTACTATTTTGAGTTGTATAATTGGAAGCCCTGAAGCATTCTAACACCCATCTTCAGAACAGTATCACAGCCCTATAAAAGTGTGCAAATACTAAGTATTGACACCATAATACAACTGATGTGAAGAACGCAACAAAGTGCCACCAGCCTTGTGCTTAATAAAAGGAGAAGAGAACGGATTCGGGTTTCTGGTCTCTCTGAAATTCTTCAGAATGGGGAAAGATGACACAAATATTCAGAGTCGAGTTTTTTGAAGAAAGTAGGAGGAATGAGAAATATTTTATGGCAAGGAAAGGCAAGATAAATTGCAAAAATGAACTTACTAAAGCACCGTACCTAAAGAAAAAACTCTCGTTTTTAAAAAGAAAGCAAAAGAAATAGTATATGACAATAAATGGAACATTTTAATGAAATGTTTTCTATTAGGTTTGTGATCATAATATCTTTGGCAAATAGGGAATTCTCAGTTCACCATTGGCAACCTTTTCTTCTTTATGGAACATTTTATCAAAGGCTTTATCAAACATTTTATCAATTATTTTATAATAATTGTTTGAAACTATATGATACAATGACTTATATGAAACTAGCCAAATGTGGGGTTTCATCCAACCCAAATTGGGAGAATCCGCTTGGATTTAAGTATCCAGTTTATGACATTTTGATTGTAATAAATATTGTCATTGTTATAGTCCATTTCCTATGGATTCAGAATGCCTGGAATACTTAAAGCAACTTTTCTAATCTTATTTAGAAAATATAAAGACTTTTAAAAAGAAAATAAAAACTAATCCAAACTATATAAAGTTGCTGCGTGACAGCAGAGAAGCTATCTAGAATTTATACAGGGGCTTCAAATATATGTTGAAAATGTGAACATATGAAGGGATATTTTATCATGCTTGATGGGCATGTAAAAAGCTAAAACCATGGATTCAAATATATACTTCGATACTGCAGATTTTAAAGATTAATTATTCTGTTGAGGCCAAGACCTGAGTGATATGTAAAATGGGAAAATGTAGAGATAATGTTTTGGGAGGGAGACTCATGGAAATTTAGTGGGTGTCCTTTCCATAAGGTAAAGATTTATAAATTATACAGTGAGACAATATAAGAATTATACAGCAAGGAACAAAGTATTAAAATAAAACATAAAATGATATACAAAGACAACACAAACTGTTCAAAGAGAAATTAATTAATTAAAAGAAAATACAAAGAGTTGAATATACCAAAAATTATATCATTATTAATGATTGTGTTAACATAGTCCTTTTAAATTAATACAAATATAATAAATGGATTTATGATTTATTGAGAATTACACATCCTTGTAAAAAATTTTTTTTTCCTGGATTTAGTTTTGCAGCACTCCGATGAAATACAAAGCGAGACTCAAATAATGGTTGAGAAATAACCTATGAGTTTCTTGGCTGTGTTCTTGAATTGACCACTTTCAGGGCTATCTTGATTTTTAATGCAGTTTCCATTGGGCCAGTAGCAAGAAACCTTTCCACTATCTCCATAGTACATTGAATTGGGAAGTTTTGAAAAATAATATGATTCAGTTCAGTGGAATATTTACCAGAAATTGGGAGCAATTGCACTATCAGCCTCTGTGTGCTTCTAGTTAGATTTGTAATTTTCCATTTATTCATATCTCTGAATAAGGAATGAAATGAACCCATCCAGCCTAGCTGTACTGAATTGATGGGCGCTTGACAGAAATGAAATGATTAGTTCTCTAGAGTCTGCAGGAGTCATTAAAATGTAATGTTACCTTCTTAATGTATGATCTTACAAACAGGCAGTTAATCTGTTGTCAGTATATCTAACTTCCTCTTTATCTGCTTACATTTCTATGATTCTTCAAATGATGAGAATTTATCTGTGTTTGTACTAGCAATAGATACCACAGGGATTCATTTCAATCCTGCTGGCGTCATAGTAGAACAGGGAACATAGCATAAAGCCAGCAAACATCATTAAGCCTTCAGATGTGCCCTTTGACGTATGCCGCTCTGCTTTTGCGCTTTAATAAACATTTATTAAATAGCTGGAATGAAAAAGCAAAACAAAGATGAGTATTTCTCTCTTCTCATTAAGCATTCCTAGAAAAAAAGTGTTTGCATCATATGTGCATTGTCCATGGGGGGGGAAAGGGAAGGGGAGGTAGGTGGAAGATAGATGAATAGTAGGAAGTGACACCAGCAAATTATCCTCTGGGAATTGGGCATTTTGTGATGGGCCAGACACACCATAGCAGTCATTTTGTGTATAAGCAAATAGCTAAACTGTTAAGAATCACCATGTCCCAAAAAATTGCTTATTGTAGAATAAACCAGCCTACATCAGAAAGGATATCCTGAACAACCAAGAAGCCTAATAGCTTTCTCCCAAACCAAAGACTTGTATTTCTTAAATCCATCCTTTGTCTCATTTTTGGTGACATTTTGTCTCAAAGAAAGACAGTATTCTATCAAAGCCCCTTACAGTCATTAGAAGCATTCTTCAGGGCTTGAAATCAAAGAGGCATATCATTTGCAAAATAAAATGTCCGTGAGTGTTGAAAATTTAGTGATAATATTCATGCCAATATTCATGTCTCCAGAAGGTCTCTAGTGGCCTTGATTTTTTGAAGACCAATAATTTAAATTTGCCTGCAAAACATTTGGAGATGATAGAATGAAAATCATCTTTGACTTAAATCAGCCCAGCACAAATTCAGGGTCTGAGCACCTGAAAAGAATCTGGTATTTCATAAGATGCTAAGTGGCTAAATTCTTAGGTTTATTGATACAGCTATGAAGACCTTTTGCTGTCTGATTTCCAAGTCCCTAAAATGATTTTTAATTCTTCTGTTGCTGCATTTGGGGGCAATTTGTGAAAGTACAGAGAAAACATTTCCTCGCAGTGTGGCTGCAGCATCCATCTACTCTTCATGTCAGTGAAATCTAGTGATGCTGACTGCAGTCAAGACAAATAAACCTTAGGGGGTTTTGGAACATGCAGGTTTTTGGTTCCTCCCAGGATGGTTCCAGACCTACGAGTCCTAATGAAGTCAGCTCAATCTGAGGGCTGGTTTACCAGGAATAGAACCAAAACTGGAAAACCCTTTCTCTGGGATGTGGGTGTTCTGTTTCTTTACTGCCTGAGCTTTTATTTAATTCACCTCCCAGTTTCTGGATATAAATAAGTCCATTTAACCTAGTTTGCTGAATCTTATCAGTAAAACTAACCTTAATTCTTCTAGCTCAGGGGTGTCAAACTTGGCAGTGTCACGTCATCATGTGACATATTATGACTTTTCCCTCCTTCACTAAACAGGAGGGTGTGGCCAGCACGTAATGCATCCGGCTCATAGACTGCAAGTTTGACACCCCTGTTCTAGTACTTTCTAGTACAAAACTATTGAGAGTTGAATTGTGAATTACTTCGAAACTTTCTGGAATTCTTCCTATGTAACTAAGCTGTCCAGTTATAAGTAGTTTGCTTCAAAAAAATCCATGGAATTATATTCTACCTTGTGTGATTGTAACTAAGTTGTGGAAGCTGTATTTTTTTTTTTTTTTTACTAAATAGCGTCCATCTTGTCCAAGTTACACATTACTTTTGTGTCGCTAAAAACAGTAGATCACACAAAAGAAATGTGAAATTTGGACAAGAGCGACACTTGTCATGCCGGCGCAGCCTCTTGGAGCAGGATGTCTTGCAGGGTCTCAAAGACTCATTTTTGGCGGAGTTTGGGGGTGAAAAAGAAAGACGTCTGCCGTTTTCCTTGCATGCAGCCAAAAGCAGAAGCAGCAGATACCCCTGGGAAAATCCCCCCCAAATCTGCAGGAAAATCCCCACCACCAACCCTGTTTCCCTACCGATTGATGGTTCTTTACTTGGGATCGCAGGATATCAGATTAGTGAAGGAATGTGGCTGCCTTGGGTGGGGGGGGTGTGAGAAAGAGAGAGAGAAAGAGAGAGAGAGGGAGAGAGAGAGAGAGAGAGAGGAAGGGAGGGGAAGAGAGAATATTACCACCAGCCCTCTGAGGTTAGATCGGATCTCTCTCTCCCTCCAGCAGCACTGGGGGAGCTTCAGTGCTTGGCCAGTGGGGAGTCAAGCAAGGCACATCGAGAAAGAAGCAGCCCGGGAGTCAGGCGAGGCGTGTGAGGGAAAAAGTAGGACGCCCCTTGAAAAGATGGCCTAAGTGTTTTTTTTGGGGGGGGGGGGGGTCAAAAGAAAATAAGGCCCTGCCTTATTTTCTAAGAAACACAATAGTAAGGTTGGTTCCCTGATGCCTGAGAAGGGAGTTAGTTATAATTTCATCCCTGCTGATTTCAATAAGAACAGAACCAACAGATTTATTTATTTATTTATCACATGTTTCTTCCAGCATTATTACTTTATAAACTCAAGGTGGCAAACATACACAATATTCCTTCCTCATCTTCTCTTTGAGTGATCTTTGGATAGGACATTCCTTACTGAAACAAACAAAACCATGCCCAGCAACATTTAGAATTCTATTTATTATTTTCATTTATTTATCCATTTGTCAAAAACTTACACTATAACAGAAACAAGAATAAACATAAGTATAAATATAAGAAATAGGAACTAATAATTGGGGACAGTAGGACAGAGACGGTAGGCACAATTGTGCGCTTATGCAGGCCCCTTACAGACCTCTTAGGAAAGGGGTGAGGTCAGTAGAGGTTAGTTTAAGGGTAAAGGAGTGGAGGTTTGAGCAGGTGACAACAGAATCAGGTAGTGAGTTCCAGACATTGACCACTCTGTTGCTGAAATCGTACTTCCTGCAATCGAGTTTGGAGTGGTTTACATTTAGTTTATATCTGTTGTGTGCTCTTGTGTTTTTGTTGTTAAAGCTGAAATATTCATTAACTGGTAAGATGTTGTAACATACGATTATGTACTATGCTTCAGTCCAGGCTCGATAGCAAAGTAGGAAGCGGACTGTGGTGTTTAAGGACAGTTCACAGACGATGATCTCGGGAAGAGCAAGCTCTTGTATAATCTGAATCTTTTTTAGAGTTAGAGACTTTGTACAGAATATAGCAACTCCACCGAATTCTGACTTCAAGTATTTGTAATGCCTTGTTATTTATGGTACCTGGGTTGGGGAAGTTGAACCATTGCAAGAAAAGTGTATGCTATTTAAAACTGTTGTGAAAACAGAATTTGAGGTTGAATTGGGTTTCGGTGTTTTCTGGGTTGTCCATGGTATTCTCAGAAGTTTTCACCCACACCAAAATTCAAAGGTGGCAGCACTCTTCCTGTTCCGCTTCTTTAAAGTCCAATTTTCATTGGTAAATATAGACTCCTATTCACTCTTAACATATAGTCATGTTTTATTTCCCGTTGTTTCAGTGTGGTATCTATGGAGAAAGTGAGAATATTCACCTTCATCCAAGAATATCATTTTACTCTGATTAGCAAAGATAAATGCAAAAACACCCACATACTCATACACCCTTCTTACTTGGATTTTGGGATCTCAGGACATCTATACATTCTGTAAATATTGATGCTCTGCGGAACATATCTACATTCATATTGCTAAATCCTTCACCTGTACTCAGGCTGATTGAAACTGTTTATTCAATTACTCAGCTATGTATGCGTGTGAGGACACAATTTCCACTTCACTTGTCTATGGCTTTAGTTCAAAGGAGTACGATCTCGTATACATTGGCATGATACCTTATTTTTCCTCTATGAGGAGAACAAAATTGTTGTTCATGGAACAAGATGTCCGATCGCTCTGCTGCTCCCTTGCTGCACAATACGATTCCTTGACTTGCAGAATGTTTAGCAGAGGTGCAAAATACAGCACAGGGGACTGAAAATGTAGAGGGAGCTTAGCCTAAATCTTGTCATCCCTAATATAAATGGGAAAATGGGTTAGATTTTAGATTATTGAATGAAGGAAATTATAGAGTGTTTATGATTTATTATTATAGCTGTTATTGTCATTGAACTTCATGTCTGCAACGAAATTGGTTTAGCCTCTACTAGTGCAATCCATAACAGAAAATACAAGACAACATGAATAGTGTTGAGAGAGAACTAACTGGATACCCATGCTTTGCTACAAAACTATGTGATCGGGCTTAGTTTTTGGAGAAGAAAATGGCGGGGGGGATATGTTTTTGCCTACCATTGGTATTCATCTGGCTAGCATCCTGTCAGTGTGTGAGAGAGTTGAGGGCTGTTTGGAAACTGAAATACTATTTGCTGTGTGAGCAAGAAGGAGACAGCAAGGAGCCTGGGTGTGGCTTAGCTCAATTGTTCTGTAATAAAGCTGGTTGCTGCTCTAAAACTGAAACTGAAACTCCTCTCCACTGCTTTTTTTTTTTTTTTTTTTTTTGCATTTGGAAGAGATTTTTTTTTAGCTGGGGAGGGGGAATAGAACTCCTTAGCATCAGAGCGTGTTAATAATAGTATAGGATATACTAATGCTCTGATGGTCATTTGGAAAAATCCTTTCTTAGTGAGCACCTAGAAGCCAAGAGGAACATACGTGCCAAATTTCAAGTTGGCAGGCGTTACGGTTCAGGAGATGTTGTGATGGTGCGTGAGTGATGTATATATAATCCTCATACAAGTAATTGGAGGGGGATACTAGTCATATGCTTCCATATGTACGTGGAGTGATTGTGATTGTGCTTAGGAGTTGACAAACCATGGGTAGAAGCTGTTTTTAGACCTGTTTGTCTGCTGGTTATGCTTTGATGTCTTCTGCCAACCTGTCTTCTGGGCAACCAATGGTTTCCTGTGCCAAATTTATCACTCTCTGTAGCGCCTTCCGGTCTGCCGCTGTTAAACCAGAGTACCATACTGTTATAAAGTATGTGAGGACACTTTCTATTGTGGGCCGATAGATTTGTCCTGCATTTGCTTTTTGTGCATTTTTTAAATCTCTACACATTTGGGAATCTTGCATTTCTTGTATGTTTTAGGAGAGCCAGAATTTAAATATGTTGGCAACATGCACGGAAACGAAGCTGTTGGAAGAGAACTTCTTATCTTCTTGGCTCAATACTTGTGCAACGAATATCAGAAGGGAAATGAGACTGTCATTAATTTGATCCACAGTACACGTATCCACATCATGCCGTCTCTGAATCCAGATGGCTTTGAGAAGGCAGCATCACAGGTATGTGTGTCATAATTCCAAAAGCAAATATTTGCATTTGCATGACCTACTTTCAAAAGACCGACACGCAGATTGCATCTGAAGAATCTTCGGGGCAGGGCTTCAGGATGGTGTTCCGATCTGAATTTCTTCAACACGAGTTCAGAGAAAAAGAATAACCTTCACTCAGAAATCTACCCTCTTCATCCCACCTGGGTAACAGTACCCGATGGACTTGGCATGTTCTTTGGTAGAAAACTGCTTACACAGCGACTACCACTTCTAAAGTTGAAATGTAATGTATATCAGAGGCAGAAATCATAGTCTTTCAGAAATTGTCTGAATCTGAGTTCCCATCTTCCGTATCTTTGGATCATGCTAGCTAGGATGGATAGTAGTTTAAATCCAACGTTTGAATATTATATAGATAGGCAGGGGGTATCAGACTGGCGGCCCCGCAGGCCATGCGCCGGCCACGCCCACCCCAGCTCTGCGAAGGATAAAAAGTCGCAAAACGTCACGTGATGGCGACGTGACAGGGTGAGTTTGACACCCGTGATATAAGCCTTTAATTTATAACCCTAATAGGGATAGGTATTTTCACAGAATGTTCCAAATGTTGATCATGTGATCCAGAGTTGGTGCAATGATCAAAAGTGGAAGGACTGGTTTTAACTCAATTTTTGTAACATTGAACAGTCATTAAACAAATGGATGTAAATCAAGGGTTACTTCTAGATTTGTTGCCTGTATTCACATAATTGTAATTGATTTGTAATCTATATTAAGCTTTTCATCTTCCCCCTCCCTGTGTGATCCTTGGCATTCTGTATGTAATGTAGCCAATGGGATGCTTGTATACTAGCCAGCACTCTTTGTGTTCCAAGTACGTTCTGCTCGTAACCTACATTAATCTAAAATGGCTTTAGATTAATGAATCTCAGTTTTCATTTTATGTAATAAAACATGCCATGTTGATTAGAAACGTTCAGAACCACAGCTCCCTCAGGCGGCTATGAATAAATTTGCACATTTAAATAGCTGTTGTTTTTTTTCCTCCAAAATAATTATTTTTGTATTTGCTCTGAAGTTTTTATTTTGGAGCTCAATATTTCATAGAATAATGGAGTTGGAAGGGACCTTGGAGGTGATTGTTTGATTTGATCAAGTGATACTTGATTGCTTTATGTGCTTTAAATTTATAGGGTCACTCAATCCAGTGTAGTGATTAAGGCACCAGGCTAGTAACTGGGAAAACGATTTCTGTCTCTACCCTAAGCATAAGGCAAGCTGAGTGACATTGGGCTAGTCTCTCTCTCTCTCTCTCTCTCTCTCTCTCTCTCTCTCTCTCTCTCCCCCTCCCTCTTTCTCTCAAACAAGTGCTGCATTTTCTTCATGTATCTTTTCAGGTTAGTTTTAGTGTACACACAGTAGGTTTGCTAGCGTTGATAAATTATGCTATTTAGAAGTACCAACATTTCAATACGAAGGTAGGTATATTGAACTTAATTATTTTATTATTTATTTGAAATTTATTTGCCACCCATCTGGTATTCAATGATGCTGGGGGCTTACAGTGTAACAACATTAAAAACATTAAACATACCTACCATGTTTAAATATAGTTAATATGTAGGGTGGTATTTACGTTTGATCATATATATAGTAGAGCCACTGAAACGAGTGAGGTGCCAGTTAGTCATTAACTGACATTCCATTTATTTCAGTGTGTCTTCCGCAGGCATGGCAGAACTGAGTATTGAATATGTTTGTATTATTCAGTTTTCATAGTTTGGCGTAACAGTAAGAACCAAGTATGAGGATAATTGGCATATATTTCTTGTATGCCACCCATACACAAGACTGAACTAAGTGGGCCATTTCTCTAAATTCATCGCGACAGTTCATATTGAAAATGGCCATGCTGTTTCATAATATTTTCTTCTCCTTTTTAGCCAGGTGAACTCAAAGATTGGTTTGTTGGTCGAAGTAATGCACAGGGAATAGACCTAAATCGAAATTTCCCTGATCTGGATAGAATTGTCTACGTCAACGAGAGAGAAGGAGGTCCAAATAATCATTTGTTGAAAAATCTGAAGAAAGCTGTGGACCAAAATCTAAAGGTATAAAATATTTCATTCAAAATATTTGCCGCCCTCACCTTCTGGAACAGCATACCCCAGAGATACGTATGGCACCAACTCCCCTGAGGTTCCAGAAGTCCTTAAGGCCTGGCTCTATTCCCAGAGCTGGGTTTAATGGTGTTTGTGGGGGTTCTGTCATGCTTTTTGTTAATTGGTGGTTTTTAGTTTTACAGCATTCATCGTTTTCATTGTACATTGTTCATTCATTGGGGTGCGAGGCTGTGAGTTCAATCCTAGGTACGGTAGCGGCAGATATTTCTTTCTCTGGGCACAATGAATAATTATCTGCTGCGAACTCTGTATTGGTGACAGGAAGGGCATCCGGCCGGTAAACACTCAGCTGCATTCAGTTGCCCAACTCTACCCAGATAAAAGTTGGGTAACTGAATGGAGCTGCGTGTTTACTGGCTGCATGTAAGGGATTACGGGGTCATTAAAGGACAAAAAAAAATTATTGTTTTCATTGTACAATTAGATGTTGTAAGGTGCTCAATCTGGATTTCAGACTGACTGACTGACCGACAACAACAATAACAACAATAATATGCCGAACACACTTTTAACTTTTTGAAAAGTCCTTCATGCAAATAAAAGATGAACTTCTTTTCTGTTTTTGAGAATTGTGATGATTGGATGGAACGTGAGAAAGGAAAGTTCAGTGGAAATTTAGCCAACCATTGGAAAACTTGTGCTGCGCATGGTAATCAGATGGAAGTGTCTCTTTAGGCAGTAAAATGGTAAATAGTAGCTCTGTCCAAGGCTTTACACACACACCAAAAAAAACCCTTAACAGAGACTCATTTTAAAATAAAATTCTCCTGTACTGCTGTTTCCCTGGCCGCCACTTGGTCTGGAGTGCCTAGCTAGAAAAAACATGAAGCCTTCTCATTCATAGTTTGGGAAGCTATGGAAATGCTAGATTTTGCCACATCCCTTTGGGGAAAATTTTTAAACTGCAATCCTAATCTTTAGAAGAAAGATTGCTTTTCAGCACTTTATAGAGTAACAATACGATGAGCACTACCTACTGAAACCCAATATCCTACCTTTATTTCTTTACCAATTTTGTTAGTTTTCCATGCAAGTGTTGGAAAAGTACATAGCCCAAATATATGATTTCATAATTTGTATTTCTACTTTCATTTTTGGAAAGTTCTTTATGACCTCTCTAGCCTGCAAGTAATGTTTTTATAAAACCAGTTCACGGGCATCTGAAAATATTAATAACTCGATGGTGGAGGGACTGATCCATCAGGGTAATATTTCACAGTTCTTCCCCACCCCCTCCCAGAAATAGTGTTTCTTTGCTGAGAACACTCTCTTTCTCCCTTTTTGATTTTTTTTTTCAACTTGAAAATTTTATCTGCCTCTATTCTAAAACATTCACATTTTTGACTAGTTTTAAAACCTAGTGTTTTGCAAACAGGCCTTCTATTCCCCTTTCAGTTGCCTCCAAACCTGCTCCCAAGATGGAAATGCTACCGTGTTTTCTCAAAAACAAGTCCCGGTATTATCTTAATTTTTGCTCTGTAAGACATATTTGGATTTATTTTCCAGTTAGGTCTTATTTTCAGGGAAATACTGTGCTAAATGCATCCATCTGGTTGATGATTTTAATTGGGGCTTATTTGAGGGGTAGGGTTAAATTCCATGCTAGGGTTTTATGTTCCAATTGGGTCTTATTTTCAGGGAAACATAGCACAATGAGTGGGTTAAAAAAAAAGCCCCACTTATTATGGTAACCAAAGTTGTGCTGTTGTTATAAATACCTAATCGGATTCCACCAAATGTGGTCTTAAGGTGCTCTTTGGCAAATGGCAGACCTTCTTTGTAATAACATCAAAAGCAAGATAAAAACTAAAGCTTGAACAAAAGTGGATAAAAATTTTCAGGAAGAAACAACATAAGGATTTGCAACTTGAGTTCTTTTTTTGGAGTAACTATATTTAGAAAGCAGGAAATGTTTTTATTAGTGGTTTAGGTACTAGTTGGCACTTAAGTGAAGGAGAGACTGGCAAGTAAGCAAGACAGTTTTTTTCCTTACAGCAGGGGTCACCCACCTTTTTGACCTCACAGACCACCAAGTTCATAATTTTAAATCCCGGGGACCACTAATATGAATTTTGACTGACAGTGGCTTGCTGATGTTGGTGGGAGAGAGAGAGAGAGAGAGATCTGTTCTAACCTCTCTCTCCCCCTCCCTCTCGCCCCCCCCCCTCTCTTTCCTTCTCTCTCTCTCTCACACACACAAACACACAGAGGCAGGGGTGGGGTTCAGATTTCTTAACAACTGGTTCTGTGGGCGTGGCCTAATTTGTGGGTGCGGCTTGGTGGTTATGTGACTGGCTGGGCGTGGCTTGTATGTAAATATTATAAATATTTATATAAATATTGATTTTTTTTATAGAAAAAAGAACTTTTCCCCAGAATCAGGCAAAGCAGGCAGGCAGATTGAGTTGTTCACAGGTTCACAGATTCATTCAGAGATCTGTGAGATCGGCTACCTGAGCCTGTCACATAAAATTTGCTAGCAAGCAAACTCACAAAATTAACTCACAACACATCATGTATGTAAATATTGAATGTTTTATTAAAAAAAAAGAGAGCAACTATTACCCAAAATCAGGCAAAGCAGGCAGGCAGATTGAGTTGCTCACAGAGTCAGATTCACTTATAGATCTGTGTTTCTACCATCGGCTAGCTGAGTCTGCACTGCTTCAGTCCTAAGGAAGGCTCGGTTCTGCTTTTAAGTAGAGCCAAAGATCTAAAGCAGTGGTTCCCAAACTTTTTCAGTCCACCGCCCTCTTGGCGTTACAAACTCATCCTCAATGCCCCCCACCCAGGGGCGGGATTCGAATTTCTGTGGGCATGGCCTAATTTGAGGATGTGGCTTGCTGGTCACGTGACTGGGTGGGTGTGGTTTGGTGACTGGCAAACCAAATACAAGTGATCCTCATTTAATGGCCGGCTGCTTAGCAAGTGTTTAATTTATGACTGGCCTCCCCAGAACTACTTGACCTGTTTTTGGAGTTTTGACAGCCATGCACACACACACACACACACACACACACGCACGCACACACGCACACTTCTAACCCTGCTGGAGCAGGTCATTGGACTAGAATCGGCAAAGCATCTCTGATTAGGTTCTAGTAGTGATTCTAGTAGCCCTTTTCCACATTGAAACATCTTTGGCTTCTATTAATTAAAAGTTTTGTGGACGAAACATGGCCAAGACTATCAGGAAGCTCTCGCATTTTGTTGAGGCTTTAAACAGGATCCATTCGACCAGACCTCCAACCTAAAAATTTACTTTTCCCCAATGTATTACAGTGCCAATTCTGAAGAAGGCAAAACCAAAATGTACTGGTAAATTACAAGGAACACACACACACACACACACACTTCTAACCTGCTGGAGCAGGTGGTTGAACTAGATTAGATATCTCATTATATTTCTCCTCCCTCCCTCCCTCTTTATTTCTTTTACTTTCTGTCCCTTCCTTCCATTCTCCCCCTCTTTCTTTGTCCCATTTTCTTTCTGTCCCTTTTCTCTTTCTCTTCTTCCTTCTATCTTTCTCTGTCTCTCTCTCTTTCCTCTCTCTCTTTCCTCTCTCTCTTTCCCTCTCTCAGGCTCACCCCATTGACTTGGTACACTGCTCTGTTCAGACTTGCTTGGGCAAGTCCCTCTGGTGCAAGAGGCTCAATGGGGTGATCCTTCGGAGCCTCACCCCAAATGCAGCGGTGGCGGCACGTGTGAAAAGGAGAACAAAGCCACTCTGGCTTGTTTTCCTTTCCCAACACTGCGTTCGGGGCAAGGCCCCGCAGGCTTACCCCATTGAGCCCCTTGCACTGGAGTGTGAAAGTCAATGGGGTGATCCTTCGCGGCCTCGCCCCAAATGCAGCGGCGGCGGGACGTTTGAAAAGGAGAACAAAGCCACTCTGGCTTGTTTCCCTTTCCCAACACTGCGTTCGGGGCAAGGCCCCGCAGGCTTACCCCATTGAGCCCCTTGCACTGGAGTGTGCAAGTCAATGGGGTGATCCTGCGGGGCCTCGCCCCGAACGCAGTGGCAGCGGGATTTTTTCTCACCCCTGAATTTTGCCCTGCAAGGGGCCCACCTCTAGCGCCCCCTGCTGCCTCTTAGCGCCCCCCTGCCAGCCCCCTTGCCTCTTAGCGCCCCCCCCCTAAGGCATCCCATCACCTCCAGAGGGCAGTACCGCCCACTTCGGGAACCACTGAAGTGCTTTCTAGTTAATCTAAATCTCCCGGCACAGCAGAACAGCTGATGGTTGGAAAAAAAGGAAAAATAGCAATTTAGCAGGCAAGTTTGCCAGATAAGGAGTGAATGGGTGGGGAAGGTTCCTGCGGGCCATGTGGGTGGTGCAGCCTTGTGTTCCTGCACAGCCTGGATTAATTGCTTTGGGGGGGTGCTCTGGGGGTGAGATTTCTCTGCAGACTATCAAAATTTTCTCATGGCCCACCAATGGGCTGCCCACCAGTTGGTGACCACTGCCCTACAGGATCATTCCCCAACCTTGGCAGTTGGTGGCCTGGTTATTGTGGGGAGAGGAGAACTAGGCTGCGCAAGCAGCAGGCCAGCACGCATGCGCACAATTTGACTTGCATGAGTAGCGGGCCAGTGTGCATGCATATAATTGGCCCGTTGCTTGAGCAAGTTGAGCTGCGCGCACATGCTATGGTCAGACACTCACACTGCCCAATTCTGAATAGGCCACAGCCCAGTAGTTGGTCATGACCCAAAGGTTGGGAATCCTTGTCCTATAGTATATGTGCTAGGTTTTCCATACAAAGCTAAATGAATGTTTGGGGTATAATAATACTGGGTAGAAGATTATAATAGCTTTTAAAAAATAGTTTTATATTGTTAAATATAAAAACTTATAGGTAAACACAATAGTCAATATTAAAACAGCAATAATAATGAAGAAAATAGGTGAAATGTCTGTGCAAACAATCAAACATTTGAACCTATTAATCAAACTCTTTTTGCTTGCCCCATCATTGCAAACAGCTTTGACAGAATTCCATCAAAACAATTATTATAGTTTTCTTTAGTATGAAGTACCACTGGTTGCAGGCCTGTCAAACTGGCGGCCCAGATGCACAGGGCACATCCACCTTGGCTCCGCAAAGGCAAAAAAACCATTGTGATATATCACGATATGTCACGTGACACAATCGAGTTTGATACCTGTGGGTTAAAGCATCAGGCTCGGAACTAGAAGACGGAATTCTTGTCCTTGAACACAAAACTAGTTGAATGATCTTGGGCTACTCACTTTCTCTCAGCTCTGGCAAATACCTCTGACAAACATTGTCAAGAAAACTACAGGGACATGTCCATGCAGTATCCAAGAATCAGATACAATTCAACAGAAGAAAAAAACGTCGTTACGAGAATATGATAAATAGTCATTATAATATGAAAAATGGTCATTATAATCAAACAAGAAAATCTAGGCAGGAAGAGCTACAGAAGAAAGCAATATGAAATATTAAGCAACATAAAACCACTTAAGCCTTCCCACAATTATAATCCTCGTGCCATCTGATGAAATATGTGCCATAGAAATCACATTTACAAAGAGCATGTGTTGCACAGAAGTCTCTTATCTCAGCTTACAATGATCACATGTAGAGCAAGACATCACCTGTGAAGTCAACCAGAAAAAGCTGGTATGTGATTCATTTGCCCTTTGGCTCCCACTACTTCTGTTGTTTAGTACAGGGGTCCCCAACCACCGGGCTGCGGACCGATCCCGGTCCGTGGAGCATTTCCTACCGGGCCGCCAGTTTGCTGGGCGCCGCCATCTTGTTTGACAAGAAAGTGCTTCCGGGTGAGCTTTTCCGGTTGGAAAGCAGCGTTTGGGTCCTGAAGGAATCCTCGCGCCTTAGTTTCATCGAAGTGGGGGCTTTGAACGAAACTAAGGCGCAAGGATTCTTTCAGCACCCAAGGCAAGGCGAGCCGAGCGACCATCCCGAAGCCACCCTGAAGCGAAGCCCATCGACAAAGGTACAAAGGAGGAGTTGAAGGTGGTGGGGAGAAGCGGGGGACAGCTGGCTGGCCGGTTGGTCGGCTCGCTTTGCCTTGTCATGCGTGCTGATGCTGGTACCGGGCCGCGGATCATTTTGTGATGCTGTGGCACAAAAAAGGTTGGGGACCACTGGTTTAGTACACAATGGGATCTATGAAACTGCTAACTGTGTGTTGCCAGAGCAAGGAGTGAGGCGTTTCGTGAGAGAGAAAATGGCTGAGAAGAGATGAGTGTGTTAGCGTTCCTCTGCTCCTTTCTTTCCCCTTTACTATCTTTGTACCAGACAGAGTCAAAACGGGAATGGTAAGAAGTGTCAGAATAGGAGAAAACGGAGAAAGGTAAGAGCTGAGTGATCTTCCAGAGATGTCTAAGAGTGTCCCATGTTGTGAACCATTTCGCTGTAGCTTTGTATGTGACAGTAGAGAAGATTGACCATTAGGCCATGTGAGGAGATGGATCACAACAACATCTGAAGGAAGAACCTTCTTAGTGACATCACCCTCCAGCCCTAGGATTCCTATCCGGATTTTATAAGTCCTTTTTGTTTTGCTAGTACTTAATTATTATTTACTGGAAATCTGGGTCTCTGATAACTATCAGATTATGAGTGTGAGACAGAGCAGAACTTGATTATATCATAGGCATATTGCAATAAATAATACCTATATTTGCATTCACTAATAGTTAATCTGTGTATTGCGTTCAGATACTCTGTTGAAATATTATATAGTAAGGGTACATAATTAAATACATCCCATATGAAACAAGTCTATTTTATTCCATTTTACATCCCTGGGCAAACGTTTGAAAACGGATGAAGCTGTTTTAATTTTGTTCTACAAAGAAAGGTGCAGCACTTACTGCAGGACTCTAATGAACTATCATTTTTTTATAAATTTCTGCCATAGCTTGCACCAGAAACAAAAGGTGTGATTCACTGGATAATGGATATTCCCTTTGTACTGTCTGCCAATCTTCATGGTGGGGACCTTGTGGCAAATTACCCATATGATGAGACTCGGACTGGT
Organism: Pseudonaja textilis; assembly: GCF_900518735.1. Next base: position 21,302,636 of record NW_020769320.1, on the reverse strand, counting down.
ATGTATGGTAAATCCAAGCCTGAATAGCCTTGGTCAGCTTAATGACTGTGCTGAGTTCTGAACAGCATGCTGAGAACCACATTCCCAACCTGGACAGATTAAATTTTACTGTCCATTATTTTAATTACTCTATCTTTTGTATTATTTATAAGTTTTAATTTCGTCTCTTTTTGCCTGTTACTGCAGACTTCCCAGAATAAACTTTTTTTTCTTCTTTTTAATCAGTAGGGAGGCAGAGTTTCTTCTTCTTTTTTTCTTTATGGTATATTGTAGTTTTCTTAATCAACAAAACAACTTTTTTTTTCCCTTTTAAGGCTAGAAGAACCCTGTTTTCTGACCCAAGCCTTGTTCAAAGCAAACAAACACCGAACAAAGATAAAAGCAAAACCTTTTTAATGTTTCTCTGTGAATTCCGTTCATTCACAGTAAATCGCTATTAAAAACTAATTGTCCCAGATAAGAACAAGCCTTGCCAAGGTTTTCCAAGGCTTCTAAGAACACTAGTTTAAATTGCACGACTTGAAGTGCAAGAACTTCTTTGCTTCCTGCAAAGAATCCCACCTCTGAGGGCTGGCTTTTATCCCTTAAGGGAGCGGCCATCACCTTGCAGCCTTACTCCCGAGTTGCCCGTGCTGCTGCCGCTGCTCTTCGAACAGCCCTGTGCACACACGCACTGGGCACAGGCTCCTTGGGGTCCTCTTCATCACTGCTGCCAGCCTCCACAAGCTCCGAAGGCACCATTCCACTCCCTGATGGTCCTGGTCCCATCCCTGCATCACATGCAGGCCCCTCATCCGAGTCCTCACTCTACGAGACCTCAGTCATCCTCACCTGCTGCGGGTGAACCACAACAAGCCCATGGAAGAGGAGGGGAAAATAACTCTGGAGTAGGTTTTAGGGGCATAATAATGAGGATGAAAATATACCATTCTTCTTACTTTAGTTTTGTTTTAGTTTTTTCATGTTGCTGAAACAACTTATTAAGAAGAATATGTATCTCAATGTGACTGTTCTAATTAAACACCAATGGTCTTCCTATGAAGCTCTTGTCATGGATAAGCCTGTATTTTAAATGACCTAGGTTCAGATAATTAAAACTGGCCTACATTCTTTCTTTTTCTTTTCGTCTTCTATTACGTATTTACTACTGCTCCCTCAGGAAGTGCACATGAATACAGCTCCTGTCCTGACGACGCTGTTTTCCAAAGCTTAGCTCGGAGCTATTCGTCTTTTAATCCAGTCATGTCAAACCCGAATCGGCCACCATGTCGCAAGAATGATGACGACAGCAGTTTCATTGATGGGACCACTAATGGTGGTGCTTGGTATAGCGTTCCAGGAGGTTTGTGTTTGCTGAAATACAACGTTTTAATCTTATGCATGCAGTACATCAGAATAGAACTGAAAGTAAAAAAAAATCTAAGCCAAATATGATTTATTCGAGATCATGTTTATAGAGCACATAATGTATTAAATTCTTCAAATATCATAGAACTCACATAGTTGTTGCCAGAAGGATTTGCAGGCTATTGGTGAGGTTGCTCCTTTTTCTGTCACAGGGTGATCTAGAAAAAGCTTGTCTTTCACAACGAATTTCTGCAGGCATCAATGGAGGAAGTGATGTTTAAGTAGTAATGTTTCCCTGAAAATAAGACCTATTCCCCCCCAAATAAGCCCTACCTTGATTTTACCTGTGTGCCCAATGTAAGTCCTACCCTCCCAAAATAAGCCCTAGTTAAGATCCCTCCCACTCTGGGGTGCATGGGATGGGATGAGGCGCAAAAGTAAAAATGAGTGTGAGGATGGAGAGTGGAGCTGCCTTACTACTTACTTTCGGACAGTTGCAGCCAGACATTGCACACCCCAAAAACCCACCTTCTCTGGTCGGCCCACTTCTTCTGTGGCTGCTTGCCACCATTTGCACCCATCGCCCCCAGCCTCCATTTTGCTGTCAGAGGCCTTCAGGAAAGGCCTTCACAGCTGAGAAACGAGGTTTGTTCCTGATAGGTTAGTACCAGAGGTGGTATTCCGCAGGTTCTGACCAGTTCTGGAGAACCGGTAGTGGAAAATTTTGAGTAGAATGTAGAAAACAATGACTTTACCATAAATAAGTTGCCATCTCATAATTAACACTGATCTACTGTGTTTCTTGAAATCGCACTATTTTAAAAGAAGCCCATTTCAAAATCCTTGGTTTTCAAGGCTTCACGGGTCATGATGTTATTCTCTGTTATTCACTCATTTTACTTGGAAACAGTTGAATTATACCTGGAAGTTCTTTGACCCCTAAGTAGGATTTTTCGAAGCCAAATGTATCAGCAAAATGTATAGACCAAATGTAATATTAAATGTGGCGTGATCTTTACATATAGCTATGATTGCAAATCAGTCATTATCTTACCCTTCAGACTTTGGTCCAAGAACTTATTACCTGGCCTGAAGGTCTTGTAAATAGACCAGTATATGTGTACCATAAACACACACACACACACACACACACACATATATGGGTTTTGAATTTTCTACAGTAAGCATCTATTTATTCCAACTGGTTCCAGCTAATTATTTCCACTTAACTTTAATCTGATATGCTTTTGAACTCACTGCCTATTAAATGTCAACTTTTGTATATGTAATTACATAGGTATGCAAGACTTCAATTATCTCAGCAGCAATTGCTTTGAAATCACAGTGGAGCTTAGCTGTGAAAAATTCCCCCCAGAAGAAACTCTGAAAACCTATTGGGAGGACAACAAGAATTCACTAATCAGTTACATTGAGCAGGTAAATTTTTCCTGGAGAACAAAGTTAGGACATTAGTTGACCATCAAGTGTTATGCTTAGTTTTGGGTGAATATAGAGCCAGAAATACACTGCTCAAAAAGATAAAGGGAACACAAAAATAAGACATCCTAGATCTGAATGAATGGAATATTCTTATTAAATACTTTGTTCATTACATGGTTGAATGTGCTGACAACAAAATCACACAAAATTATCAATGGAAATAAAATTTAGCAAACCATGGAGATCTGGATTTGGAGTGACACTCAAAATTAAAGTGGAAAACAACATTACAGGCTGATCCAACTTTGATGTAATGTCCTTAAAACAAGTCAAAATGAGGCTCAGTAGTGTGTGTGGCCTCCAAATGCCTGTATGACCTCCCTAGAGTGAAAGCACCGCCAGCATTCAAAAGTGACCAAACCATCCGCCAGAAAGCATAGGAACTGAGAAGTGGTCTGTGGTCCCCACATGTGAAATGGATTGTCAATCAGTGTTGCTACCTAAGTGGACAGTTTGATTTCACAGAAGTGTGATTGACTTGGAGTTCCATTGTGTTGTTTAAGTGTTCCCTTTATTTTTTGAGCAGTGTAGTTTTGTGTGATCATGGCTCATTACCTCATCATTTGAACTACCACTTCCTTCAAATGTGTCCTGTTTCAAACACACAAACATGCAGTTGCTAGGTGACAGCTTAAGATGGTACGGATAAAGAGCAGATAAGCAAATTCATATCAACAGAATGCCCTAGAAACAAAGCTTGACTAAGTGGTTTTGCTTTAAACAGGCGCATGCAGAAAAGAGGTTCAAACAGTCAAGCCAGGTTCCTTATTAGTCCAAAAGTCAGAATTTCTTCTATGAACAGAATATACAGAAACAATATGCCAGACACAGGCAATTGGGCTTCCAATAGCAAAATAAGGCCACCTCTTAAATCAGTCTGCAGCCAGCTGTCCTCTCATTAAGACAGTCACCCCCTTACTTGCCAAGGAGCCTCAATGAGCATTTTTACTTGCTGAATCTGAAGATTTGAAAGCGGTATCTTATCTGTTCCAACTATTCTGATAATGCCCCCGTTTGATCAGTCTCAAGCGATTCACGGCTTGATCTTCTGAAGTTCACATTCTGCTTGGTTCCGCTGGAATGGCTTCTTCAGATTCAGAGTCACCAGAATCCTGAGCCATAACACAATGTAAAGAAAGCACTGCCAGTTTTCAGAAGTCAAGATCAGACAGGACGGTGGTGTCTGAATAAAGAGGACTCGGAGATTAGCATTGCAGGTTTCCTGTCCTTGTAGTAAAACCAACCAACCTTTTCTCTCTGGCAAAGGACAGGTACTCAGTGTTGCATTTGAAGAGTAAATATTACAATTGCATCCTTCATGTTGAAATTTATAGAACTGCTAGAAAGCCTAGTGAACACCTTAGTATGATACATGTTTACACATAAGCTACATCTCATTCAGCTCAATGAATTTGTTTATGAAATATATATTGTAGAAGAGAAACAAGTGTTAGCATTACCCTATGTGGCTATAATTATACAAGATTGAGGTTGATTTGAAGTAGAAACAAAGGTGGAATCAAAATTAATAGATATCATTTTGAACTTTTTATTTGTATATCTGACTTCAGTTTCTACTTTGGAAAAATAGTTCAAATTAAAAGATTTGTTACATTAAATGTAATCCCAAACCCTAGGAGAATTCTGAAATCGACAGCTTATTTTGAGATACCATGATGCCATTGGAAAAGCTACCAAAGTTCACCGAATAAAATATAGGCTTAAGCATGAAAGCTTTGAATGTATAGTCTTGATCCTTTGCACCTGACAGCACCTGACTTGTGGCCAAGCAGGAATCTTAAGAAGACAAACCCTGTACATATAGAGAACTTCATGTGCCCAAGATTTTCTACTTATACTCTGATGACACACTCTGATGACATGTATAAATCACATATGATTTCACTTTAACCAGCTCTAAGAAGCATCTGGCTCTTATAGAAGATTCCCATGTTCCTCCTCCTCAATTTGTCTTAGTAACCAGATGAATTCTATAACCCAAAGATCACCCTTCTGGGAACATGCCCACTCTATTCATGGTACCCAATAACCACTTCTCAAGAATCATTATCCATTTCTTATAATGTACTTGCTTTCTTCATTGTTCTACAGCTGGAAGGCTCATGAGGGACCAGTCAGCACATGAAACCTAGTTCTTCAGTAGACAAAACTATCTTCATGTAATTTTATATTTATATTAAGCTTCTTTGTGCCAGCTTGTCATTTAACAGATAATCAGAGTTGGAAGGGACCTTATAGGTCATCTAGTCACCACCACCCCAATCCAAGCGGGAGACCCTACACCATTTCTGACAAATGGCAATCCAATCTCTTCTTGAATATCTCAAGTGATGGCACTCCCACCACTTCCGAGGGCAACTTCTGTTCCATTGTTCTGTCAGAAAGTTTCTTCTTATTTCCAGGTTGAATCTCTCCTTGTTCAGTTTCCATCCATTATTCCTTGCCTGGCCTACAGGCGCTTTAGAAAATAGCTTGACCCCTTCCTCCCTGTGGCAGACCCTCAAATATTGGAAGACCTCTATCATGTCTCCCCTAGTCCTTCTCTTTACTAGACTAGTCATGCCCAGTTCCTGTAACCGTTCTTCATATGTTTTAAGTCTCCAGTCCCCTCATCATCCTGGTTGCTCTTCTCTGTACTTTTTCTAGAGACTCAACATCATTTTTATAATGTGGTGACCAAAACTGGATGCAGTACCCTAGGTGTGGTCTTACTAAGGCTTTATAGAGTGGTATTAGTACCTCACTTGATCTTGATTGTATCCCTCTGTTGATGCAACTTAGGATTGCATTAGCTTTTTTGGCTGCTGCTGCACACTGCTGGCTCATATTTAGCTGGTTGTCCCCTAAGACTCCAAGATCCCTCTCACAGTTACTGCTATTGAGCCTGGTTTCACCTAGTCTATATGTGTACTTTTGGTTTTTCTTGCCTAAGTGTAGGGCTTTACTTTTTTCTACATTGAATTTCATTTTGTTAGATACGGCCCAGTATTCTAATCTGTCAAGATCCATCTGGATCTTGAGCCTATCTTCTTGGGTGTTGGCTATTCCTGCCAGCTTAGTATCACCTGCAAATTTGGTAAGTTTCCCTTCTACTCCCTCATCTAAGTCATTAATGAAGATATTGAAGAGTACTGGGCCTAAGACAGAACCTTGTGGCATCCCACTGCTTACTTCCCTCCATGAAGACTTAGACCCATTAAGGACTACTTGTTGAGTACGGTTTGTCAGCCAGTTGCAAATCCATCTAGTGGTAGTGCTAATTATTTCACCTTTTTCTAGCTTACTAAGAAGTAGATTATGGTCTACTTTGTCGAATGCCTTGCTGAAATCTAAATATATTATGTCCACAGTATTTTGCTGGTCTACTAATTTAGTCATTATGTTGAAGAATGAAATAAGATTGGTTTGGCATGATCAGTTCTCAACAAACTCGTACTGACTTGTATCTAACTCATAGTTGGAATTTTTTTTTTCCTTTCAAGTTTTGTTTGTCAGCATGATATCTTTCTGAAAACTGAACAGGGAACAGATTTGGTATGGCAGGACAAAGAAAGGTGGAGATGAAAAATAGGCATCATGCTGAAGATGGTGAAAAAGAAAATTTCCCAGTGCATTCCGATAGAATAGGCAGCTGGGAGCAACTTGAAACTGGTGACTGAGGTAGTCCAAAGCCTTGTCCTAGTCACGTGATCTAGAATTGTCACATGTATCATGCTTCCCAATGCACACATATTGGCACATGGAACAACTGCAGAAACACAAACACATACAGAGATGCACAACTTCCAGAAAAGAGAATCAACATGTTCCGCTATAGCAAATATTGATAACGGGTCTAAAAATAGACCCTTTTGTTGTTCTACAAGTATTAAAAACTACACCATTACACTGATTGGGAAAATAGCCTTATCAGAACTAAGTGAATATATTAACTTCTGAAATGAGAATAGAGTGACCCTTTGAGAATCTAATTCCCAATTCTGTAACTAAGGAAGGACTATTTCCTGAAATCAGACATTGAACAGTTGAGTCTAAAGCTTGACATGTGAAACCACTGATTAAAAACTCACCCAACCACTTAACTACAGAATGGGTTTATTCATGTTGATGGCTATATTTACAGTTATATTTTGTTGATGGCTATATTTACACAGTTATATTTTAAAAATACCTTGTCTACACCTATCCCCTTTGCACAAAATGCAGTTGAATGAGGAAGTCTCTATTTAAATGATAGTTTTCTGTTTTACCAACTCACTTTCAAACTTGGCCATGTTTTAAAAATCATAAGGTTACTTTAATTTTGTGGCTTGTTCTGAATCTGGTAACCAGTTCATCAGTTTGAGTAAAATGTGAAACAGAAAGGAGGAGGTGTACCTTTAAGTCACTTTTGGCTCCTGAAGCAAGTCCTTGCAGTTTCCCTACCAAAGGTTTCAGAAGTGGTTTGCTACTGCCTCCTTCCTGGAAACAATAATTAGAGGTTTTGAAAGTCAAATGAGCATTCAGCAATTTTCAAAATATTGCTTGAAGAGGTTCTATGATTAGTCTACCACAGGGGTGGGATTCAAACTTTTTAACAACCGTTTCTGTGGGCGTGGCTTGGTTGGTGGGCATGGCTTGGTGGTCATGTGACTGGGTGGACGTGGCTTGGTGGTCGTGTTATTGGCTGGATGTGGCCAACTCAATATCACGCACATCGAGGCATGCATCTCCTTACCTGGCCTCTCATGACTGTGGGGATGCTGCAACAGTCGTAAGTGTAACTTTGAATGGTCACTCCACACAAGCAAAGTACCAGCAAAGGAGGGGAAAAAACTTCCAGAGAAGTTCCAGAGACAGGAAGTCTAGTCCTGCCAAGAATGTAATAAGGATTAATGGAGAGACAGTTTCTGTAAATAACCTCAGAATGTTTCCTTCCTGCCTTCCTTACAGGATTAGGCCAGGAATTTCTTCTAACAACTGGTTCTCCGAGCTGCTTAGAATGTTAACAACCGGTTCTAGCGAATAGGTGCGAACCAGTAGAATCCCACCCCTGGTCTACCAGCAACAGGCTCTAAACATTACATGCTCATACTGACAATGATCTGAAATACGTTTATCCAGTACAGAAATTTTCTCTGAGACTGAATTTACTAACTTTAATAGAAAGCGAATAGTGGTGAATTGTTCTAAGTTGTTTTTTTCTTTTCTTTTGTAAATATATTATTTAGAGCAGTGGTGGGATTCAGAAATTTTTTACTACTGGTTCTGTGGGCGGGGCTTGGTGGACGTGGCTTGGTGGCATGGCAGGGCAAGGATACTGCAAAATCTCTGTTCCTATCCCACTCCAGGGGAAGGATACTGTAAAATCCCCATTCCCTCCCCACCCCACTAACCTGCTTTCCAGCTCTGTTCTCTTGTGCAGGGCAACCAAAGAAGACCCAGCCGATCAGCTGGGACTCGGGAGGCAGAGAATAAATGGGGGCGGGGCCAGTCAGAGGTGGCATTCCGAGCTACTCAAAATTTCCACTACCAGTTCTCCAAACTACTCAAAATGCCTGCTGCCAGTTTTCCGGAACTGGTCAGAACTTGCTGAATACCATCTCTTAATTTAGAGAAATACCAAGATTTTTTGTGCTTTATTTTTAAGATACATCGAGGAATAAAAGGATTTGTTAGAAATCTTCAGGGTAATCCGATTGCTAATGCCACAGTTTCTGTAGAGGGAATAAACCATGATATTACCTCAGGTAAGTATTCATATGTGCCACTTTGAGATATTTGATGAATGCTGATACATGGATGAATATAAAAAAATCCTTTTATATTTTCTGGAGGGTGGTGGGATGCATTCCTTGCATATGACTTTGGAAAGCAAAGAGCATATCAGTAGAAGAAGAATTGCAAAAGCAATCTTAGCCTTTCTTGCCACTGAGGAAAACTTCCAATGGCCAAAATGTTCTTTTTCATACGGAGAGGCATCACCAAAAAGAAAAGCAATGTTTCTACTTCTAGCATGTGTGTTCGGATCTTTAAAATAAACATTGGAACTAGAAAACAGCATTGTTAGACTTATGTAGGATGAGCCCATTTTCCTGTTTCACTCAGGATGAAATCTGAATCTCAGTTCAGAAATTCAAATCTTTATGCCTTCATTTAACTATAACTGGAAGGCCGCAGTTTAATAAAACTACTTTTAATGGACAAAACGTCCAGGATTAATGGCCTCTAATGAAAATAGATGATATCTATCAAACGTCGGCCAATGAGTAGAGAAAACTATGCTGAACTCCTATACAAAAGAAACTGAAAATAAGTTTTTATATTTTATTTCAGAACTGGACAAATTCAGATAAAGTTGCTCGCTCTCAGTCAATCAGACCTGCTGTATTAAAATTGATATTTGCAAAACTGCAGTCCTTTCTCTTATTGCCTGGAGTCTTAATCCAGTTGTCCTTTTTACAGAAAAAAAGAATGAAACATAAAGCCTTGCATTATATTAAGGCATTCCCTGAGAAAAATTGCTAATGCTCATAAATATCTTAAAAATAATGCAAGGTTTTATGTTTTCATGCTTTAAGATGGGAAGAACAAAAATACACTGGGTTCCAGTAAAAAGGCCTTTTCTTCTTCTTTCCAAAATCACTCTTGTATTTTGCACCTGGCTCCGGTTGCATCCTGAGATTCTAATTAGAAAACAAACCAGATCAGCCACATTTCAGTGCAACTGAAGCACGTTCCTAAAAGTTTTCCAAAAATAGTGGCATCTTTCTTTTCTTTAGCAAAGGATGGTGATTACTGGAGGCTATTGGTACCTGGAAATTATAAAGTGACAGCTTCAGCACCGGGCTATCTAGCAATCACTAAAAAAGTGGCTGTTCCCTTTAGTCCTGCGATTAGGGTAAGTGATACCATTTTTGCATTTAACTTATAATGCCCGTTCCTATCTTAATTGTTTTTTTTTTTAATGTTTTGTACATCAAGTCTCATTGGAACTCTGTGAAATATTTTCAGTATTTCTGACTTGGGAAATAAAAATTCTGTCAGAAAGGAATAGAGAGAAAGGCGAGCAAACAAAATATAATACAACATTGGGGGGAAAGGATCAACAGTGGTTTTTGCAATGAATAAAAGAAAACTTGCTTTTATATTACAGTGGTTACAGTAAAGCAGATACAACAAAAGAAGGAACATTCAAAGAAAGATCCATATAATATCCATAGACAGCAATATAAAACCAATTCAATCCTTCAAATCTAGACCGGGTACAAGTGGCACTTAAAAATCTGAACCCATTTGAATGTTAAATATTTCTGCATAGGCATGGCGTAAAACAAGATTTGTTCTCCACACAATTCCTACAACTAGATATAACATTGACTTTAATATTGTAGAAATGTTCAAGAAGCCGAAGTAGGCAGCGCCTGCAAGTAAGCCATCAACATCTCTGAGTCTGTAAGGAGACCAATGGGCTGAAATATCCCCAAGGGAGCATAAAGGACTGATCAACAATTTTCAGAAATGTTGAATTGCAGCTGCTATTCCTCTGTTGCGGAGGTCTCCAAACTTGGCAACTTTTAAGACTTGTGGACTTCAACTTCCAGAATTCTGGGAGTTGAAGTCCACAACAAGTCTTAGAAGTTGCCAAGTTTGAGGAACCCTGCTCTGTTGAGAGGGGAAGGAGCCCATCAATTACTAAAACATGGACTAATAGGGTTTGAAGGGACTTTGTAGATCTTCTAACCCAATGCCCTTCTCAAACAAAAGATTCTATGTCATTCAGTGATGGAGCAATCACAACTTCTGGAGACAGGCTGTTCTACTGATTATTCCCCCATCGGGAAATTTCTTCTTAGTTCTTAGATTGGATCCCCTTTTAATTATCTTCCACCCATTACTTTTTCTCCCGTCCTCACATGCTTTGGAGAATAGGTTGACCCCTCTTCTCCATGACAGCACCTCAAATACTGCTGATATGATGTCACCCGTAGACCTTCTCTTCAGTAGACTACACATACTTAGTTCCTTCAATTGTTCATTATATGGTTTAGCCTCCAGGCCCCTTCTCATCTGTGTTCCTCTTTCCTGCGCTCTTTCTAGAATCTCAACATATTTTTGGATTTTGGTGACCAAAACTGGATTCCAAGTATTCCAATTATTTTACCAGGGCAGTATAAAGCAGTGCTATCATTTCATGTGATCTAAGCAAAGGTTCGCATACTTTTGTCATGCACTTATATGTAGCTTTGCCTCAATGAAGAAATGAACAAGTATAGCGTTTTTTATTCATTTGTTTAAATGCATTCACTTTACCTAGCTTTAGGACTTGGTGGGAAAATAGTTCATTTTTTAAAGTCATGTTTATGCAGAAATATCTAAAAATCAAGAGTTTAAGCACCACTGTCTATGCTTCGAATTGAAAACAAGAACTTGGTTTTTACTTAGCTTGGTATTTTCATTACAGAAAGCCTTTTCTTCATTCCTGTCTTAAAAGGTTGTTAGCTAAAAGCAGTGAAAACCTTTCTCTAAATTCTCTGCTAAAATAAATCCTAGATACAAAAAGAAAAGTCATACTGCCACCTATAGCCCTTATCCAGAAAATATTCCTGCTTTAGTGTAAGATTTTCATGGAATGTCAAATTCATTAAGATATAATAGGAAGGTGGTACGGGTAGAGGATTAAAAGAAAAACATATGAAAAAATACGATTGCAGACTTAAATATTTCATTGGGGTGCTACATCATTGAGAGGTAGACTTAATGCAGAATTACTGAAATAAGTCAGAATTTCATTAGTTATGATTCTCATTGGTTTCAGTTGATGTATTGTGAGGCAGATTTTTTAGAACAGGAGTGTCAGACTTGTGTCGTCATGTCGTTATGTGACACATTGCGACTTTCCCCCCCTTCGCTAAACCAGGGGTGGGCATGGCCAGTGTGTGATGCATCCAGCCCACGGCCCGCAAGTTTGACAGCCCTATTCTAGAATCATCATCACTGTTTCTGATCCATCCATGTATCTTCTCAGTGATGGCTGGGTTATTTGAGACAATGCTGTAAGTCTTTGGTGGGGAAATGGACTTAAGTCTAGGATACATACAATTTTAGCTAATAAATCCATTTTTTTTTTCACTTATAAATTAAGAATATTAGAATTCATGTTTGCTTCCTCTTTCTAGGTTGATTTTGACTTGGAATCATTGTCTGAAAGAAAAGAAGAGGAAAAGGAAGAACTAATGGAATGGTGGAAGATGATGTCAGAAACTTTAAATTTTTAAGCAGAAGTTCTGAATTCACATCTTTTAATCTACTATGTGTTCATTTAGTGTATTGTACTGTGAAAAGACCCTACATTTTAGATTTTGTGTAGCTCATAATATGTAACTTCAGGGTGGGCTGAGTAATTTTTTTTAATACCGATAACATATTCTCCATAAAAGTATATTGCTGGAACCTTTTATGTAATTTTTGCTGTCCTACATATTCAACTCGAAGGGAAAATGCCCACAAAAATATGTCCTTTCTCTAAAGTAACTGTGAATATGAGTGTTTTACTATCCTAAATATGCAGGTTAAGTACATTAAAAAGCTATAATAAATAACAGTCACTTGCAACAACAGCCCCAAATATTTGTCTATACAGGTAAAACTATTTAGATTTTTTTTTAAATTTTAAAAAAATCGTAATGGCACTGAAAATATATGTGATAAGAACTTAGTCTTGTACATAACAATTAAAGCTTTGTTTTTCTGTGAAAGAGCCATATAAAATAAGGATCCAAGTACCTGGGTATTACATATACTACTCATATGGAAATAGCTTACATCGTTCTTAAGGGAAAAAAAATACATTCTTTTCCTCTTGTTGTGTTTATTAATGTTCCTAAGTGATGTGGTAATAAGATTAAAAATTCTGGATGGATAAACAGTTAACATATAGTAATGTATATTACTTGTTTTTTTGTGCTTGCAATATATTATTTGTATTATTCTGTTTTTCAGTAACTGTATGCATTAAGTATACATGGTTTTCAGAAGAAAGCTTCCATTTTCTTTGTATGAAGAACAGAAAATTCTGATAACTGATCCATCAGCTGCTTCCTTTAATATGGATTGGAAATTCAAGATATAGTCTTAAACGTAAACAAAATGTAAACATGTTTTCTATGAGAAGCAATTTCTCTAGGTTCAGTGGAATTTATTTCCTGGTCACCCATCTTAAATTCAACCACCGCTAAAAATAATCATTTGGATTATAAGGGTACTTCCTCTGAAATAGAGAAATCTCCAGTTGAACCACGATTGTTTAAATTGGCACTGGCGCTTAGGGGAGCAACCTGCTTTTCAGTGTAAACTAGCACACAAAGGATAGCAGGATCAGCCTAAATTAATTTTATTTTGTCAAAATAAATTAATCTCTGTTTTGATGTTTCTTTTTGAGGCCTGTGCAGTACTTTAGATTTAATTCCTCAAAAGCGTTTCAGGATGCGTGGAAGCTCAAATTTACTGCAACGTTTTAAGTAGCTGCCTCTTATCTGGGGATTTTGTGGCATAATTGCTTTAAGATGCTCCAGAGAGGGGGTGGGTTTGTTGTTCTCTTCTGCTCTGAAGCAATCCTGACCCTAGTTTCCATATCACATATTTTAATAGCTTTTCAGTGCTGTTTGTCGCTGGTTCCTCCCACACTTATACTATTGGTAGGTGACTCCTCTCTTTTTTGAAATTACATATATACTACCAGTGAGCACCCTTTTACCACATATGCTTCATACCTGAAACATCCCTAGAAGAAAGGCGAAGAAAGGTGAAAAGTTATTTCTTTGCATACTGTGGATTCTTAGTTCAGTCTCTGGTTTTTTTTTTTATAATTTTAGGTAGCGTGGTAGTAAAAGTTTCCCTGGAAAGCTACTCGGCGCCAATGACCAAAGCGTGACATCAACTGGACTTTCTGGATCATTTGAGAAAGGTTTATTTGAATTGCTAAAATATGCAAGGCTGTAAAATAGTTTTATGATGTAAGGAATTCAGTGTTTAGTTTTAAAAGGCACAAATTATCTTACAATTAAAAAGTCTATTTAATCTGAAAAACAAAAGATTAAAAGAATGCCTGAGACCCTTTGCTTTCAATTTATCAGATGGCTTGAGATATTTTATCAAAAAGTTTTGTGTCCCTTCTTTTT
>NW_020769320.1:21260004-21273609 GCF_900518735.1 Pseudonaja textilis | reverse complement strand
AGATGTGACAGAAAAAAATTATATAAAAAAAGGTACGAGACAAGGCTCTCCATTATCCCATTATTCATATTAACACTAGAAGTTTTAACTAGAAATATTAGACAAGACCCAGAAGTAAAAGGAATGGGGATCAAAAAAGAAAAATTTAAATTACAAGCATTTGCAGATGATTTAATTTTTATATTAGAAGAACCATTAGAAACTGATTCTAAATTGATAGGGAAAATTGAAGAATATGGAGAAGTGGCAGATTTGAAAATAAATAAACAACATAATAGTTAAAAACCTTACAGATAAACAGAAAAAAGAATTGACTGAGAAAATAGATCTTCAGATAGTAAAGAAAGTTAAATATTTAGGCATCTATTTAACAGCAAGATGTGCAACGAATAAAGATGATAATTATATAAAACTAAGACAACAAATTAAGCTGGATTTGAAGAAATGGAAGAATCTACAACTATCTTTGATAGAGAGAATAGCCACTATAAAAATGAATATATTACCGAAACAACTTTTTTATTCCAAACTTTTCCAATAAAAACAGAAAAATATTTTGAAGAACTAAATAGAACAATCTTGAAGTATATCTGGCAAGGGAAAAAAGCAAGAATAAAACTGAAAATGTTACAGGAATCTAAAAGCAATGGGGGTTTTGGACTACCAGATTGGAAGCTGTATTATCTGGCATCTGTATTTACATGGGTAAAAGAATGGATAAATTTGAAACCTAGAAGATTATTATTATTGGAGAGACATGATCTCCAATTAGGATGGCACACTTTTTTATGATATGGAAGGAGTATGATACATAGATATTTTCAAAGACACTATGTGAGGAATGCTTTGCTTCAGGTATGGAAAAAAATTAAATTATAACACTATATGAAAATACCAGTCTGGCTCCCCGCAATGGAAGCATTGATACATCCAAATCTTATTAATTTGCAAAAAAATGTATTTTATAAAGACATTTTAAATGAGAATTGTGAACTTAAAACTAGACAACAACTACAAAACCAAGGGATAGACTTAATTTGATGGCTGCACCTGCAAATCGAATTGAGTTACGAGAAAGATGCAACAACATGGGGATTTTATGAAGAGCCAACAACACTTGATATTATTAGGGACAGATGAAAAACTGATCAAATATATATATATAATTACTTATTAAGTTATAAAATGGAAGACGAACAAGTCAAAGGAACAATGATGGGCAATTTTTTTTTTGTTTATACTATAGAATTAGATAAATGGCAAAAGCTTTGGGATGGGAACTATAAACTGACAATGGCTACTGCATACAAGGAAAATCTGTACAAAATGTTTTATAGGCGGCACTTGCCACCAGCAAGATTAGCAAAAATGTTTAGCAAGATGTCCAACAAGTGTTGGAAGACCCCAGGTAATTATTATATGTGGTGGACTCATATGAAAGCATGAAAATATTGGACAAAAATACATACGTGGTTGGAAAAGATGATCGAGCAACATATACCGTATTTATCGGCGTATAACACGCACAGGCGTATAACACGCATTCCCTTTAATATGCGGCGGGCGCAGCGTCATGATGCTGCGCCGCCGCTAGGCACTATTGGGAACGGGACATCGGCGTATAACACGCATACATCATTTGCCCCCTATTTTCAGGGGGAAAAAGTGCGTGTTATACGCCGATAAATACGGTAGATATGGAACCAGAAATATTTTGTTGGGTATAATGCCGGAGGGCTATGATAAAGGGATTATATATCTAGTTTTGCATGTACTGACAGCAGTAAGGATTGTATTTGCATAATACTGGAAAAATGAGAACACTCCATCAGATGAGGATATAATTTGGAAAATATTGGACTGTGCAGAGATGGATAAATTGATATTAAAAATAAAGGGCAAAGAAAATACAGAATATTAATTAACATGGGATAGATTTTACGAGTAGTTAGAGATAAGGGGTAGAAATTAGATGAAGAAAGATTGTTACATGTGAACTAAATATAAAGATGGTCTATAATTATAAATATGCCAATATAACCAAGAGAACCACATTTTAAGTCTGCAGTCCTTAATGAAGGAAAAGGCTACGCACATATGCAGTTAAAATCTACACCGTGAACAGCATTCTCAATACTCGTATGAGCTTATTCTATGTAGGCAGAATGCTGTCAGTGTTCCAGGGAACATCCATTCCTGTCAGTAACTTCAAGATGAGCATAATCTCAAAGTACTTTATTTAGAATAGAACCTGGTACATTCTGTGGAATTTCAAAACTAAAAGTTTCCCCCGACTTCCCATCAGGTCCCAACCTACAAACCATCCCCTTTCTCTCATCATCACATCACACGAACCAATCCATCCTGTCAGCTATGGAATCATTATTCATCGCTGCCAAAAATTGCTATTCATTTGAAATTCAAGCTTGACCATTTCCAATGGCTATTAACATTCTGCCTGCATCCAAAGTGCATTTTTAGAAAGGAGGAGGCAAAAATCACTCTTAATGATTTAGTACGTACCAGAATACCCAAGCAAGCTAATCCTATTCCCAAGGCAAATCACACACTGAACAGAAAGTGAAGAAAAATGAATTTTATTTAACTGAATTTATCTGAGTTGAAATGTATAATTCCTTTCAGTATTGGGAATTATCCTTATTTCTGTGAATTTCACACTGGCCCACTCAACCACATGAGTTTGTGTACACTTAGATTAAAATCTGAAGCCAAATAATTAACTTAATTAACTTGTCCCCGAATCCTTCAAAGATCAAAGTTCATTGGGACTAGGTCTAACATTGCATTGCAACATTGACGATAGGAGCTAATATTGGTAGAATTTCATTTCATTTTAAGATTGTGCAAATCCAAATGGTTCTGAGAGCTTACATTTTTAAAAGTGAAGAATTATAGAGAGCACACACTATGAAAAAACAGACACAATGCACCAAAGAAAAAACTAACAATGCTTAACAACTATCCATACCCCAAGGTATCAAGATTTATTTTATTTTATTTTAATTTATTTATAATTTGTCAAACAAAAGCAAAAACACGAGTAATATAAAAATAAAATGACATGGACGATAGGCATGTTACTGTACTTTTGCACACACCCTTTAAGGATCTCTTAAATATGAAGTGAAGTCCAAAGAGCCAAATTGTGACTAAAACTGTGAAAATTAGGTAAAGCAGGGGTTGCCAACCTTTGGGACCTCAGGGACCACCAAACTCATAATTTAAAATCCCGCGGACCGGACACCCTCGGAAAATCCCCCAAAAAGTCTGCAGGAAAATTCCCCACCCCGTTTTCCTACCAATTGATCATTCTCTGTTTGGTTTTGTAGGATACTGTCTCCAGTTCCATTATCAGGGGGAGAGAGAGAGAGAGAGAGAAAGAGAGACTTTTGGCTTCATGCAAGGAAAGCAGCAGAAGCAGCAGAAGTCTTTCTTTCTCTCCCTCAAACTCCACCAGAAATGAGTCTTTGTGAGACTTGTTACACTGGCGCAGCCTTTTGGAACAGGATGCCTCAGGGACTGGTGGAGTTTGGGGGAGAGAAAGAAAGACTTTTGCTGCTTTCCTTCCATGCAGCCAAAAGCAGAAGAAGAAAGAAGCAGCCCGGTGGCCAGTTGCATGGGACGAGTGGCACAAGTTTTCGCTGTACGCCCTTTCCCCTGTCCTCTCACTACCTCATGTTGTTCGCAATGACACAAGCCTTGTTCCCATGTAGCCTAGATTAATTGCTTTGGGGTGACATTTCTCTGTGGACCACTGAAATTTTCTCACGGACCTCCATATAACTATATTATACATTTTATATGCAGCCCTCTTCACTCAGTGTGGCTCAAGCAGACTAAAAGATTGGACACCCATGCTCTAACCTATCATAACAGATGAGGAAAACAAATTTGCTGGTAGTGAGATACTGTAGCTGTAGAACTAAAAACCAAGCCCAGAGAAAAGTGAAGAAAAGGGTGGGGCGGGAATGAAAGGAAACCATTCTTGTTTGGGCTAGCACAAGGTCAGGAATACAGATGATTTGATAAGGTAGGCCCAACCAGGAGCAAATTCCATTATGGTCTTACGAATTTTGTGAATGATGCAGTTACTTTTAACTATTTAAATATGTTGTCAGCTTTGAAATTCAGCTGCCACATTTTTTTTTTTTAGGAAGTTAGAGGAGTTGAAAAGTTCAAGGTTATATTCTGTGTGTCGTATTAAGAATTTTCAGTTGCAGTTAATTGGTTGTCGTGATTTATGAAGTGTAGAAGTGGGAGGAGAGAAGGTGGATTCCGTGTAACCCGTGAAAAAGCTTTCACTTGGGAAATTGCTTTTGAACATGCCAGATCTGTTCCTAATAAATCAATTGGAGAGATGACGTCTCGGAGTGATTGATTTCATGGATACTTTCTGGATGCTTGACGTATGTTTTATATGTATTCCTCCTGGGATTGTGAAATCTCTCTTTCAAAGGCTTTGCAAGCCCTAGTATATAATTAGTAGCATGAGGTCTGTAAACATAAAATTTGGATATGGTAGTCATGCTGAAGCAATAAAACAATGAATATAACAATTATTGAAAGCTCTAATTCAGCTAAAGCCAAATATGGCATAGATAATGAGGTCAACTCCTTAAACAAATATTTAAAAAGAAAAACAAGCTTTCTTCTCCACATAAGAAACGTTGGCATATCTATTTTGTAAATAAAGCTGGAATAATGTTATAATCACATTCTTTATATAATTGTACCAATACAAGAAAACTAAGAAATAAAAAAGATATATTTTTTTTAAATACTGCCTCATAATCAGATAGTCAAATAAACCTCAAGCTGATACACGTCTATTTTCTTCCTATTTAAACCACTGGACAAAAATAATATCTGCGGTATTACCTCTGGAAAAGAAAAACGATAACTTTGCCCTTTCAGCCAACAAAAGGCAACACATTTCATAGGTCTGTTTGTGACCTTTCGTTTCATTTGTAGAAAGTGCCAATATTAGGCTACAGGATTATTTTACATGTACTGTTTATATATAATCTTAAAGCAGGTCACAGTATGTTTGTAGGATATTCTCCATTGTCTAGTAACCATTCCTCAACATTTTTTAAAAAAATCATAACATTTATCCTCCTGTTCAATTTCAGACTTTGGGGAGTTGAGCTATGTTTTTAATTTAAATAATTAATTTAACTTCAACTAATATTTATAATGTGTATTGAATTTGTAATGAATTGTTGAAAAGACAGGATGTTGAGGTTACAGTTGTAAGGTTACTTAGTCTCTTCAGTTTCCGTCATGTCTTTTAGTGCTTTGTTGCATAAGACTTTTGTCGCTTATTGCTCTTCTTTTCCCTAAATAAATAGCTTTCTATCCTGGAAAGGATGATCTTTAGAAATTTTGGGGCAAAAATCCTGTTAACAAGAAAGTGAAAGAGTTCCAAGGGCAGGTTTTGAGTCCAAAAACAATGAAATATATATCTCTATTCAAGATACTTCCTTAGCCATAATTTAAAATAATCTAAGCATAACACTACTCTTTGACCAAACCCTCACCATGTTTAAAGACAGTTGTCTAAAATGAGATTTTCAAGAGAAAAGGGACTATCTTCACTTTCTGTGAAACAGAATTATCTGGGGATGGTTTTACTACTTCAGCTGCTATTTGCGGGAAGCAAGCTTGAGGCTTAACCCGAAGCAAGAATATTATTTAGGTATTCGGGTACTCAGGCATTTATCTCAGATGCCTAGATTTTTCTCACCAGAGTATTTGGTTGCATTATAAATCAGAAAGAATGCAGCAGCACTTTTTAAGACTAATGGTAATGGAACAGAACATAACATCTCACATCCTGTAGGTTCCCTTATGCTCAATGACCACTAAGGGGCAATATCCTTCTATGTATAACAGTATAGCAACTGATTTCTAGTATGATTTCAAGCCATTTTAATATACAAGGTTAAATTCACTTGCCAGCATCCTCGTTGAGTACTGTATAGGTAGAGGCTAGCCGAATATGATTTCTTTGGTTTTTATGCACACCAAGGATTAAATGCATGATAAACTTTGGTGCTTTCCTATTAGGACAGAACACACAAGCACTTTTAATATAGTAGGCCTTCACTCTTGTATGTACATTCCTCCCTATCTGAACTTGCAATGTTTTAGGCTTGATACCTGTGCAGGTGACTTTTGCTGACTACAGTTGCTGCTGTAGAGGGAGTTACTGTTATCAGTGGGAGAATAAAATTTACTTTGTGAGATGTCAGGTTGTCATAAGAATAGCCCTCCTCTCTGGTCACTGGCATGGTCCTCCATGGCCATTTCGACTTGGATTGCAGGGGACACCTGGCTGATGCAGAGGTTTGTTTCTACATGGCACTCAACTATTGTCTTTCATGATGATTTTCCTGTCAGAGGAAGGTGCCGGATGAACATCTATTTAGTACTTTTTACTACTTTAATTATCTCTGTACAGATTGCCCAAGATACTGCGACTGACATTTTGACCAGAGAGTGGTCCCAGGATCAGTACCATTCAATTGCAGTTCCCAAGGCTTGTTGTATAAGCTCTATGATTACTAACCATACATTGTCTTTGTGGAGAAGGCAGTATTAGTTTTGCCTCCTCTATTGCTGTTTGAGGGACGTGGTGGCTCAGTGGCTAAGACACTGAGCTTATCGATCAGAAAGGTCAGCAGTTCGGTGGTTCGAATCACTTAGTGCTGCATAACAGAGTGAGCTCCTGTTACTTATCCCAGCTTCTGCCACCCTAGCAGTTCGAAAGCATGTAGAAAATGCAAGTAGAAAAATAGGGACCACTTTGATGGGAAGGTAACAGCCTTCCGTGAGGCTTCTGCATTTAGTCATACTGGCTAGATGACCATGGAGACTGTCTTTGGACAGCGCTGGCTCTTTGGCTTTGTAATGAAGATGAATACCACTCCCTAGAGCCTGAAATGACTAGCACGTATGTGCGAGGGGAACCTTTACCTTTACCTATTGCTGTTTGGGAAGCACTAAATGCCAGGGTGATAATGGTCAAATCATAATTGTAAAGTTTGCACTAACCTACCCATTGATGTCTCCATTCTACCAGTCATAAACTCAGAACTAGAATCCTAGGATACTTTGGGCCAGAATTGTCTTTCCCTTGAAGCACGACTTGGAAATGCTGTTTGCTTGTTATCAATAGTTTCTCCTGCTTCAACTCAATGTATCTGTCAGTTGGGCTCTTTCTAAACTGGGCTTTACATTCTTTGAAAAAGACACCATACCTGTGCCCAGAGATAGCCAACAGTTAGGTGAAGGGATGGCAAGAACAGGATATCCTATTTTACAAAATTTAAGACATCAGTACTTCCACACAACATGTTCATTTATAAGAAGGCCTTGCTGAACTAGAAGAACAAGCTTACAGAGCTTTATTAAGTACTCCTGTATCTAAAAATTGGCTATGATTTTGTAATCTTAGTTATAACTTTCATGGACATTGAAACAACAATGGTGGCAGAAACATTTAAAATAAATCAAAAAAGAGGCTGACGTCACGACAGGATTGATCACGGGGAGCGGATCTCCGCACTCCCGTGTCAAGTCCTCCCCAGTGGTGGGTTCTGAAAGGAGCCAAAGCTGCTGTGTAGAGGCAGTGAAGCAAAGAGGCACCCTGTGAGATCACGGAGAGCTGCATTTCTCCTGCCTGGCCTGGGGCTTTCTTTTCTCTCTCAGCCATGATGTGGAGAAGAGGCCACTAAAGACGAAGCTGGGACAGCCGAGGAACAGCTAAGACCAGTGCTGGAGCAGAGTTAGTGAACAGTGTCTGGATGAACTGGGTGATAGGATTCCTTTTTACTCAAAACCTAATCCCAAAAGGAAAAATCCAGGAAAATTATTGGCTCAGAACTACTTGTTAAAGCAGCGAGTGAACATTTTGGAAAAAAAAAAAAAGCTAGATTGGAAAGAAAAGACCAAGGGAAGAAAAAAAAAACCCCATTAAAAATACAGAAAATTGGATTTTTAAATTGGGAAGGCATTGTTTCAGAGAAGGCATTTTAAAATGCTGGAACTAATTATTTGAAATGTTAAGTCTGCATTTATAAATTAAATTAAAATTAAATTAGATTGGTTTTGTTATAACATTGAAATTTAAGCTGAGAGTGCTACCTGCTGATAAAAGGAAATACAACATATTACAAGCCTGGCAAGATCTTTGATATGGAATAAATAATACTTATCTGGAGGACTGGGAACAGAGGTGGTATTCAGCAGGTTCTGGCCAGTTCTGGAGAACCAGTAGTGGAAATTTTGAATAGTTCAGAGAAATGGCAAACACCACCTCTGACTGGAGATTTTACAGTATCCTTCCCCTGCCACGTCTACCAAGCTATGCCCACAGAACCAGTAGTAAAAAAATTTGAACCTCACAACTGACTGTGAAGATATTTACTAAGTTATATGCCTCTACCCTATGACTACTGGAGATTTAAATGTGAGAACAAGGAAGATGTCTAATTAAAGTGACCCCTGATTGTTGATTGAATGATTTGAATTTATAAAGGGAAGTTAAAGAGATTTTGAATAACTTCCTGGGCTACTTAAAGGGAACTGGAGGATTAACTATGGGACATAAGGAATTATGATCAATTCATTTTTGAAGAGCAATTTTAGGCTTGAATATATGGTTCCTGGATTACTGGATAAGAGTGGGACCTATTAAAACAAGTTGAGATCAGGGGAAATGAGTGGAACTTTGGAAAGTATGGCATTTGTTGAGGTAATTCCCCGTTAGGAGAATGAGCGCATACAGGGAGATGTAGTGAGAGCAGGGAAGAATAACACACACAGAGCACACAGATACACTACAGTAAATGTAGGTTTATATATAATGTAAGATAAGCAGTCCAAGTCAGTGTTCAGTTCAGGGATAATCCAAATATCAAGGTCCAGTATCAAAAAACAGTTAAGTAACAGACTTACATAAACGTTCAGTAACAGTCTTTAGGCGGAAACGGCAACTCTCTCTAACAGAAGAAAGAGACACTCACTGAGACTTTTCTGAGACTAAACAACCCAGATTTTTGGCTCCATTTTATGGCCGTTTGAGAAACCACACCCAATTACAGTTTTAGTATTCTCTTAAAGACATAGTATTAAAATGTCTATCCTAGTTTATATATTTCCAACCCAAATAACTGTTTGGTGTCTTACATTCCTAACAGCACTGATGTATAAAGGACATTATAATAAGAAACCACAAGGAGATCAAGAAAATCAAGAAAATAATACATGACATAGAGGAAAAGCTGGAAAATATAATACAAGGAACAATGAGTAAAAATCAAAATGCCCAGGAAATGGAGGAGCCAACAGAAAGAGTGGAGGAAAAAATAGAACAGATGAACCAGCAAACAAAAGAAGAAGATAAGAAGGTGACAACAATAAAAATAACAATGGCTGACGAAATAAAACAAGGGGAATAGACCTTAAGATGTTTAAAAAGAGACCTGGAGACACAGAAATATATTTTCGAAAGCGAGACAGGGGCATGAGTAGAGACTTTGAAAGCTAGACAGATGGAAGAAATATTTAGATTGAATAGTCAGGATGTGGATGCAGACAGAAACAAAGATCTAAGAGAGGAATATGGGAGGCAAGTCAAAAAACAAATAAGAATTAAAATACTAATGCAGACAAGAGATGATGGTTACAAAGGAAATGTCTTTTAATATAAGGGTGACATGATTAAAAGCTAGAATAGAGATAGAAATAAGAAAATGGGGAAATATTAGTATATACACTTTTATACAGTAAAATAAAATCAATAAAAAGGCAGGAAAATTAGAGATTGAATGGTGTTATTATTATGTATGTTTTAATAATATTAAGATTGGCATTGGAATAATATATTGAAACATGCAAATAATTAAATAATGGAATAGCATAATAATATAATATGTGTTTTAATACCAGAATTACATTAGCTTGATGAAAGTAATGAAATATGATTGATATTACTATTGTTTTTGTATTAAAAATGAAAGTGAATTAGAATTGAAGTATTAATGTAATAAGAGATTGGGTAAAAAGGAAATGTTTTTAAATATATTGGGGCATGATTAAAAATTAGAATGGAGATAGAAATAAGAGAGAGGATTATTAATATACACATTTTTATATAATGAGATAAAAGCAATAATTAGAGGGAAGATTAGAAATTGAATAATGGAATTATCATGTACGGCTAAACAATATTGTGATTGGCATTAGAATTGCAATAGCAATAGTGTTTAGATTTAAATACCATTTTATAGTGCTTTACAGCCCTCTCTAAGCAGTTTACAGAATCAGCCTCTTGCCCCCAACAATCTGGGTCCTCATTTTACCCACCTCAGATGGATGGAAGACTGAGTCAACCTTGAGCCTGGTGAGATTCAGTTTGCCAAATTGCAGGCAGCTGGCAGCAATAGAAGTAGCTTGCAGTACTGCACTCTAACCACTGTGCCACCAAGGCTCATAATATATTGAAACATTGAATAATTAAATAATGAAAGACTATAACTTAATACAAACATGTGTATTAACATTAGAATTACATAAGTTTGATGAATACAACAAATAAGATTAATGTTATTAGTCTTATTTGCACCAAAATGTATGATACCCAGGCGCCATACTGTTCATGCATTGATGTATATATGTAAAATAAAATAAAAAACTTGACCAAAAAATCCCATTTAAAATAAACAATTAGATGAGGATGATATGGAAGTGTATGGTTGCGGAAAACAAGGCTTTGTCTCCTGGTTCACAAAACTAGTTTACGTAGTACAATAGGAATTTGTGTGTTAACTTGAAGTAGAACAAATCAATATCTGTGAAATCCTTATTACAAGGACACTGTGTTATAAATCACCATGATATCCAAGCAATTTCACATATTAACACCATATTGATGTCTAATCAACAGTATATCTAGAGATGCCAAGCTGGAGACAGCTGAACTAGATTATTTTGAAACTGCATGAAAGTTTCAACAGATGAAGAGGTGTTGGTTGATCAAGCTTTTATAAAATAATAACTGCTTCAGGATCAGACCCAGCAATCTTCTGTTTAAACCGTCTGCAGCCAATCTAGAATTGCTTACAAATATCCCCAGTTTCATTTAAAAGGAACTTTTGTTTCTTTTCTTTACATTTTCAGATGAGGGCTGCTTGCCTTTTCTAACTTAAGACCTTAATATAGAGGAACAAATCCTTCCTCCACAAAATAATACACACACCAGATCTGTATTTTTAAGGATTTCCAGATAATTTATGACCTGTTGGGTCATCCTTTGAGAGAAGGTAGTAGAATCTGATGTAACCAGAGTGAATATTAAGTTTCCCCATCAAATTCTTGTTCTCGCCTCTTCCTTGCCACTTCCTGATGATATTTGATGTTTGACCATAACCAGAGGTGGTATTCAGCAGGTTCTGACCAGTTCTGGAGAACTGGAAGAAGAAATTTTGAGTAGTTCGGAGAACTGGCAAATACCACCTCTGATTGGCCCTGCCCCCATCTATTCTTTGCCTCCCAAGTCCCAGCTGATTGGCTGGGTCTTCTTTTGTTGCTTTGCACAGGAGAATAGAGCTGGAAAGCAGGTTAGTGGGTGGGGATGGAATGGGATTTTGCAGTAACCTTCCCCCAGGAGTGGAGAGGGAATGGAGATTTTACAGTATCTTTCCCCTGCCACACCCACCAAGCCACGCCCACAGCACCGGTAGTAAAAAAAATTGAATCCCACCTCTGACCATGACACCTTCCCTCTGTTTTCACATGGCATAATTGGGCAGATCATGACCATTGGAATGCTGCAAACACCAGAGATTTGGGAATAAAATGGGCCTGAATATTGTGGAAATACTAATTCCAAGGAGTAATGGGTAATTCATTTTTTACACATCATTTAAGTTATCAGATTTGAGGTACTTGTCAGGCTCAAGAAAGCAGAAGCGAGAATATTGTGAGTTTATTCCATGCACCCTATACAAAAATCTGATCTATTACCTATTATCAAATGTGGTGGACATGTACGAAAGCAAGAAAATATTGGTGGAAAATACACACATGGCTGGAAAAGATAATTAAGTAGCATACTGTATAGATTTAAAGCCAGAAATATTTTTGTTAGGTATAAAACCAGAAAATTATGACAGAGGGACTATATACTTAATATTACATGTATTGACAGCAGTGAGAATTGTATTTGCACAATATTGGAAAGATGAGAACACCCCACCAGATGAAAACATAATAAGAAAATATTGGATTATGCAGAGATGGATAGACCGACATTGAAAATAAAAGAAAAAGGAAATACAGAGAAAAGAAGAAAAAAATAACGGATATATTGATAGTAGTAATAAAAATACACATAATAATTATAACCATATTTATAATTATATTAACTTATTGATGATCCTATTAATTATACTAGCATATTTATAATTCCACGTGGAATACATTTTATCAATGGTTAAAGATAAGAGGTAGAAATTAGATGAAGAAAGATCATTGTTATGTGTAAGTAAAATAGGAATGTTGTCTATAATTATAAGTATGCTAGTATAATTAATAGGATCATAAATAAGCTAATATAAATATGGTTATAATTATTATGTATATTTTCATTACTACTATCAGTGTATGTGTTATTTTTTTTTCCTTTTGTAAAATGAAATGCCCGGACAATACACTGTATTCAAAATACTTATATATAAATAAAAAACTTGACTTATTAAAAAAAAATCTGAAATGGTCAAGGCAAATTGGTAGCAGATAAGAATCAATGGACTAGACTTTAGTCTCTCTTTGGGGTGCAGGGATTGCTGATTGATAGTGCATTTGACCCCACCCTCAGGCTTAGCCTGGTGATCTCCTACAATACCTGGATTCAAAAATCGTTGCAGTATAATAAACTCCAAAAGATGGCGGAGGACAGGAAGGCCTGGAGGAATGTTGTCCATGGGGTTGCGATAGATCAGACACGACTTCGCAACTAACAACAACAAAAATAAACTGGGAGCAGGAGAAACTTCTCCATTGATTTTAGTTGTGAGAAGCTGGCAAGGAGCATTGGAAATCACGATTGCTTGATGGCAGGTATGCTGCAGTTATCTTAACGTCTGTGGAAAAACCTGGTCTGAACATTGTGGAAATTTTAATTCTACAGGAATAATGGATCCCAGATATTTTACACATTCTTTAACTTAGTGGATTTGAAGTTCTTCGGACAGAATGAAGTATTTGGGCTAACTGGAGGGTATAAACAGGCAGTAGAGTTTCAGTAGTATATGGATTTTGCATCCATTTACTAATTCTATTGTTGATTCTATGTTCTATTTGCCTATGCAGATTTAGTTATATCCTTATTGACATCATCAAACTGGAACTGCTGCTACTGCCTTCCTTCCTTCCTTCCTTCCTTCCTTCCTTCCTTCCTTTCCTTCCTTCCTTCCTTCCTTCCTTCCTTCCTTCCTTCCTTCCTTCCTTCCTTCCTTCCTTCCTTCCTTCTTTCTTTCTTTCTTTCTTTCTTTCTTTCTTTCTTTCTTTCTTTCTTTC
>NW_020769320.1:21247149-21259994 GCF_900518735.1 Pseudonaja textilis | reverse complement strand
TTTCTTTCTTTCTTTCTTTCTTTCTTTCTTTCTTTCTTTCTTTCTTTTATCCTGCAGTATGATGGGACCTGTGTGATGCAGCATGAATAGTGCTGGAAGGTTGAACCTCAAGCTGCAGCTTCAGGGCATCATAGTTCCTAAGTTTACGTGTATCTTTTATTTAAAAAAACAACAACAGGTGAATTCTGTTTTGCTCTAATCCTTTGTGGTTGTTTGTTTTTTTCTGTTGTAAACCTTTTCTCTAGGAAGGAGGACACTGTGTAAAAAGCTTGCGTTTTTCTATGAGTTAATGCAGAGTTCTATTCAAGGGCAAATTACTCAGAGCTCCTTCCAATTCTGGTGGATGACTTTATCATTTTCAATGGCTTTCTTTTTTTATTTTACATCATTGGTTGTTAATAGTGGGAGGGGGGTGGGTGAGAAACACATAGAGTTCGTATCATATAAGACATTAGGTGAGGAAGACTCTATTTAATAAAAGAAAAATATATCACCTTTTTGCCTCTTCCTTTGTCTAATCTCTACCAATTAATTCATTTTTTTCTTCACTTTTACCACAAACCTAATTACCAGAATGCACAAGCTAAGAATAATGGAAATTGTAAATCCAGCACAATGGGATTACAGATGAGGAAAACTGGGACTATATTACAGTATACTAAAATGTGTGAAGCTTTTCACAGATCTGTTAATTTTTAAAAAAAGGAGAAATCCTTGTTCATCCAGGCCAAATAGAGTAATAACTATTCCAGAATCGGAGTGAGAAATCTATTAAACTGCTTTTAATCAACTTTGACATGTCTGTTTTCCAAAATCGACATGTCTGTTTTCCAAAATCGTGACTGCAACGGGGACAATCTTGATCTAAATTACATATGGTTGATAGGTTGATACGGTAATATGGTTCAAATATCATGAGAAGTGAAAACTGGTTCCTGTATATTCAGAAACAAATTTTACACACACACACACACACACACACACACACACACACACACACACCACATACACAAAACCAAAACCATTTTTTTTTACCTCAGAAGGAAAAGTCATCCTGTACATCCTCAATTCTGAATATTAAAATAATAATCCACTTGCAAAGATAATTTAGATAGAATTCCACACTGACTAAAATTGTGAAAGAAAAACCCAACAACTTACTTATACAAATCATTCTAGTGCAAGAAGACTAATGATTTTTGTTTTTCTCCCTCAAAACAATTGAGGAATTCTAACCTTGCGTGTTCTTTGCTGGCATCGACTTTATAGTGGATTTTTGGTTCCTACATTGATACCTTAAAAGCAGAGCAGAAAAAGAGTGCAAATTGCAGTCTCCGGGATGATAAACGAGTCAGTTTCAGCTTCTATCTACAATGTTCTGGCTTCCTTCCTGAGTTAGTGTCCTTTGGCTGCGTTACAAGACTGGTTAGAGGAAATGCCCCTTTCAACACTCGAGGCAGCTGCACACATAACCTTTTTTCCCTCTACAAAAAAGAAAAAGAAAAAAGAAAAAGAAAAAAAATGACTATGGTATAATATGTGTACTTTGCAGCACTTTATTTTGCCATGGAGATGCGCACGTTTTTGAAGACTTAACTGAAGAATTCCGATTAAGAAATATGCTTAATAACTACAATGGATTGTAGTCTTAGTCCTTATAGCCTTCTTCAGATTTTATACTAATAAGAGCAAAGTGGAATGGAGGAATATCTGCTGGTTGTGCACCAGTGGTGGGATTCAAAATTTTTTACTACTGGTTCTGTGAGCGTGGCTTGATGGATGTTGCAGAGGAAAGCTACCGTAAAATCTCTATTCCCTCCCCACCCCACTAACCTGCTTTCCAGCTCTGTTCTCCTGTGCAGGGCAACAAAGGAAGACCCAGCAATCAGCTGGGACTCAGGAAGCAGAGAATAGATGGGAACAGGGCCAGTCAGAGGTGGGATTTGCTGGTTCTCCTAACTACTCAAAATTTCCTCTAACATTTCTCCAGAACTGATAGGAACCTGCTGAATACCACCTCTGTTCTGCACCGCACATCCTTATGCATGCTAGCTCTATGCACCTCTAGATTATCAATATTCAGTGAAGCATCTGCAATAGATTTCAGCAAACATTCCATTGAAATCATGGGGATGACCAATTATTCTAATCAAACAAGGTTGGTGGTTTCATGCAGGTTCTACTTTTGTTTGAATATATTAAACAATTTATTTATTTGCAGATCTCCCCATTCAAGACTGACGAATTGGAAGAATTGGGTGAAAGTCATGAGAATGCTTAAGTTAAGACAGAGTCAGTTCATGGTACCCTATTCCTCCTACATACATGGTTGCAAGGTTTCCTTATCTGTTTTTTTTTTTATATTAACACAAGAAGAAGCACCAAACTGGATGATGAATATTTAATATTTCTTCCAGCAGTTTTGCACCCTACCCTGCAATGCTTTTGAGCCAATGGAACCTTTTAAACTATTGCAACTAGCACCAGGTTTCCAAAACAAAGAGACAAATGGTACACACACACACACACACACACACACACACACACACATACAGAGAGAGAGAAAGAGAGACAGACAGACAGACAGACACACACACATTTTGCCTCTTAAGCTGAAGGAAGCCTGAAGTGCACTGCCTGTTCTGTGACCCAGCCTAATATTTTATTGTCAGCAACTTGTGTCTATAAACAACAAAAACTAGTTGTACTGATTACACATAGAGAAAGCTGCGTGTCTAACGCAAGGCATGCCCCCTCTGTTTCTGTGATGACCTGCTGATAACACACCACAAGCAGCCAAATACTCTGGCTACTCAGAAATCTTTAGGAAGGAGATAAATCTCCATCCTGTGCCTGAGTAATACAAAGTTACTCCCACTGTCTCTATCCTCGGTGTTTTGAATGAAAAACCTACCTTTTGCCACAGTGATTCCTAGCCCTATTTTCACATAGAGAAAAAGGTGACAGCAATGAGAAGCCAAATCAGCTGAGGACAGTTTACAATCCAGTGCTGTGCGATATCCATATGGAGCCATTAATATTGACATGCTTGGAAACTGAGATTACTTGCAGATTAAACATGTCCGCAGCCTCCCACAACAGAATCTGGTATCTGTCTAGGCAAAACTAGTTGAGATATGAGAGACAAATCGTTTTCTATTCTCAAGAGACAGGGATCTGAGATCTCATTTTCAGACAAAATTCCCATTCATAGTCTTCCAACATTTTCTTAATGTCCAGGATAAGTGTCATAAATCCAGGGATGGTGAAAATTTCAAAGAAGACAGCCATTTATTTCCTCAAAGGGGTTTTAAAACTTAAAACGCTGCTACTATATGAAAATATACAGTGGTATTCTAAACAAACAAAAGTGAATATGAGTTCTTATCTCCAAGTTTCTAGCTTTTATCCCAAGATTCTCAGAACTTTATCTTCTGTCACTTCAATTGTTTGTTGTAGCTTCTTACTACATTCCTTTATTATTGTCTACATTCTTATTACTGCCAATTCTTACCAATTCTTCCCCACATTGTAATCTATTTCTATTGTTAAGTTTTATACTATTGACCCATTTCTTCCATTAATTTACTTTCTGTCCACCTCTTGTGAGGGCAACCCTGTACTGTCAGCAATGTGTTTGGGATTGCTGCAAGATCACTTGATGTCAACATCTGGGTTGCATTTTCCAAGCCTTGTAAGGCTTCTTCCCTCTCACTTGTTCCAGCTGTTTAGTTATAATCTCTCTGGTACTGCCAATTGGAGAGTCCCTGCAGAAGATTCTGGGGGTTCTTTGAATGCAAGCTTGGCTAGTTGCCAGGGGATTTTAGGATTTAAGCAGCTGTGAAGAGCATTGTCGCAGCTATTAACATGAATAGTGTTTCTAAGGGCTAAGCATGGGAAGATTGATTAAAGGGATGAGGTGACATAAAGAATAATGCCATGGATTTGGAACAGATCCTCCATCTGGAATTTGAATGATTCCATCAGATATATGCTTTTTCCATATATTTACCAAAGAGTAATATAGATCGTATTACTCAATGCATGTAATATCTAGCATGAAAAAATGGTCACCCTACTGCAAACCTCATGGTGAGAAGTAATTTCATGTTTGGTAAGTTAAAGCAAGTAGAGCTAAGTTAAGATTTATGGCTAGAAGAAGCACCACCTTGGTGATTAGTTTAGATAAAGTCTTCGTAGTATCTTGTCTTACAGTCTTGATTACAGCTTTGCGGCCAACAATTATCTTGATCGGTTTGTGCTGCCTTGGGGAACATTCTGCTCACCCAAAATATTCCACACAAAGTACTTGCATTCTCTTTGCTGCGTTCTTCACTGTAACTCACTCAGTTTTAGTGTTTGTTTTTTTTTGTTTTTATTTATTTATGATTCCTTCCCACTGCATCTGTCTCTTTCTCTCCTTCAGAGCATGCAGGGAAGGTCAGGCTGGGCATGGTTATCTTTAAGTGAACCTAGACCAAAACTAGATTATCCCTTTTATGGTTGTGGTAAGGTAAAGGTTCCCCTCGCACATACCTGCTAGTCATTTCTGGCTCTAGGGGACAGTGTGCATCTCTGTTACAAAGCCGAAGAGCCAGCGCTGTCTGAAGATGTCTCTGTGGTCATGTGTCTGGCATGACTAAATGCTGAAGGCACACAGAACACTGTTACCTTCTCACCAACTTATTCTTCTATTTGCATTTTTACCAGCTTTCAAACTGCTAGGTTGGCAGAAGCTGGGACAAGTAATGGGAGCTCACTCCGTTACGTGGTGCTAGGGATTCGAACCACCAAACTGCCGACCTTTCTGATTGACAAGCTCGGCGTCTTAGCCACTGAGCCATCGTGTCCCCTTTGCAGTAATCACATTCAAAGTCTATCTATACTGGTGGAGTTTCCTATAGTTATTTACTCTTCTGAAGTGACAAATATGCACGGACATTCAATAATTTTATTTTTCCTATGCAGGTGTTAGTTTGGAACAGATGGATTTAAAACTTTAGATTTAATTTAATTTGAAGTTAAATAAACTTTTATGATTGCCATTAACACACCAGAACTGGGGTCATTGAACACACAATTAGGCTAAAATGTGGTACTTGAATGTGGTATTTGTACTTCAGGCTGTTGTGGAACCCAATCATAAGCATATTGTATGGATCAGGTCATTTCATTACATTAAAATATAACAAAATACTGAAGAAGCTTCTTGGATGAGAAGCAAAACGTCTTCAAGGCAAAACAAAGTCCAGTTGCCTTTTGAAAAAGCTCTTTTGGAATAACAAAGTATATTTATTTAGGAATAACATGTTAGGTAAATACAGCAGATACTTTTTGTTAATTTGTGTTCCATGGTTTAATGTATTATGTGATCGCATTTTGAATACCAAATGGTTGTTTGGTTTATCTTAAGAATATGGACATTGTTGTTCTAATACATTTTGACTTCAACTGAATGTTTCAGTATCTTTATCATATTGGTTTCAATGATTATTATTTCCACCTCATCAGCTCATCTGCTTATTTTAGCTTCTCATTCCTTCCTCTTTTCTGGCTGCTGTGTGGAAATCTCCAAGGTCATCAGTTTAAATTTCAGCTTTGTTTGTACAGTATAAGAATGTAGGCAAGTGCATTTAATTCATTTCTTTTTTATGGATTTGTTCTAGCCTGGAAAACACTAGAGGAAAAGTCCGTTTCCTTCCTTGAACTCTGCTTTTGACACTTGTCAAAAGCTTGGTCTTTGATTTGAAATTACTTTCTAATATTAATTTGAACAGTAGAATGAATTAAACATGAGGTTTGTTTAGGATAGCTGAGAAGCTTCATTCTGTCAACTATATCTGGACTTAAGATCTTTGCTCAACAGATCAGTAACTTTTGGCATTTTGGATAAAACACTAATCTGAACTGATTTAATGTTTAAGTTCTCACAGTATTTGTCTATCCTAAGTTGACAAGCAGTTATTGCCATGTGGCGCAATATTGGTATGCGCTAGTTTCCAGCCTGGGACTGCAGAGTCACCACCATATCCACAGATGAATGGCATAATAACATGTCTTTTTTTAATCCAAAGGTCTATCTATACAATACAATATATACAAGAGTAGAGATGAGAGATTCTAGTTGGATCTTTTGTCCAGAATTGCGGACAGTTGGATCTGCATTCAGATATCATGGTAAAACAAACCATGGAAGGAAAGATACGTTTATCCGATTCTATTTGCACAAAAAGAAGCAAAGCTGGTATGATTGAGAAGTTGTGCACCTCACTTGTTTCTGATTAAGCTAGAATCCTTACAATTCCGCTTACATAACTCAAGCAATGAGAAATTTATAGAACACATTTCTTATTTATAAAGGTCTGGGATCATAACGTGCAAAATAAGATCCAACTTTATCTTTTCTCTCTTTTTATAGTTATGGATTTGAATTACTTTTTATGGTTTTGAATTAATTATGAAACTGAACTATAGCACATTTATCAGATATAGTTGTTTTGATCCCTTCTCGACTGTACTTTTTCTCTGTGCCTCCCACTGTGAACTAGATGAAGAGTTGTGACTGAAAACTATCATAAACTTGATGAAAAATTCAGATTTCCTTTGTTAATTCCCCCCCCCCCTCCAACTTCTCATAGAAAATGTGCAATTATAGACCTGTCAGGACTGATTTTTAGGCAAACTTTTAAAGGCAGCAGTTGGGTGAAATAGTCAACAAGGAGTCACAAATTGAAGTCAGGAATCCAGAAATCTGAATCAAAGAACAACTCAAAACATCACTTGGACCCAAGATTAGTTTGGGTCCATATCAAAAGTGGAGAATATTGCTAATCTGGGATTGAGATAATCTTAAATTCAGGGTTTATGTCTTTTGGATAAATATATATATATTTACAAATTTTGGTAGCTTGTTGAGAGTTAGTTCAGTTGTAATGATTAAGGCATCAGGCTAGAAATCAGGAGACCGTGAATTTTTGTCCTGCCTTAAGCATGAAGCCAGTCAGTGGTGGGATTCAAAATTTTTTACTACTGGTTCTGTGGGCATGGCTTGATGGGTATGGCAGGGGAAGGATACTGTAAAATCTCCATTCCCACCTCACTCCTGAGGGAAGGTTACTGCCAAATCCCATTCTCTCCCCACCCCACTAACGTGATTTCCAGCTCCATTCTCCTGTGCAATGCAACAAAAGAAGACCCAGCCAGTCAGCTGGGACTTGGGAGACAGAGAATAGATGGGAGAGAATAGTCAGAGGTGGTATTTGTCGGTTCTCTGAACTACTCAAATTTTCCACCAACGGTTCTTCAGAACTGGTCAGAACCTGCTGAATACCACCTTTGAAGCCAGTTTAGTGACCTTGGGGCAATCACTCTCAGCTACTTCTGAAAAATAAAAATAAAACTATAAGGACTAGTTCAGGCAGTTGGCAAGATTAAAAATAAAAGCTGCTTAAGAAGAAATGCATCACATTTCATTTTACCTCAGGTACCGTGTTTCTCACAAAATAAGGCCGGGCCTTTTTTTTTTTTTTTGACCCCTGAAAAAACGGCTAGGCCATCTTTTCAGGGGTGACTTAATTTCCTCCCCCACCGAGAGTGGCCCATACGCACGTACCTCGCCGCGAGGCCACTTCTATCGGCTGACAAAAGCTCCCCGAAGGCAGAGTCCCCCGCTGCTTCAGGGCGTGGTGTGGCTGCCCGTGTCCCCTCGCCTTTAGGCAGTCCCTTTCGGGTGATGGAAACTCCCCAAATGCAGTCACCAGCTACTTCAATCGGCCGGTAGAAGTGGCCTCATGGTGAGGGGAGTGTGTGTGTGCTGTTGACTGCATTTGGGGAGCTTCCATCACCCGAAAAAGACTGCCTAAAGGCGAGGGGACACGGGCAACCCCACCTTGCCCTGAAGCGGCCGGGGACTCTGCCTTCAAGGGAGCTTTCGTCTGCCGATAGAAGCGGCCTCGTGGTGAGGGGAGTGTGTGTGTGTGTGTGTGTGTGTGTGTGTGTGTGTGTGTGCACTTGCCCCGGCTGATAGAAGTGGCTGGTGACTGCATTCGGGGAGTTTCCATTACCCGAAAGAGACTGCCTAAAGGCAATGGGACACGGGTAGCCACGCCACGCTCTGAAGCGGCTGGGGACTCTGCCTTCAGGGAGCTTCTATCGGCTATTGGGGTATTCTATTCTATTGGGCTACCTGCAGGGCACTCCTAAAGGCAAGTTTTCTCCCCATCTCCCCCCGTCCTTCCCCCGCCCATTTCTCTTCACCTCGTGTAGTTCTAACGAATGATGTGAGAAATGGCGGGGAAATGCATGGTTTGAATAGGACAAAATTTGGGGGGCAGGGCTTAATTTCACCTCATCTTTAGAAATCATGCTGGGCCTTCCTATCGGTGGAGGCCGTATTTGTCGGAGAAACACGGTAGATTTTGGAATTCAGCTCCTTCATTTGTGTGCTCTCTATCTTGGACTGCTTCAGTTTAATTCCTTCTATTTCAAAACACTTTTGGGGCAGACAGGAGGAAAAAAAACAAGAGTGTTGTTAGCAACATATTCATGAAAACCAAAAATTATGAACCGGAATAAAAGCGCAATTTTTTTTTTCTCCTGAAGATTTGTAATCCTTTGAAAATAAATGTGTTTTGAGCTATAAAAACGTATCTTTGCTTTAGAATCGAATTCAGGCCAATTTGTTTCAGTTACCAGATGCTAAAGTAGCCTCACCCATTCCTCCCCTCTCCCTTGTGACTCTTATCTAAAATTGTTGTGCGCAATACATGTTCTTTTCACCCAAATATTAAGTCAGCAGGGTCATTTTTTGCATCTGTTTCATGTGGCCTTTTAAAAAATAATTGCGTACTGTCATGCGACCTTAGGGAGTGGCTAACCATGCGTAGACTTCAAAGCTAAAAGGATTAGGCCTACCTGGATAGGGCTATCAGATTTTGGCTGCAAAAATCCAGATGATTACTAGATAGCAAGAAATAAATGTACAAACGCTATTTACTGGCTGTATGGATTTTTCCATCCAAGATTTACTAATCCAGTATTTTGATGGGATTCCTCTGGGGAATATCAGAATTGTGAGCTAGTCTGGAAATTTGGAAAAAGTTCCCAGAACAAGGAATTAACTTCTCAGTCCTATACTGCTGTGCTGAAATTTTTGTATACCTGTTCATGATGCCATCAGATAACGACCCTGACTTAGTGGCTTCTGTCCTTTTTCTGTCATAAAATGAACCTTCTGTTTTAATAGACAATTTTCCTTTTTCCTGAAAACAGGACATAGGGCAGAAATTGGTATTATATACTTTCTTACTATTCATAATTTCTTTAGAAATAGTAGCATGGTGCCTCACAAAGTTAAGATGCTGGGCTGATGATCATCAGCCTAATTTCAAGACCCATTACTGTCACAGGGTGGAGCGAGCTCTGGTCCAGCTCCTGCCGACCCAACCATTCAAAAACAGACAAGTGCAAGTAGATAAATGGGTACCACTTTGGTGGGCAACTTCATGGGGACATGGAAGTAATTTCCAACTGGATGTTCCCCAGGTAACAGTGATGTCGCTGGCAAATCTGTTCACCACAAAAGCACTTAGGTGTTTCCAACATAGAAGTATAGTATTTCTGTTTAGGATACAATCGAACCAAATAATTGCTAATTTAAAATTTCCCCTTCTACAAACTTTTGTCTTATTTTAAGAAGTTTGAAGGAGCTCTATTTTGTAAAGATGCAGGCTCAGAAATTCAGAATTTCTTTCATGAAATGGTGAAACCTCCTCTCTGGTTGATGCAACCAGACGTTAGTGAGTTGTTCTTTTAATGTGCTTCCTATATGAACAACAAAGAAGAACTGATGAAATGTCTTTTTCTAATATATATCCTGATATGAATATTCTGAAAATGAAAGAGGTATGATTGGTTTTACAAAATCTCATTTTGATCAAAGCCAAAAGGTTTTAAATGCTGCACCTTCATGAAAAAGGCGAACGTTTCTAAAAGCAACAGCTAACCGAAAGGATTAGACTTCTAGCTCCAGATGCAGTATCACATGTTTAGATTTAAGTAAGTACAATACAAAAACAGAATAAGGAAACAAGCAATGCATGTTTTGTCTATTTTAGCTCTGAGCTGGAGTCCTGCAGTAGGCAATGTTTTTGTGGGTGGGTCCATGTGTCAGGATTCGGTTTTATAGATACAGGTTTTATCATTGACACCATGTTTTCATTTCATATCATTTTTCCTGCTATGAGGAGCTTGGCCAGTTTATATTCTTAGAATGAATGGGACAAAAAACCCTTGATCTGTGTAGTGCAGGAGAGAGAAGTTAAGAGAAAAATGGGTGCATTGAGTCTGACAGAAGCACAATTTATTGCACCCTTTGGACACATTACTTTAAATTGTGTGCTTTGTGTATGTGTGTGTGTGTGTGTGTGGGAGAGAGAGAGAGAGAGAGAGAGAGAGAGAGAGAGAGAGAGATTGGACAGAAGAGAGAAAAAAACCGTGTGCCACTAAAAATCTGTATTTTTGCCACTAAATTCAACAGAATGAACAGATCTTTCAGCAGATGAAAGATCTGGAGATCTTTATAATAAGTGCTCCAGAAGCTGCTGTGTGCCCCTCCTTCAAGATATTTATTTATTTGTCAAACAGCTACAAGATAACAAGTATAAGTATGAAGATAAACAAGACAATGTGAGTAAATACAGATAAATGGGGACAGTAAGACAGGGATGGTAGGCACGCTGGTGCGCTTATGCGCGCCTCCTTTAAGGACCTCTTAAGAATGGGGTAAGGTCCACAGTTTGAGGTTAAAGCTATGAGGGGTTGAGGCTGTAACAACGGAATCTGGTAGGGCTGGAGTGTGGTTTACCTTGAGTTTATATTGGTTGTTTTGTTCTTGTATTATTGTGATTGAAGCTGAAGAAGTCATTGACAGGTAAGATGCTGTAATAGACAATTTTATGTACTATGCTTAGATCAGATCACAGGCGGCGGAGTTCTGAATTGTCCAGGCCCAAAATTTTGAGCCTGGAGCCGTAGGGTTTTATCCTATTGTGAGTGGAGGAGTGGAGTACTTTTCCCGAGTATCTT
Source organism: Pseudonaja textilis (assembly GCF_900518735.1). The sequence goes on along the minus strand of NW_020769320.1, from coordinate 21,248,909 downwards.
AGATTATCTTAGAGTGAATCTGATAATGATATATAATAGCAGTTGTCTTCTTACATACAGACTTTGATATTACATGGTGAATTATTGTAAAAAAAGTATGTTAATGTACACTTCTTGGTACTTTAAAAAGAATAACAAGGTGACATAGGAATAAATTGTTTTTATCTTTTAAAATAGTTTTTACTGTTTATTGTTTTTTGTTATTATTTTGATTATTTTTATATTATTTTTATGTTTTAACTTCATGAAACACCTACAGTCATATGGGCATTGAATATTTATTTATTAAACATTTATTATAAATGAATGAATGAATGAATGAAATTGGGAATTTCTTCATGTAGAGTACTGTGCAAAAGTGTTAGGCGGTTGTGCAAGAATGCTGTAAATTATGAGTGCTTCCAAAAATAACAGTGATAATAGTTTACTTTTATCAATTGACCAAATGGAAAATAAATGGAACAGGAGAAATCCAAATCAAAGCAATATTTTTTGTGAGCACCTTTTGCCTTCAAAACAGCACCAATTTTTACACTTGCACAAAGTTAAAGATTTTTTAGGGTTAGAGTCAGGTGTATGATTAATCAATTATATAAGCAGATGCTAATGATCATCTATTTACATATGTATGTCGGAAACAGACATTAACTGAAACAGCTGTGTAGGAGGCTTAAAACTGGGTGAGGAACAGCCAAACTCTGCTAATAAGGTGAAGTTATGGAAGATAGTTTCATGTCACACACCAAGGCAAAACTAAGCACAGAAAAAGATAAAAGGTAGCTATATTGCATTAACAACTCTCTCCCAAACAAAGATTTCAAAGCAGACTAGAGTTTAAAGATGTGCCACTCAAACTCTTTTGGAGAGGCAAAAGAAATGGGCAACGTTGAGGACTGTAGACCCAGTGGTTGGTCAAGGAAACTTAATGCAGCAGATGAAAGATACCTCGTGTTTACTTTGACATTGGAAGACGTTCAAGAGTGCCATCAACACAGAACTGGTAGAAATTGGAGGGATCCAGTATACTTTTCTACTGTCTGGAGCAGTCTGGCCAGAAGTGGTCTTCATAGAAGAGTTCAGCCAAAAAGCCAGACCACTGACATGGAAACAAGGCTAAATGACTCAATTAGTTTATCCCCTGCACCTTTATAACTGTCTGGTTTGGTTCTGCAACTCAACAGGACAGACACAGACTTCAGTTGATAATTAGGACTACAGAAAAAACAATTGCTACCAACCTGCCTTCAGTCAAGGACCTGTATCCTGCACGAGTCAAAAAGAGGGCTGTGAAAATATTTACAAAATGACGCTATAGAGCACTGCACACCAGAACACTAGACATAAGGACAGTTTTTCCCCGAACACCATTACTCTGCTAAACAAAGAATTCCCTCAGCACTGTCAAACTATTTACAAAGTCTGCACTACTGTTACTATTAATCTTCTCATCACTCCTATCACCCATCCTCTCTCACTTGTGACTGTATGATTAACTTTGTTGCTCGTATCCTTATGATTTATATTGACTGTTTCCTAGTATGATTTGATTGCTTATTTTACCCCATGTATTATTATTAAGTGTTGTACCTTATGATTCTTGACTCTTGACAAATGTTTCTTTTCTTTTATGTACACTGAAAGCATTTGCACCAAGACAAATTTCTTGTGTGTCCAATCACATTTGGCCAATAAAGAATTCTATTCTATTCTATTCTATTCTATTCTATTCTATTCTATTCTATTCTATTCTATTCTATTCT
>NW_020769320.1:21219232-21238704 GCF_900518735.1 Pseudonaja textilis | reverse complement strand
ATCTATCTATCTATCTATCTATCTATCTATCTATCTATCTATCTATCGCTCAGAAGCTGCTTATGTGAAATATCTATAATTTATTTTAACTGTTTGCAAATGTTTCAGTGACTCTTCATTGTATGAATCATGAATGGATAATTCTCCTTTAATTTCATATTCATTATCAGTGGCATGATATTAGATTTGAATGAAGGTTACATGGGAACAATGACATTAAATCCATTACGACTGTATTAAAACCCTTTTGGGTCATAGTATTCTAGGTTCCAAGTTTGTTTGTTTGTTTATTTATTTATTTAATCAAATTTATTTGTTGCTCATCTTGTGGTTCAAGGCAACTCTGAGTGGCTTACAGGAAAATAAAACACATAAAGATCTGATAAATATAAAGCATATTAAAATTACAAAAATTAAAACAACCAACATTATTAATTTATTATCCAATGAGATACTTATTTCTATCCCATTTTACCTGTTTAAAGACTGGTTCGTTTGTCTGCTTAAGAGATACTATACCTCAGTATGGTTGTAGCATGGAAAACCACGTAATTTATTCAGTGACTCCTGTGGGAATCTGACATTTTCTATGGGCTGTTTACATTCATATTTATACACAGCTGAGAAAAACTCAGGGATATCTTTTAGGACTTAATACCTTAAGCCGGACTGCAATATTGCAGTTTCCTGTGTCTCATAATGAACATTTGATGTGGTATATTGCCAGGGCTGGGCTTCTAAAATTTTGGCAACGGGTTCTCTGCCCAGTTACTGGGTGTGCATGGCAATGGTGGGCGTGGCCTAGTCGACCTCCTGCACCATGGTGTGTGTGCGGGTGTTTTTGGCCTCCCTGGGCTCCGGAGGCTTTCCTCGAACCTCCAGGAGGGCGAAAATGGCCTCCCTGGGCTCCGGAGAGACTCTGGATGCCAGCAATGGGCCCATTTCCGGCCTTCCCGAGCTTCTAGGATGTCCATTTTTGCCCCTCCCCAAGCCTCCACCTGCACCTACCTGCATCCAAAACGGGATGCGTGTGGATTCCTGGGAGGGGCAGGGTGGGTGGGGCCAGCTAGGAGTGGGATTTGGGGGTTCTCCCAAATGCACAGAATCTTAGCTAGGGGGGCTCCTGGATCCCTGCGAAACCCCAGCAGAAGAACAGCCCTGTATATTGCACAAAATGAAGGAATGCTAGTCAAAGAACAATCAGAGGATTAAATGGGCCACAAATATCTCTACATAGGCTCACTCTCATTGTCTGGGTTATGAAATGAGTCTTCCCTTTCAATGTTCAACATTGGAATTTTTTTTCCTTTTCATTCTCTGAGATTGCCTGGAAAAGTCCCTGCAGTTTTCTTGACAAAACGTTTTAGAAGTGGTTTGCCATTGCATCCTTGACCTGAGAGAGCAGAACAGCCTAAGGCCACCCAGCTGATTTCATGCCTAAGTTAGAACAAGAACTCGTGTTTTAATGATCGATTGATCATGATATCATGATCGATTTCTAGTCTGATGCTTTAAACCGCCACACCAAACTGGCTTTACATTAAGGATAGAATAGAGTTAAAATTGTAAGTCAGGTTTTCTCACAGGTTTGCCTTTCTTTTGTTTTGATTCATCTCTCTTTATATTGGCCAGGCTTATACCGCTGTCTTCATTGGTTTATGATTCAAACACATCTAAGGCTGTTTTCAGAATTGAAAATCATATAAAATTTTCTTGTTTTTCAATTTGATATTGAGTTCAAATATGTGTCAAGAAAATAACAGTGGAAATGAGCAAAAACAAGAGTTTTTAAAAGTTAAAAATAATACTACTTTGGTTGAAACTGTTTTATTTCCAGCACAATAATATAAGCTACCAGTGACAATAATTTTATGACTTTTCTTGATAAGTGCAAGATTATTGATTCAAAATATAAGACAGTCTATTTAAGAAAATCAGGCTGTAAACCTACACAACAAATGATTATATAGAACTGTAATCAACCAGATGTTATCAATATACATAAGTTTTCATACACATTATGCATATTCTGCCTTCTTCCAAAAACTCATAAAACAGTAAAAGGCACTCTTGACCTTCTCTTAGCTGTGTATTAATGTTAATTTAGGCAAGCATACAAAATAAATAAAAATGTATGTAAAATCTTTAAAAAAACACTTTACCGATGAACTAAAAACTGATTTAGTCAGTTTCAACTTTATATCTGAAAATGTTTTAATTCCCAATTTGCATCTTAGAAAAAAGTTGTTTATTCTTAATGGTTATATCAGAGCTTTACTCAAAGGGATTAATCAAAAAGATCTTGGCAGGTCATAAGCATAAAGTTATTTATTATGTGCAGTGGAATATAAATTACACAACTTGTTGATGGCATACTGAGAAAAACCTGAGAGATAAAGTACATAATTATTAAATATAGTACAGGACTGGAAATAATACATCCATTTTACTAAAAATGTAATCTTACATTACTGGCACAGAAATGAGATTTTATAGAGTAAAATAAATTATAATTTATAGTTTTGACATATTAGAGGTCAAATAAATATTGCCCTATGCTGGCAATCTACTGAGATGGATATACAAAAATCTAAATTGGCCTTCCTCATCTTCAAGGTTAGGCATTTAGTTCCAATTGGCTGCAGTTACAATGGCCAGTATCAAAACCAGAAAGCATAGAAATACTGCTTTGAAACATATTCTACAAGGTCTCCAACCTTGACAACTTTAAGCCTGGAGGATTTCAACTCCCAGAATTCCCTGTTGTTTTCTAAAGTGCTTTTTCTATTCTGTTCTGGTAACAGATTTTATCTTTTACTAATGTTTACAATGTTCTTTATTAGTATCAAAGTATTTCCTTGTCTTGTTGAAATGGTTACCTCAGGAAGCAAGTGGTTAACATCTTATTTCAAAGTATATGGCCATGTTTGTCCTCTGCAGAGCAGGGGCTAGAATAATTATTAATTGCTTGTCAATAATTGTTTAACATACATATCATGTGTATATAGATGAGCAATCATCTAATGTTTCTCTTGTTGAAAAATATATTTGAAAACATGTTGATAACCCTTCTAACCTTTTATAACACTCCCCATTCAGATAATTCATATTGAATCCTCAAATATTCACCTTCTTTTTATCATGAGTTTCATTTATCATTACCTTATTGAAATCTACATTATAATCATTCTTTGGAGTCTTAAAAGAACTTTCACTGCAATTTGAGTTGGTATTTTATAAATTTTATAAATGTTTATAAATTGGAAATAAATTATTGATTTCTTTTTTGCTTTTAGAGGACACTTATTTTGACCAGTGAACAAAGAGACAAAACAAAGGGACTTCAACCCTCAAAATTCATGTGATAAGAATTTTTGAAATTTCATAAAATGTGATTGCTTTTAATTTTAGTGCCTGCTCATTAAGACATTTATCACTTTCTTGAAACAAAGGACCATTTTACAATTTCAAAGAGTGCTCAGCATCAGAGGGGAAATGTCCTGTATGGCTGCCATAGAATTTAAAAGACTATAATAATTTGTAGACTACATGCATCAAAGCTATACACAAGAATGCTTTTTATTGTTGTTTTGTTTTCTAAAAACAGTTATTTAGTATAAGATGTGTCCTGATATTTTGGATCAATGCACACAAAACACATGGAGACTAGAACTCATTTCCCTCTTTTTCCTCATGTTGACTTTATTCTATTTTTATGTGTGTGAAAAGATGCAGAAAAGATGACCTTTAGTTACAGTCAGAAAACCAAAAGCATTATGTAGGAAATACCTTTTCTACAGAGGTAGCAAGCAATCTCCAGCTAGATAAGGCTATCAACAGTGTTATTTTTTAGAAGCCCAAAAACAAATATACGGCTTTTAGCAGCTTCTTAATCTTATAGCTCATTGACACCGCCTCTTGGTTTTATTATTAGTTTCTTAGATACGATCACCTCAAAACCAATATCAACAAAAACAAATTTCCCTCCCCAGAGTTAAAATACAAAATACGCAACAGAAAAGCGCCCTTCACAGAAGAAACTAAGGGTGCCTTAGAGTGCTTAGATCCAATACCTTTTAACAGCTATTGCTGTTGCTCCGGTTATTGGTTTATTGATCCATTTCTTTGAAATAAAAGCTTTGCTCCTACAGCTTTGTTGTTAGTTTTCAGCATTTATCAGCCTGGATGTTTTGTTCTTAAATATCAATCCTTTTTCTCCTTGCTGACATTAACCCACCTCTCAGGCACCTTTCTATGTCTCAATCTGACATGCCTGCCCTCAAATCTGTTTTGAAACATTGATGTACAAGTAGTCCTTGTCTTACAACAATTCATTCACTTATGACTATTTTTCATTTACAACTGTGACCTTGTGGTCACTTGATCAAAATTTGAATGCTTGGCAACTGGTTCATATTTATGACAGTTGTAGTGTCCTGGGGTCATGTGGTCATCTTTTTCAACCTTCTGACAAACAGACAGTGGGGAAGCCAGATTCACGTCTTGCTTAGCAGCATAAATTTTGGGTTCAGTTGTGATCGTAAGTGAAGGGCTACCTATATTTTTGGTGTTTTCCCTTTCAAGAGGCAACTTACATACACATTACTAATACATTTTATTGAGTTCCATGTGATCAGAGGTGGGTATTCAGCAGGTTCTGACCAGTTCTGGAGAACTGGTAGAAGAAATTTTGAGTAGTTCAGAGAACCGGCAAATACCACCTCTGACTGGAATGAATTATAGGGGAAAACTCCTCACCTTTTCTTTAAGGGCCTCACCTTGGACATTCAAATGAGATGGCCCTAAAAATTAATGATTCAACAATGGCAGTGTTGGGGAAAAGAGAGCTGAGAAATGAAGGGAGAACTGAAATGCTGAGGAAAACAGCAGAAACATTGGTGAGGAAGATGGAGAAAGAATAGCATTAGGCCAAGAATTTTTGAGGATGCTGAGCTTTGTGTACAAGCCCAAAGTACTGATAATTTTCCCAAGGCGTTAGTCCAACAGCACTAATAAAACAGCTCCAAATACAGGCATTTAAAGGCTGGCCAAGGGCCCCAGTCACCATTATTTCTTGAGATCCAGAGCTTTGGAGACTTCAAAAGGTAGGTGTGAAGATAAAGGGATTCTGGCCTACCAGAAAACTGACATCCAATCTACAGATGACAGAAATGAACATCAGGCTGCTGGGAAATCAGTATTGGATACAACAGGTAATGGATAGAAAATACCGTCTACATTTTAGGATACTAGTTAAGAAATATGACAAATTTGTAAGAAATAAGACCGAGTGGTATAAAAATTGAATAAACAATAAGAGCAGAATGCTAATGCAAATTGAATGATTTTAAAAACATGGATAATCTGTCCAATAATAGCCAAAGTTGGAATTTCAAAGTGGATTAAAATCTTTATTTTATAAAACAATAGGCAATAAAAATGCCAGGTATTGCCTACCTATATGAGTGTAATGTGATACCTGAGCCAAATCTGTGATGTAGTGGAGAAATTTGCAGTTTTTTTATATATATTTTCAGGATGGTAAAAAAAATCTGGTCTCGTCCATGTAATCCATCAACTACTACTGAAATCTGGCAGTACTTGGTGAAATTCACACCTGTCTTTAGCTGGACAGCTCAGATATTGGAAAAGTTTGAAATATTGACAATTATCTGGAATTCTCAAAATTTCCTTGGTTTCTTTTCTATAGTAATTGTTATTTTTAAAAATGAGTTTATCATATTTAATTTTCTTCTAAAATTATTTTGTATTATGTTTATTATATAATATAAATAGATATATATTATCTTTTTATTTATTAAAAGCCTTTTATGATAACAGGGTAAATTGTAATTTCTAGTGTGTTTATGAATAATAACGTTCAGTTATCTGGGCCTTTAATGATACCATGGTCTTTAACCTCTCGCTGTAATGTCTATTTTATACTGCAAACGTATTATTTAGAAATGAGTGGCCCAAAATAACATTTGGTTTTTCTTGATATTCTGACAGTCCAGGAGCTGATACAGAAGTAAAAATAGAACTGAACCCTTCACCTTTAATTTCTTTCAAATAGCAGAGAAAAAAGATGAATGTCAAAAATCTGAAAGATTAATTCAAGATAGCAAAAACTGTAAAATGCAGAGGACTATCTAAAACCACAGGAATATGAAATCAAACCTACTGATTTTCTTTGTTTACTTTCTCTTAAAACAAAGTGAAATATTTTTCAGGAAGTCACATGACAGACTTTGTGATTCATCATCCAGCCTCAAAAATCAGTAAAAGTAGGATCTAACAGGAATTTTTTTTTTAAAAAAAAATGTGGATGGTATCTTTATCCTTAAATAAATACCACAAGCCCAATCATTTTTCCTTGAACAAAACTGGAATTCTGCCATGACACAAAATTACAATCTTTATTAAAGCTAGCGAAACATTAAATGCAGCTGCATGACTTAAAAACATAGGTAAATAAGGCTTGACTTTTAAATATTTGCTTTGCCGATCTTTGATAATTCAGTTGTTTTTCTGTTTTATTTAAAATATGTTAATGTATTTTCTTTTTCCTGTCAGTGAATCCCTGTTGTTATTATGCTCATAACAAGCATATCACAGTGTGGTATATATAATGTCAAACCAAAACAATATCAGAGCTCTAAAAGAAGTAAAATATTATTCAGCATAAAGTATCAACAATGTTCTAGTTTCATTGTTTGCTTTCTTTTCCCTTTTAAAAACACGTTTAGCAGACATGGATTGAGCCATAGGCTGGTGCTGAATAATAAAGGAGAGCCGTATAAATCATTGGTCACATTTGTTGATGATCTTTGGTGAGAGTAGTGCAACCATCCTCTTTCTTCTTGGTCTCTCAGTGGCTTTTGATACTACTGACTATGGTAGTGGTGGCTAACCTTTTTGGGCTCCTGTGCCAAAAACTGTGCACGTGCTTGCACGCACACATGCACTTGTGTGCCAGCACTCAGAAGGCAATGCGTGCACCCCCATGCCCCCTACTTATGTGTGCATAATCCCCACCCATCCCTGCAGCCCCCTTATCTGCACTGCGCATCACAGCTGATTTTCGGCCTCCCAAAGTCTTGAAGAAGGCTTCTGCAGGTTTCTGCAGGGTTTGAAGGCCGAAAACTAGCCCCGTTTCGTTACTTCCGGTATTTTTAAAAAAACAGGAAGTGATGAAACGGGGCTAGTTTTTTGCTTGCAGAAGCCTTCCTCAAGCCTTTGGGAGGCCAAAAAAGGACTCAAACTGGCCGAAAATCAGCTGTGAGGCACGCACATGCCCAGTGAAGTAAGTTTGCCTGCAGCTCGCATGCCAGCACAAATGGTTCTGCCTGCCACCTGTGGCCCGCATGCAATAGGATCGCCATCACGGGACACATCAAAGGGACATCACATCCTTTGGGGTTGTCTATGTCAATGGCTCGGTGACAGTTTTGTACTGTTTCAGTTCTTTTCTCCAAAGTCCTTCTCAATGGGTGCGATGACCCAGGGCATGGCACGTTAACAATACACCCAGAGAACAGGTCTAACTCCCTTTTATTGCTCCAACTGTGCTCCCAAACTTTCCCACAATCACTACAAGTCCTGGAGCAAATCTCTCACATGCACCTTCAGTAGCCTCTGGCTGCGAGTAGTCTAGTCAGCAAAGTTAGCCACACAGCAATCAAGGCCAGCACTCCAATAAGCCAGGTTAGCCAAAGAGTAACCAGGGCCAGCAGTCCAGCAAACTGGCAAGCCCCACAAGACAGAGCACAGCAATCTCCAGGCTTTCTCAAAGATCTCACCTCATCCTGGGAACCCTTTTTTGAACTATTACCATCTGGCAGACGGTACAGAATAATAAAAACAAGGACAAATAGGCTGAAAAGCAGCTTCTATCCCAGGGCAGTAGCTCTGTTGAATTCTGCTGTATAGTGCAGTGTTGGTGTGGTGTCGGGGGGGGGGGTTCAGTTCAATGTGTGAAGGGTGAAGGATGTGTGTTTGTGCTTATTTTCATGGCCATGATGTGCGCTGAAGATGGTGTTCGATTTCGTCATATGAGGTGCAATGACAATAAAGTAAACTAAACTTTGGCAAGTGCTCATGAGGTTCCACAGATTCAACACTTGTGCCTGACAAATGCCCCTCCCTCTGGCACCTCCTTACATCTCAGTCCCCAGGTGTGCCTTGTGAAAGGGGGTGGGGCACTCTCCTCATAGCCGACTCAATCTGTCTTGATCTCACCATCTCTCTTCCCTCCTTGCTCTCGGATCAGGAGGAGGGAGTCCTTGCTCTTCTCCTGAGCTCTCCCTGTCTGCAGGCCTTACTAATTCAGAGAAGCCTTGCCTGGACTGACTCTGCCCTTCCCCAGTTTCCTTCAAGACCAATGGAGTCGGCCTCTCAATCTCTGTCAGCTCTTGTTCCAGCTCCTCTTCCTCCCTAGATTCAGACTCCGATGGGGGCATGACAATGGGTGTTAATAGGGAGTTAGAGGTCCAGCCCTTAGCTGCTACCTTGTGCCATTCCACAGGGCTCAGTTCTCTCTCCACCCCTTTTTAACATTGACATGGAGCCCCTGGCTGAGATCATAAGGTAGCTGTGGAATGCTGATTATACTCAACTCTATATTTCTACTCCTGGTGGCCCAAGTTGCTGCCCTCTTGTGGTGTCTGGAGGCTATATGGGAGCTATAGAGGACAAAAGGCTTTGACTGAACTCTGGCAAGACCAAATGGTTTTGAGTGCATGGGGCCCCAGGATCCAGAACTGTAGCGTATTTAAATAGAGACTTCTAGGGTGATTGGTTAACTTCTAACCTATTGGTTAACAGAAGCAACAATACGATTGGTTAGTAATGTTAGTACCCGATTGGCCGCCAATAGCGGCGGGAAGTTTAACTAAATGTCATTGGTTGCGAGCCATGGAGCAGCCGCTATAAAAAGGGCTGCTGTGGTTCGACTGCAGTTGAAGTTACTGTTATTATTAAAGAGCTGAATTCAACTCTGGTCTGCGAGTCTCTTTACTGGCGACAGAACAAGAACTTTGTAATCTTTGACTCTTGATGGGATGGCACCTACTCCAGACAGATGTTGTCTGCCACTTGGGGTTTTTCCTGGACTCATAACACCTGCTCTAAGAGCATTTCCACCCCACTCCAGGGGAAGGATACTATAAAATCCCCATTCCCTCCCCACCCCACTAACCTGCTTTCCAGGTCCGTTTTCCTGTGCAGGGCAACCAATGAAGACCCAGCCTATCAGCTGGCAGGAGGCAGCAAATAGATGGGGACAGGCCCAACCAGAGGCAGTATTTACCAGTTCTCTGAATGACTCAAAATTTCCACTACCGGTTCTCCAGAACCTGCCAGAACTGGCTGAATATCACCTCTGTGTTGGACTACTGTAATGCTTTGTACATGGGGCTACCCTTGAAGAGCTTTTGTGAGGAGCCTCGGTGGCGCAGTACTACAAGATACTCCTATTGCAATTTGGCAGATCGAATCCCACCAGGCTCAAGGTTGACTCAGCCTTCCATCCTTCCGAGGGGGGTAAAATGAGGACCCAGATGGTTGGGGGGCAAGAGGCTGACTCTGTAAACTGCTTTGAGAGAGCTGTAAAGCACTATAAAGTGGTATATAAGTCTAAGTGCTATTGCTATTTGTAAGCTTAGAGCTGGTACAGAGTGCATAGTATAGTGACACAGGCAGTTCTTGGGGCCTGAAGAACCACTGGTCCACCACTGGTCCATGAGCTGCATTGTCCACTAGTCTGCTTCTGGGTGCAATTCAAGGTATTGGTAATCATCTTTAAAGTCCTGGGTCTAGGCTATTTAAGAGGTTATTTCCTACCACTGGGATTAATTGCTGATACTTATTTATGTTTTGAATTATGTATATATTTACCTTTTATGATTCTAAGTCATCCAGAGTTATCTGTAGTAAGATGGGCAGTCAATAAATTTTGTAAATAAATAATGTATTTTTATGTTATTTGAAAACTCCTAAATTAATATGGTTGAATTAAATGGTTGTAGGGGAAAAAAAACTGTAGCCATAAACCTTTCACTGTCCTTGACAAAACCATATTTAATTATGAAACAGAAATAGACTACTCTGTCATTCAGCCCCACAGATATTGTCTCTATTCTTGAGATCAGTTGACTGGAATATTATGCCTAATGAGTGCATATAATTATTTTGCCTACTCACAAACTTGGAAAATTGTTTAATGAAGTTTATAGGCTAGATTGAGAATTCAATCTAGCCTATAAAACAGTGGTGGGATTCATTTTTTTTTTACTACCGGTTCCATGGGTGTGGCTTGGTGGACGTGTAGTGGCTTGGTGGGCGTGGCAGGGAAAGGATATTGTAAAGTCACCATTCCCTCCCCACTCCTGGGGGAAGTTTACTGCAAAATCCCATTCCCTCCGCACCCCACTAACCTGCTTTCCAGCTCTGGTCTCCTGTGCAGGGCAACAAAAGAAGTTGAGATCGGGAGGCAGAGAATAGATGGGGGTGGGGCCAATCAGAAGTGGTATTAGCCAGTTCTCCGAACTATGCAAAATTTCCGCTACCGGTTCTCCAGAACTGGTCAGATCCTTCTGAATACCACCTCTGCTGTAAAAACACAAGTGACTGTGAAATAATTGCCTCTTTCAGCTTAATTTTAATATGGGAGGCTCCCTCCCATATTTTTTTTCCTAGTTTTGTCTTTTATTACAAGAAAAGCTTGGCTTGAAAGGATTTTGAAATGGCAGCTATTTGCATTCCAAATTGATCAGTTTTCTTGTTGGCCAAAGAGTGGGTCTCATTCTTTTTGGTAGATCAAAATATGGAGAACATTGGTTGCTGCAATACGATGTATTTGAGATGTTGGATTCAGTCTGCCAATGTAGGTGCCTCCTCTGTTTACTAAATGGAAAGTAAAGTGTTATTATCTAGAGAAGGGGTGTCAAACTCACGTCATCCTGGTGATGTCATGTGATATGTTGGGACCTTTCCCCCTTCACTAAACTGGGCGTGGTCAGCGCATGATGCATCCGGCCCATGGGCTGGGAGTTTGACAGACCTGATGTGGAGGATTGTGTGTGGGAAGGAGAACTCACATGTACCTTCCTTTCTAAAAAACAAAAGCTTTCTCAGTGCTTCTATTCTTCTGGGTTCTTGCTAATTAATAGGTCACCCAATTCCTAAATATTTCTGGGCAGCTTACAACTAAACAAAAAAAGCAACATATGAAAAACTGTGGAATCCCACTGACTGGATGTGGTCTTTCCCCAAACACCCAATAATAGGATTTCACACAGAGAAGTCGTTATGACTGACCAGTCATTAGTTGCTTGAATGCCATGTAATATATAAGATGGCTTCTCTTAAACAAAAATGTTTAAAAGAAGCTGCCTTATAATTTCCATTTCTTTTCATTCCCTCTTTACATTTTATTTGTACTGAGCATGACTTGGTAAATCGGCAAAATCAATATTTCTGTAATAAAATCCTTCTTATTAATCTTGAATGAATATAAATCTAGTTAACATTCACATTCACTTTCTGAGTGTGCAGAGGAAGGAAATCTGTTATGGGGCAGAACAAACTAATTATTGGTGCTTATATAGACTAAATGAAACTCCTGCATTATTAAATCTTAATGACATCCTTGACAAATGACATCCTTCAGCACAATTTGGCCTTCATTCAGAGGAACCAAGTAGCTGAGACTTCCATTAATTTGTTCACCTTGCATTGTATTTCCGTTCTGTGCCTTACTCTAAGATACAATGGCCTTCAAAAATTGAGTTCAGTATTTTGCTTCTGGACAAAATTATATTTTTGTGAGATACTTATTGTTTCTACAATAAGGTGAATGGCATGTAATGGACTGTTTTGAAGAGGATTAAATTCTGCTTAGCAGTTCAATAATGTTAGCAAACACGTATGTATGTATTTGTATGTATGTACGCATTTGTATGAATGTATGTATGTATGTACGTACTTGTTAATATCACTGAAAGGAAAAACATATACTGAGGAATATGATGAATTCCTCTCTTTTTAAGAAAAAAAGCTGTTTTTGCAGATAACGGATTATCTCTTGTAACTCATGACATTGTTTCATTCTTACTAATAGTCTTAACACAGGCTTTGCACTGAATCATACTTTAAAGTGATGATGATGGTTAGGTCATCTTCTATGTCATTAAATTACTTTGGCTCATATGGATTTGGTTTTAAAATTTTCAGTTTTGAATTCGCTTTCAATTATTTTCTTTCGTATGAAAACAGGACAGAATATCTTGCAAAGTAAGTCTCAAAGAAGGGACTTTGCAGTGAATTGATAAACATTTTAAACATCCAGAATATCTTATAATTGCAGGGCATTTCCATATATTGAAAAGGTCTAGATTGGAAATTTTGAGTAATATACTGTATTATCAGGCTTCTTCACCATTAGTTTTCTGTAATGTGAAACCTGTGGTAGAGATCTGCCTGCAAAAATCTGGGTGACCAGTAGTTGGAAGCTTAGTGTTCTATATCTTTCTGCTGCCATTGAACACTCATTTGCCTTTTCAGAGGTCAGATGTGGTAACCCTAATTTAGAGTTTTTCTGTAAGAAAGCACGTTCTCTATGCATGACTTCTGAATATGAGTTTCTCCTAAGGTAAATGTTTCAGAATGTTTTTCTCCCTTTCAAAGCAGATGTTTCTTCTACTTCTTTGATGACAGATAACAGATAATCAGAGTTGGACGGGACCTTGTAGGTCATCTAGTCCAACCCCCCACCCAAGCGGGAGACCCTACCCCATTTCTGACCTATGGCAGTCCAGTCTCTTCTTGAAGGTTTGCAGGGATGAAGCTGCCACAACTTCCAAAGGCGACTTCTGTTCCATTGATTGATTGTTCTCACTGTCAGAAAGTTTCTCCTTATTTCCAGATTGAATCTCTCCTTGTTCAGTTTCCATCCATTTTTCCTTGTCTGGCCTTCAGGTGCTTTAAAAAATAGCTTGACCCCTTCTTCCTTGTGGCAACCCCTCAATATTGGAAGACCTCTATCATGTCTCCCCTGGTCCTTCTCTTCACTAGACTAGCCATGCCCAGTTCCTGTAACTGTTCTTCATGTGCCTGTGTCTCCAGTCCCCTAATCATCCTGGTTGCTCTTCTCTGCACTTTTTCTAGAGTCTCAACATCTTTTTATAATGTAGTGAACAAAACTAGATGCAGTACTCTAGGTGTGGTCTTACTAAGGATTTATAGAGTGGTATTAATACCTCACTTGATCTCAATTGTATCCCTCTGTTAATGCAATTTAGGATTGCATTAGCTTTTTTGGCAGCTGCTGCACACTGCTGGCTCATATTTAGTTGATTGTCCACTAAGACTCCAAGATCCCTGTCACAGTTATTGCTATTGAGCCTGGTTTCACCCAGTCTGTATGTGTCCTTTTGGTTTTACTTGCCTAAGTATAGGACTTCACTTTTCTCCACATTGAATTTCATTTTGTTAGATACGGCCCAGTGTTCTAGTCTGTCAAAATCCATCAGGATCTTGAGGCTATGTTCTTAGTTATTCCTGCCAGCTTAGTATCATCTGCAAATTTGATAAGCAGAAAGGATCAGAAGATATCAATGTTATTTTTATTGTGATAACTGAAAAATTACAGTTTTTTTGCACATTGATATGCTAATACAAGCATTTGCCTAGAACTCAGTGTACATTAATTGAATAATTCCACAGCAAAAATTTAAGTCCAAGTTCCTTAAATTTAACATATTATTCTGGTTTTCAACAACTGAGGAACTGTAGGTGAGCTGAACTACAACCCATATCATCCTTAGCCTGCAAGGAAGGCTGGTTTTTTGGTATCCAAGGTATGGTATGATATGTATCAAAATTTACAAAAATGGCAGACAGAGGGTTTTGATCATAACACCAGACCTTCAGATGTTGATACTCTCCAAGGATGCCACTGAATCTGCTTCATCTGTTTTATTACATTAGTTCTTATAAAATTAAATACAAATATAAATTCACCCAGGAAGGTAACTCTGGTGGTACGCAAGCTGCACAGTCACATAGTAAAGCAGCCTAGTCCTTCTTTGTAGAATATCAGATTGTCAGTGAGTGAAATGGACACCTCTGTTTGCAATTTCATCCACAAATATTCATTTCCCACTTTGCATCATTAATCAACAGAACAACATCTTCTATCCAGCATGACGCAAAAAAAAGTCTTTTTCAAGATGACAGCCGCTATTATACTTTTGGAAACATGTTTACTGGCAACAAATGACTCATTTTGCTTGAAAACACCTTTGATTTGTTTTTTTTTATATGATTAACAGATGTTAATCAATAAATTTAACCTCTTCACAAAGCACACTTTGATTGTCAGGGAATGTCATACTGGAAGAATCCAGGTTTGTGTGTAGGAGGCTGTTTTTGCTTGCTATTTTTTGTGAATACTTTAGCCACCCCTTTTATTAGGAGCTAATCAACAATACGCACAAGTGCCCTGTTGTTTTTGTGATAAATAAACAGAAATTCTTCATAATTCTGGATTAAGTCTGAACATGGACATGTTGCAGTCCTATCTTTTTCCTGTCGTTACACGGGGTGATTTGTGGTTGCTATGTTTTCTGTTACTAATATAAAGTCCAGCTTCCCAGACCTCTCTGAATGATTACTGAGCCAGGTCTAATTCGCACGCAGCCTTTCCCAATCTGACACCTTTGCACATGTTTTGACTTCAGTTTTCATAATTCCCAAATCATATGACCTTCTGAAACTGCTAGCCTTCTATATGGGTAATGGAATGTAGATAGAACTAAGCGAACCTCAGACTTTCTTAAGTAATTTGGACAATAATGAACTCCCACGAATTTTGTGTGGCTGGAATCCAGCAGCTGTAGGATGCTTCATTACAGTTTAAGATAAGATTTCAAGAAAACCCCTGATACAAGTTTGGTTACTATTCCCTTATTTTTGAGATAGTCTCAAGGACCAGAGCTCTTTCCTTCTCATAAACTTGTAAGTATTTGAAAGGGCCTGAGAAATTATTTCTGTTTTTTTGAAAGTCAGAAGTATATAGTAGTTACAGTTGTGCAAAATATATTTTGTTACTACACAAATAAACATTGGGGCAGACGCATTCACACTTGTTTAATTCTAACAGATATGAATCGCCTTTTTTGCCTTAGAGTTTTCCATAGAAAGAGTGTCAGATTACAGATTTAAAAAAAAACTTTAGTCTGAATTTATGACAGAAAATCAAACAAGCCAACATTCAAAAATGTCAGCCTGCATTTCATCTAGCTACAATGATGTGGCTTTTTAAAAAAATCATTTTTACCTTTGTCTTTGCCAGGTAGTTATACTATAGTTATGTTTTTCCCCAATTCACAACTTTAAACAAATTATCTTTGTTCAGCTCTCTGGATTGTTCTGAAAGGTTTTTAGTACTCTGCTGAGTGATGCTGTGTGAAATTAATAAAATATGTCTAGATCTTTGTCTTTGTGAGCCAATATGTAACCGAAACCATTCGCCTTTGCAGTAATAATGTACAGATGCATAATAGTTTTGGGAAATGCTTCCTTGTGATAACTTTGGCTCTTTTCCCATGAGCTACTGAGTATCATAAAAACACTACTCAGCCTGTGTATGTGCTCTCTCAGTATACAGCATGTTATCATGTAGAGCATTAGTGTGGCCATTTAAGCTTAATTTAAGGGCACCCTTTATCATATTGTGGCAACATGCCAAGAAAATTATTGGGTGCACACTGGATATGGTCAAAGCAGCTAGATAGGTGAGATGTGAGTTTTTGTTTAGATGTCATATCATATGATCAAGAGTCTGGGGAGGAAAGGGGGAGAATAGCTCATAGGATAAAAGCCTGAGGTTAGGTGTGAATAAAAGAGCAGGCTTCCACTTCAGGATTTTCTATTTATTCAGTTGCCAGCTGAGGTGTGGACACTTTGGTGAAGTGAGAATTACTGGTGGACTCACTCTTTCTGCTTCCACTCAGATCTAGCTGTGCAGATGATAATATCTAATAGGGCTATAATGTTTCTTTTCCTCGTAATTTCCATCTGGATATTCAACAATTGACTCAAGTGGGGGTAAAAGCATGTGAATTTTATTAAAACCCTTTCCCCCAATTCAAACACTGCCAGGAATGCAGCTGTGTAGGATAAGGGTAGAGCAGATAATTGTTTGTGGAGGGAACTGAAAAGAGAGCTATGGCAAAGAGACAGAAGTCTGGCACAGCCTCTTTATTTAAACCTGCTTTTACTGGAGGTTTTTTTTTTTTTAGCTTTTAGTTCTCATTATCCCACTTTCCGATGAAGATTGATCAAAAATAATTTGGTAAAGTTCCAATTTTCTCAAGAGATGGTTGACAAGTTTGTAGAGTGGAGTTTCTGATATACTTACCACATTTGCAAATAAATAATAAGGTATATAAGTAGTTGTGATAACCCGGGATGTGGCACAAAGGCAACACAGTCAGATAAGCAATAAGAGTCCCTTTATTATCTCCAATTTTGCCCAAAATGTCCTGTTTATTTCTGGCTGGAGAATACTCTCCCAGGAACAGCCTTTGACTGTAGAAAATTCAGTCCAAAACAAGGTACAAACAAACTGTAACTTAAAATCCAAACAAACCAAACCGAAGTAATTAGTTTGGCGGGGCAGGAGTGGCTTGAATTTCAGGCTTGAAAGCATAGCAAAACTCACACAGTTGGGAAGACGCCAGGAAGACAGATAAACTACAATGATACAAGATAAAGTCACATTTGCTCCCTTATACACTGTCTTCCCAGGTGCAGCTAATGAAGGGAATCAAGGCCCTTTCCTCCCCCGTAAGCCACGCAACCCACGTTGCTCTCTTCTCCATTCCTCCCTGCGTGCCCTAGGATGAAGAGTGGGTGGGCCTGGGTCTTCCTCTGAATGCCCTCTCCCTTGTTCTACCTCTTTCCTACTCTACCCAGCTGGACTTTGTCCTTCCCCAGTTTCTTCCACAGCCAACGGAGCCACACTCCTTGTCAGCTGTTCAGCTTCCTCCTCTGAGTCAGATTCTGACAGGGGCAGGACAGTAGTCCTTGACTTACAGCAGTTCATTCAGTGACTGTTCAAAGTTACAACAGCACTGAAAAAAAGTGACTTATGACTGTTTTTCATACTTACAACTGTTGCAGCATCTCCATAGTCCTGTGATCAAAATTGCAACTGACTCATAGTTATAATGGCTGCAGTCTCCCCAGGTCATGTAATCATCTTTTGCGACCTTCTGACAAACAAAGTCAATGGAGAAGCCAGATTCACCTAACAAGCGAAAGGTTGCAAAATGGGGCAAAATTCACTTAACAACTGTCTCACTTAGCAACAAGGTTTTTGGGTTCAATTGTGGTCATAAGTTGAGGACAATCTCTCCTTAACATTCAAATAACAGTTACGTTTAATCTAATAGCAGTAAGAGCAAGATATTGTAACAACAGTAATAAAGTAATAAACAAATAATATATAGCCTTGGATCTATTAAATCATTTCTGAAGTTCGTACAGAAGTTGTGTAAATAATTTATTCTTATTTAAAAGGCATAAAGGGCTTCAGAGATAATTACTTACAGATAATTACTTGGGATTAAGCTTGAATTTTCTCAACAAGAATTAATGTTGCATAAACATGCATAATTGTTGGATTGTAATGTAAGTTTTTCAAGGGAACTGCTTTATATTTGTTTTTAATCTCTTTGGTACATTTTGAAACATGCAGCATAAAGTAAGAGTAAAGGTTCCTCTCACACATACGTGCTAGTCATTTCAGGCTCTGGGGGGCGGTGCTCCTCTCTGTTACAAAGCCAAAGAGCCAGCATTGTCCGAAGACGTCTCCGTGGTCATGTGGCCGGCATGATTAAACACCGAAGGCACACAGAACGCTGTTCCCTTCCCACCAAAGTGGTCCCTATTTTTCTACTTGCATTTTTTTACATGCTTTCGAACTGCTAGGTTGGCAGAAGCTGGGACAAGTAACGGGAGCTCACTCCATTACGCAGCGCTAGGAATTCAATTCTTGGGTGTCAGTAATGCTAATATTTCCTGTGTGGATGCTTGCTTTCTAATAGCTACCAGAAGAGCAGAAATTCGGTTGGTGTTTTCATAATTTCACTTTTATACCAAAAAAGCCAAAGCGATCCTAGGTTGCATTAACAGAGGGATAGAATCAAGATCACGTGAAGTATTAGTGCTGCTTTATAAAGCCTTTCTATGGTCACACTTGGAATACTGCATCTAGTTTTGTTCACCGCAATATAAAAAAAGATGTTGAAACTCTGGAAAGACTACAGAGAAGAGCGACAAGGGTGATTAGGGAGCTAGAGGTTAAAACATATGAAAAATGGTTGCAGGAATTGGGTAGGTCTAGTCTAGTGAAAAGAAGGACGGACCAAGGCTGACATGATAGCAATGTTCCAATATTTGAGGGGCTGCCACAAAGAAAAGGGGAAGTCAACCTATTTCCAAAGCATGAGAAGACAAAACAAGAAATAATGGATGGAAACTAGCCAAGGAGAGAATTAAGGAGAAATTTCTTAACATTGAGAACAGTCAACCAGTGGAACAGCCTTCAGAAGTTGTGGGTAGAAGCTTTCAAAAAGAGATTGGACAGCCATTTGTCTGAAATGATGTAGGGTCTCTTTCCAAGCTCCATTTCAACTCTGTTTTTCTGTTCTGTTACATTACGATACAAGCATACAAACTATAGAAAGATACATGCAAAGCTCAGGATTTCATTTAATTTTCCAAGCAAAGCAGAAAAATGCTGTGACAAATGTCGTTGGTTTTAAAATCATGCAGTTATGTGATGATCAACGTTCTGTTATTTGCTGAACGTTTCTTTTTCGGGTTGTAATTATCTTGCTCTCCTTACTATATTTTTAGTGGGTCCATTTTCTCTATTATCACTGCTCTATTAACAATTCTTATTTCATTTTTTTATTTTTAATCTTTCCCGAGCCAATGCCCAGGAAAGACAGTACAGCTGTCTTATCTTTTTGTCCACATTTTCCAACAGGAGTCTTACTTTTATCCTTTTCTCTTTAGAAGTCCTTTGTCCTTGCTACTAGATTTCTATAAAGTTCTAATAACAATGGGTAACAATTCTCT
Organism: Pseudonaja textilis; assembly: GCF_900518735.1. The sequence continues at coordinate 21,219,552 of NW_020769320.1, read as the reverse complement.
GCTATCTCTAGTCTTCATGCTGAAGTTTAACTAGCTATGTATATAAGTGTGTAAATATATTTGAGATTATTAACATGTTAACCATAGCAATTGACAAATCTACCTGGAGCCACGGAAAGAAATTAAGGTTTCGCTTCCCCAATTTTTAAGTTACACAAATTACTAATACTGTTAGAAACATATAAATTTATTTCAGGAAATCTAACTGGGGACTGTTTATATATATTTATAACTAAATCATATTTTGAAAGTTAAAAATAAATAAGCCTTAGATTTTTTTTTCCCTCCAAATAATTTTTCAGACTTTTTAATGTGATCCA
>NW_020769320.1:21171088-21219222 GCF_900518735.1 Pseudonaja textilis | reverse complement strand
AAATAATAAATAACTCAGAGCTACATATATTCTCTTCTATTAACGTAAAAAACATGTCGACTTTTTTTTGCTTACGTCCCCACACATGTATTATGAGCCCTGAGCATTATTGTGGCTCAAGGACACCAGGTTTTAATGGTTCCAGACCTGATGTTATTAGTCATAAACCTCAGGAATGCCTTCATTTGCAGTATATTACAATGGTTTTATACAATTATTGCACAACAATGCAACTTTGTGAAATTAATAAATCTGAAGCATGTGAAACAATTGCTCACAAATATGAAGCCGCGTATTCTTTTTCAAAAGCCAGCAAAATTTTAACCCACCAGCAAACTTCTCGGCAATCATAAAGTTCATTTCTGATTTTGAAAAGGGAACTGGACAATGAAGAGTTTATTCTAGAATTGACTTTAGCATTTCACATAATAATGTGTGAAGCAGATATAGTTCATCTCGGTTTCCTTCTATCCATCAGAAAGTTATGACTCACTGTGACATTCATGGGAAATGGGAGGTGGGGGAGTATCCTTGTGTTTTTTTTCCCTGACAGTGTGATTTTTTTAAGTTCAAAGCCTCTCCTCCTTTATTTCATTTTCCACATTGTAAGAGTTTGCACTGTTGTCGCTTGAACCGAGGCCCATTGAAATGAAATTGATACTTTTGTCTGCTGCTGCAGAGAGCTTATAATATGTGGAAAGTAAATGCAGAGTGACATGGAAAGAGTAATTGTCACATTGTGATCCTATACAGCTTCTCCAAAAAAGATAATGTGTAAAATTGTGCAATCTGAAAAAGTACCTTCTTTTCAACGATCTTTTCAAAAATTATATTGATGATTTATTGCAAGGGTAAAGCAGACAGAGAAATTGTGTGTGTGTGTGTGTGTATCAATATATATATACACACACACACACACACACACACACATACATACATACAGGTAGTCCTTGAATTACAACAGTTATTTAGCAACTGTTTTAAGTTACAATGGCACTGTAAAAAGTGACTTATGACCATTTTTCACACTTACGACCTTTGTAGGATCTCCATGATTGTCTGATCAAAATTCAGGTGCTTGGCAAGTGGTTCATACTTATGACTGTTGCTATGTCTCATGGTCATGTGATCACCTTTTGCAACCTTTTGACAAGCAAAATAAATGGGGAAGACAGATTCACTTAACCATGGTACTAACTACAACTACAGCGATTCACTTACCAACTATGGCAAGAAAGGTCATAAAATGGGACAAATTCACTCAACAAATGTCTCATTTAACAACAGAAATTCGGGGCTCAATTGTGGTCATAATTGTGGACTACCTGTACATTTGTCCATTTTTAAGTAAATCAGTATTTCTGTAGCCGTAAAATTGCCCTCAAATTAGCAATGGTGACAGGACCTCTGGTTCAACATATTTGGAAGCAGGGAGTGGGATTCTACCGCTTTGGACTGGTTCTACAGAACCAGTTGTTACAATTCTGTGCAGTTCCGAGAACCAGCAAATTGTGCCCCTGGATGGCCTTTGACCTCCCCACCCGCCCCTCCCTGCCTAGCCCAGTCACTCCTAATCTCGCATGTGTGCCATCCAACTTGCCTGCATTGTGTCATTACCTAATTTTTGGTAAATTGCTATTTTCCCTTTTCCCCTCTGACAATCAGCTGTTCCGACTATCAGCTAGATTAGCTAGAAAGCAGGAAATCGTCGGATTTCTTGCTTTCTAGCTAATCTAAATTGCTGTTGTACTGTTTTGACTTCGCCCAGGAGGCTTCTCGGAGGCCCAGTCAGGGGTGGTATTGAGGGGATTGGGTGGGGGAAGAAGTGGCCTGAGAGCAGAGCTGAACCTTCCTTAGGATTGAAGCTTCTATTTTTCAGTGCAGACTCAGGCAGCAGATTGCAGAAAGTTAGATCTGTGAGTGACTCTGTGATTCTGCAAGCAACTCAATCTGCCTGCCTGCTTTGCCTCGTTTTGGGTAAAAGTTGCTTTTTAAAAATAAAAAATTCAATATTTACACAAATATTTACACAAATATTCACAATATTTACATACAAGCTACGTCCCCCAATCACATGACCACCAAGCCACACCCACAAATCAGGTCACACCCACAGAACCAGTTGTTAAGAAATTTGAATCCCACCCGTGCTGGAAGCTAAGTATTAATTCACAATTTCATTTCTTTTTTAGTTTGAAAATCAAGGTTAGGATTTCAAAGTACCAAGGCAAAGCATAAAGATAGAAGATGTAGGGGGATAAGGGTGGGTGGGTGGGTGGGGAAATAAGCCAGCAATTGAAACCATGAAATCTGAAACTTAAACCTGACCTATTTTTTTAAAAAATTCAGAGTTTTGCACTTTATTTTGCCCGTATAAAATGTGTATTTTTCTTCAACTAACACATCTACCTGTATTATTATATTTGTCACAATGGCCAATTAAGTATTTTACTTTAAAATATGTTAAAATTATTTCGATAGTATATGAGTGGGATCTACTTTTGAACAGTAAAAAAATATATAGGATTATTTTGTAAGCGGAATGGATTTCTCAAAGTATAATTTCTCAAAATTATACTTCAATTTAAGTATATCAAATTTAATATGCAACAAGAGTGTTTTTCAATTAATACAAAGCTTTTAAAGAAATCTATCCACTATGTTGAAAGAAGGGACCTTAATAGATAAAACTGAAAAGATTGCCGTATGATTGTGGCAAGTTCCATTCTTTCCTCAGTCGTCTCTATTGGAAAGTTTTATTATACTCACAAAAAGAAAAAAAAAATAGAGCTGACAATGACATCTTTACCAAACTTCAGTTGGCTTGCATAGCTAAAGGTATCTCCAAGTTGCTTATTCTCATGTATTTCCATCCATTCTTAGAATAACACCCGATCAATACGTATCCAATGCCCTTGGTTGGGCCTCAAAAGGAACAAGCTAATACTGCTGACAGCTTTTGAAAAGCTTTTTCCAGTTGGGATAAATTATCCCAAAGAAAAACACAGAAGCCTTTCCAGTAATGCTATTAATGTAACACATGCGATCAGCAGTGTGTCTTGCTACTTAAAAATGCATTATAAGATTTAAAAGGGATAATAAAGGGAACTTTAAAACGATTGGGAAAAAGTTACAGAAGTAGTGTACAGAAGATAATTCTTCAGGATTAAACTTCTTAAAAGTTGCTTTTTAAGAAGATGTAAACCGTTTATAATGAAGGGAGAATTTCTTATTTTAAAACAGATGCCTACACCCATCGAATTCAAGAGAGAGGAGCTTTTCTGAGATAAAAAGAGCTTGGAGAATATTAAATTACATAAGATTCTAATATGCATGATACGATTTTACAATTGTTGGAAGGTTTAGTAATAACTATCCCTTACGAGATTAGCTCTGTTAGGGTGTTAAAACGGGAGAAAAAGAATACCACAAAAGGATCACGTTAAACAACTACAGAATCCCACCAAATGATATGGCATGAATGAATATGCTTAGTTAAATGACTTTTATACTGCCCTTTGATTTTATTTGCAGAGATTTTATTAAAAAGTTATGCTGCAAGTCAAATATAATGATAAAAAGCTACAAGGGCAAAAATTAAAAGAAGATTTTTTCATTACAGAATTTTAAAAGCATGGATTATCTATAATACTTGGAAAAATAATGAAACCATTGACCAGGTAATGAAAATAAAAATCAAGAAAGCAAATCGACATTTCTGGGCAGAACTTTCTGCAACAGGGAAACAAATGACTAATCTGTTATTAATATCCAGTTTGACTTTTGCTTTAAACTCAAATTCAGATTTATATATCAGATTTATAATCAGATTTAAATGATGGCCTAATTCCTGTCACTATTAGTCTCTAAAGTATTATATTATAAATTTAGTTTTCTGCATTACACTTTAGACTGACAAGATAAACCTATGCCTAGGCCATAATTCTTCAGACTACAACCCCAACAACATAATTTAATAGAGATGCCTACAAAAATAAGCTAAATATGCTAGATTACAACCTTTTTTTCTAGTGCCTACTGGTTTTTGTTTTTTGCTCTTACACCATGCCTCCTTCTTCAGTCTCATGAGGCACAGGCCAAAGTTAGGTACACAATAATATCTGGACTATTGTCTCACCTTTGCTATTCATTTTATTACAAACAAATTCAAGTAATATGATAGCTGAAAGATTTTCTTTAGAACTGTACAAAGATTGTACAAACCTATTAGGCAATTGGCATGGGAAAAAAGCTTAACTCGTTTTCTGTTGGTGTCAGGAAATTCTGGTACTTGGCATCAGCACAATTTGATTGAGATGGAAGAGTCAACCTCTTTGTGGCACTGCCTAATTCTTTCCTTTTCTCTCACACTCAAATAACTTAGTACAGAACTATCAAGTAAATTTCAATGGTGATACTGCTTATAAGGCAAGGCACAAAGAAAGCCGACACACCCAATGATATATTCATATTTATATATGTTACAAAACTGTAGGAGAAAAATAAGAAAAGGAAATTAAGTAAAACAAACCGTAAAATTGAATAGATATCTTCTAAGGAAAATATAAGTTTGGAATATGATGAATAAACTCACTGTGAGGCAAGGATAGGAATGAGAATGATGTAAAACCAAATCAGTTATTCATAAGAGAAAATGCCACCTCAGATTTCCAATGCCGCCATTGGAAACCATGAGGTATTTTTTCAACATCTGGGCATTTAATTTTAACCTTTCCCAAACTTTGCCATTAGAGTGATTGGGTCTTATTTAAAGATAGATTAATAAATTCATGACCTTAATTCTTCATCAAAATGTTACATGACCAAATATCAAGGGTGATTTTAAAAAAAATTAAAAGTACTTTGCTGCTGCATGTAATAATTATGCACTCCATAGATAATTTTATACTGGAAACAGTATTCTTTCTGCACCAACTCAGAAAGCTCAAACTGCCCAAGGAACTGCTGATACAGTTCAACAGAATTATTGAATCTTGTCATCTGTACCTCTATAACTGTCTGGTTTGGCTCTGCAACTCAACAAGACAGACACAGCCTTTAGAGGATAATTAGGACTGCAGAATAAAACAATTACTACCAACCTGCCTTCCATGGAGGACGTGTTTATTTATTTATTTTGATTTGTCATTCGCTTACAAGATAATAGGTATAAGTATATACATAGTTATGAATACATGAAATGGGTACATATAAGAAAAATAAAAGAAACAATAGGACAGGGACGGTAGGCACGTTGGTGCGCTTATGCATGCCCCCTACAATGTATACAATGTATACAATGTATATTGCACGAGTCAAAAAGAGGGTTGTGAAAATATTTACAGACCCCTCACATCCTGGACATAAAATGTTTCAACGCCTACCTTCAAAATGACGCTACAGAACACTGCACACAAGAACACCTAGACACAAGAATATTTTTTTCCCGGATGCCATCACTCTGCTAAACAAATAATTCCCTCAACACTGTTAAATTAATGACTAAGTCTGCATTACTATAACTATTAATCTTCCCATCCTTCCTTTCACCCTCTCCTCCCACTTACGACTGTATGACTGTAACTTTGCTGCTTTGTATCCTTACAATTTTTATTGACTGTTTCCTAGTATGATTTGATTGCTTATTATACCCTATGATTATTATTAAGTGTTGTACCTTATGATTCTTGATAAATGTATCTTTTCTTTTACACTGAGAGCATATGCACCAAGACAAATTCCTTGAGTGTCCAATCACACTTGACCAATAAAGAATTCTATTCTATTCTATTCTATTCTATTCTATTCTATTCTATTCTATTCTGTTCTGTTCTGTTCTGTTCTGTTCTGTTCTGTTCTGTTCTATTCTAAGTCCTGTGCTGAATAGATTAAAACTACACTGATTTTCTCCATTCCACTCTGGGTTTAAGTATAGCCTTTGTTCCCTCTTTCCTGATATGGGAGAATCATTTCACCCTATGTGAAAATTTAAAAGTTAATGGCAGTTGACACGATCACAATGTTTATACCTCCTGTGATATATTAACATTAATATATCACAGGAGGTATAAACATTGTGATCGTGTCAACTGACATTAACTATGGAAATTCCGTGGTCAGCTTAATCAGTGTGGATATATAACCAGAAACATCTCACAGGTTACCTTCAAAGCCAAAGTTGTTCAGTCATTTTCATCTATGACATGCTTCCTAATTTATAGTAAAAAAAGCAATACAAAACAGTGATTCCCCCACCTGAGGTTTTCTCAGAAGCTGCGGGTATGAGCCACATTTGACCAACTCTTGCAAGAAGAGGTATGTAATATCATCCAGAGAAGGAAAAATAAATATTTGCTTGCAATCCACTCCTGCGGATTTATTTTTTCAAAGCGGAATAATTATAAAGTTCAGAAGTTAATGCTTGGATTTTTTTTTTTTTTTACAAGCCTCTCCTCCAAAACTGAATACCCTCAAGACCATAAACCCGGAGAACACCATAGTCAACCCTGAGATGACCTCTGGCAGGGAGGTTGCTAAGCAACAAGGAGGCTAGTATAGTAGCAACAATCCGTACTGATCCTGCGAGCCTTTTCAGGAACGGGGTTTCAGAACAGGCAACTTATGGGACCAACAACACCAAGAGGGAGCCAATAGAGACTCCCGAATGACAACTGCTACCTGGTGCTAAACCCAGAATAGGAACATTTCAGAAAGGACAACCCTCCCCCTTCATTCTGGGCCCAGCCAGATTTAAGTAATGCATGCAAAGTCAGCTTGCTCCTTTCTAATAAGATTGCAAATAAAAGGATATTTATTATTGATCAGACTGGTAGTGAGCAGCAGCCGCTGAAAACGAGATCCTTCTAGTGTTCCTGACCAGAGATGGCAATTCAGCAGGTTCTGACCAGTTCTGGAGAAACGGTAGCGGAAATTTTGAGTAGTTCGGAGAACCGGCAAATACCACCTCTGATTAGCCCCACCCACTTCTATTCTCTGCCTCCTGAGTCCCAGCTGATTGGCTGGGTCTTCTTTGGTTGCCCTGCCCAGGAGAACAGAGCTGGAAAGCAGGTTAGTGGGGTGGGGAGAGAATGGGGATTTTATAGTATCCTTCCCCTGCCACACCCATCAAGCCACACCGCGCCCATCAAGCCATGCCCACAGAACTGGTAGTAAATTTTTTTGAATCCCACCACTGATTGGAACACAACACTAATATCAGACACTTGGGGACGGGGGTGTCTGCTCAGCAATGTCCCCCCTTCTGTTCTCCCCTTGAAATGTCTCATGCCCGTCACTATGTGAATATATTGATCTGCCCAAATATATTGAGGACAATAGAATATTAATTTAGTCATGATTCTGTATGGGAAGGATAAAAAATATACACAAATAAAGTAAGTACAAATAAAACAGTAGGACATATTTTTAAAAAAGGTAACCCTTACAATTAACCCCAACCTGATCTAAATATTATTTACTTATATTTATTTGCATACTTGTATCAGTTTTATACTTTGGGTATGGTCTGATGAGTATAGGAGTAAAAATTCTACTCTTCTGTACTCTGTTCTTCCATATGAAAACCAATATTGCACTAATTACCTAATTACCTAATTACCGCTAAACATTTTAACTGTTAATTAGCACAATATTTAGACCATGAAATATGTGTTACAGTTTTTACATAATACCTAGCTTATGCCCTCCATATTTGAACTGCAAGCATCCAGATGAAAAAAAAAAATGATAGAAGGAATTATAGAAAATTCATTTTGGAATCTTAGATACAATAGGCCTAAGCATGATACTAGAATTAGAATTTGTTTCTTCATTTAAAAATAATCTGCCCACAACCATATGTAGTCCTGTTTTGTAGGAATGGATCCTTTGTATAGATGTCTTCCTATTGAATATTGGGGAATTAACAGCAATAGGCTATTTTTGTAAATTTTATGGCATTTTCCATTATTTGTATGAGTGTGGGAAGGAGGACAGATTTAATGGATTCTTTGATTTCAGTTAAAGTGCTTTCATTTATTTTATTCCATTTAGAAATGTAATGACAGTCATGCAGTTATTGTGTGGCAGAGTTAAGAGTATTCTTAACAGGATTCTTTCCACACAAAGCTGAAGCCCAAGAAAGTTTCCTCTTTGCTCCTTCACCTTTGTGCAACAGAATTACTACTCCTGGTTTCTTTTTGTCCCACCCTGCTCATCAGTGTAAGCCACCTGAGGAGCAAAAGTGACCCCGGAAGCATTGTTAGCATTCCAGTAATAATTACTCATGCAAAAAGTCTCCGGTTTAAGGTCTTCATATGGAAATGTAAATAAGGGAAGTAAAACATTTTACCTTTTTTGCTTTTTCCTATGGCTCAGAGGTGAATTTCCTCCCCTTGAAAAAGCTTTCTTATGAAACATAAACAGAAGCTTGGTATCTCTTCTGGATTAACTCCACACTCTTTTTCCCCTTCAAAAAATGGTGACCTGTTAAAATACAATATGAGTTTTCTTTGGCCTGTCTATCTTGAATTGACACTAGTGAGATCAGACCATGGAAGACAGTCAGCACAAGGGATATCCTTTCCAAAACAGGACATGGTTTTCTACATTTTATTTGTGTTTTTTAAGGAAAGTTTCTCCTTTCTCTCCACATTACAAATTCCGAGTTTAATTTCTACAAAGAGACGAGAAGGTGATGTATATATTATTCCATATTGGGAGCAGCGATACATTTGTCTGACATATTTTTAGATTTGTTTTTATGTCTTTTATAGAATAAGTATAATCAAGAACATATGAAGAGCACACAAAATACTTTCCCTTCAAAAGCTGCCATGAACTTGAAAATAAAATGAAACTGCGTAAGTTTAGAACATAGCAACTTCTAACTTTAGAAATAAACACAGCAGTTTCTTGTATACGTACTTGAATATATCCTCATCTCATAATTTATATATGCTGTTAACTGCCTAGTTGATTATTCTTGTAGCACTGAAGCTTCTCAATTAACATTATAATGTCAGAAGAGCTAAAGAATGGGCACATTTCTATCATAACTGGTCTCATCTAATCTGAATAAATATTGTTTGTATGCTTCAGCACTTCATCCAGTCAGATGACAGGATGTGCATAATTAATGATTTACATCTGTGATAATCAAATCCATATATAATATTCCAATCATCTTTGCTTTATCATGTTTTTCCAAGATGCTTTTAGAAGCTTTAAATTCAGTAAAAGAATTATTTCAACTGCTTCCCATGTTCTGCATCACTTTTGATTAGACCTTTGAAATAATGAAGAGGTAGCAATATTTGTTTATTCTTATTATTAGAATAATTCAAATTGTGATAAATAGTTCAGAGATATTATCAAAAATGTACCTATATGAACATTTAATCTATTAAATGTGAGATAAAAAGTAGTTGGTAAAACTATCCCTCAAATAAATATCTGGAAATCAGTTATAGCACATTTCTCTATATTGCTTTATATTCCTATACTCTATTTATTCTTCATATCATAATTGTTCTTCTGACTAGATCTGGGAGTTCAATCATTGTACACCACTTACAGTAAATGATGATATAACTGCTCTCCATTTCATATTTTTTCAGATTTACTTTTGCATTATTTTGTTCCTGAAGCCTGAATTTGAGTTTGCCCAATATTTTCAGCAGTCTGCTACCTGCGGCTAGTGGGAATTGATACTTCGTCCCTCACCTTTTCCAAATGTGTAATTCTCTATAAATTTAGTCCATCTGAGCTGGATTACAGACACTAATTTGGTTATACAATTTAGAATGCTTGCAACTCTCTTTTCTGGCTTCTATCAAACAGAGTGATTTTGTGTGACAGTATTTAATTACTGAAATCAAGTGCAGATGGTCTGTGGGTTTCAAGGGTGGCTGTGGCCCCACAAATCTGGCAGATCCAAAAGTTCAAATTATCAGTTCCACCCACATTCTTAGAGGATCTACAAAAACATAGGGGTCAGCACATGCCTGCCTGTGTAAGTCAGTATGCATGAGCTTAACTCCTTTGTTGTGAACAATATGTTTAAAAATGTCTTCTATGTGACAGGTTTCTGAGGTGAATGTATAGGTACCTATGTTGGCTGAAGAAACCAGAATGATTTGCAGAGACCGTTCTCTAGATTATATGATTCAACAAGGGTATAGTTTTGAAAATTAAGGCATGTTATACATCAATGGGGGAAAGGAAGAACAAATAGATGAATCGTAGTAGAAAGTTGTGGGCAATTTACGATCTATTGAGAGGAAAGATTGGCTGCTGAAAGAAGTGATAAAGTGGCTTGAAGAAAAACATGGTTCTGTCCACTAAGTTACATGGGAAGGTCAGGCACAACATGAAACGGAGTTGAATATAGTAGGAATGGACCACTTCAGAAGTCATATGTTGTAAAATGAACACATATAGCAAAGCAGTCAAACTCATGGTCCACGGGTCGGATGCATCACGTGCTAGCTACGCCCACACCTGGTTTAGCAAAGGGGGGGGGGGGGAAATCCCAATACATCACGTGATGATGCCGTGACAACATGAGTTTGTCACCCCTGACATATAGGACCAAGAATGAAGAAGTACTGAATTAATGAAATGAAAACAAAAGTAAGTGGCCAATAGAAAAAAGAGCACAGCAAAACTTCAGTTTAATCTTAATGCTGGAAGAATGTTCTGCTAAAGCCAAACCAGAGCTTTCCCTACAACAAAACTTCTGCATGTTGGTCCCCTCACAACCCTCCTCCATTTAGTAGCTCCTAGTACACCATATTTCATTGGCCCATCCCATCCCGCCATCTCCCCAATGCCTTCCCTTGTTCTACAGCCTCCATTATCTCAGAGAAAAAACTCTGTCCAGAATTTTTCTTTTTTTCTAAGTCTGATGTTTACTATCAAAAATCTTTAAATCAATGGCATGTTGATTTGGATATGCAAATAGAATGAACAGTGATCAAATTGCAAAGCAAATGTATGAAGAAAGATTGTATGAGGAGAGGGAGGAAGTTGTGATTGGAGGGAGATGTTGAGATCCTCAAAAATAAAGCCGGGAACTTTCAAGGACAAAATATAATGTATGAAGTTATATATGAACCTGGAACAGGTAAGAATAGTTTCCCAGGACTGAAAGGAAATGAAGAAAATGTAAGTTTGGTTATATGCTCCCCATTGTTTTTTACCTCATACCTTCACTTTATTTTGCCTACCATTCTAATTCCTTTTCAGTGCTTTAATTTTTACTCCTAATGAAAATAATCTGGTGGATATGTGTGTAAAAAAAGTGATTCCTTCCATGGAATGATACAGAAAATAGAATATAAAGCTAAATTATGTTAACTCCATTGCACTTGAAACAAATGCCTCATACTGGGCCCCATTGACAATTGATTCTGTGAAAGTTGAAGCAATCTAAGAGATTCTGCGTCCAGAAAACAGCCAGAGGTTCTTGGGAATGGTAATCCATTTTATGTATTATGGTGCTGACATACAAGCAACAAATTGCTCCTATGACCTTGCAGTTAGAAATACTGGGGAAATATATACTCACAAGAATAAAAGGCTTGTGAGGAACATAATGTATCTTTCAACCTGATATGAAAATCTAACTGGAAGTGCACATGCAATACAGTAATGTTTGCAAAACCCAGACAGAAAGAAACAAAAGGTGATTTAGCACAGGATACTAAGATGACTCTTGGAAACTGAACTCTTTTCCAGGTGACCCTATATGTTCATGCAATTTTCTTAGCAACAATATTAAAATTCTATTCATCCATATGATTTTTTTAGTCTGATTTACCACTGTCGGTATTTTCTGGTTGTCTTCCGTCTAAGTACTAAGTCCAACTCTGCTTACCTTTTCAAGATCATCCTAAGCGAGGTAGTATTTTCCCATAGCTGAGCTATGAATGTCATTTTTTTCCTATTTGTGATGAGTGATAGAACCCCCTTCTCAGTGTTCTAAAAATCTGTTGCCTGGGGAACAGATTCTTTGAGACGGAAGTAAACAGGGGATTATGAATGAGTGAAGCTCTATGTGAAGAACTTGAAGTAATCAAATAAGTAAACATTCACACAATTGGGTTATGGGAACAATTGCCTGACATATGTAAGAGACACCATTTGGAACAGAATGCCATAGACAGATGAATCTTCAGTTAACTGTTCAGCAAATAAACTCTCATCAGGAAAATATTCTTGAGAAAAATTGTTCAACTGTCTCGCTATTCTTACAATTGATACAGGTACAGTACGTTTTCCTACTACATGAGAGCTGCTTTTTAAATCCAGAAATGAATTACAGCCAATTACAGCCTTGCAAACAATTGAAAAATACGCTATTTTAATTTTTATGTTAGGATATTTTCTCTGCAAGCCAATCTTATTCAGAAAGAAGTACTATTGGTTCTATTGAATAAGGTAACTTTAAAACAATTAGAATTGTAGCTGAAACACTATTATAGAATAAAAATGCGGGTGGAAAGAATATAAAAACCCAAGCAATTCTAAGTGACGTGAGTTGAAATTCATCCATAAGTATGTTTGTAAGATAGCCAGTTATTATAATTATCCCCCAACTCTTGCTTCTTAAAAAATGTTTTCTTTTAAAAAAAAAATATTCTTTAGTCAAATTACCATTATCTATTGCCCGCTTGCCCCATCACTTGGGTGATTGAAATATGATACAAGAATGCAATGCTAATTTTTATTGACAGGTGGCGTTGCTCAATCATGCTCATGTTCTTTGAAATTGTCATGGTGTTTTTGATGGTAAGAAATTGCTTTGTTTCCTTTGAGAAGTCCGCTTTCCGGAACAAGAGTGCAAGAAACAATAAAAAACACCTTTAATTGTATCTTCTACTTCTCCTCTGTCCACGAGACCTGAGACCTAGTAGTAGGAAGAAATTGTCATCAGTCATTTAAAGCAATCAATAATATTATTCTAAGAATATTAATTCAGGCATAATTTTCACAAGATCTTGGTTAAGTGAGCATAGGACTTCATTTGGCAAGTTACAGAAAAGTTAATTTTTTTTTCACCTCTTCTCTTTCTGCCATGCTGGGGGAATTTTCTCCTTCTTCCCGACCCACCACGATTCCGCTTTTGTTGCTTTCTATGATGGCTACGATAGAGGGTTTTGCTTCTGATGGGTCTGAATCTTGCCATATTTGTTTCTGTATCGGAGCTGTTGGGAGCTGGACCTGCTCTTGACTGTCCTTTCAAAGATGATTATATTCCAAGTGGCATCTTTGACCTTTTTGAAAGCTAGAGAGCAAGTATAACAAAGGATGATGATGCTTCAGAGCTACTCAATTGTGATGAAATCCAGTGACTAGTCCTTTCTATGGAGATAACTTGCCATAAAAGGAAAATTAAGGTAACAACATAGTAAAATCATTGCACAGCCTTAGAAACATGCATAGACAACTGTGCCCCCAAGTTATGTCGATTTTTCAAGCTCGATATTTTTTCCCATATACTTTGCCACCAGGAAAATCATCCATGGAATTATTTTTCCATGAGTCATCTATAATATTAACCTAAGGAAAAACAAGTGATTTTGCGGGTTTTTTTTTTCTCTCGCTCTCTTATCTTGCATACTTTAGCAAGCAATGCTGTCAAAGTTTTGTTCCGGTACCTGGAGGCTGTTAGGGGGGGAAACAGATTTAACGTTAACCCTGACAGAACCAAATAATTATAGTTGGTGGCCCTTCCAATGTTGGGGATGTTCCTTCTTTAGTTTGAAATGGTTTGGGGTGGGCATCTTTCTGTCCTTACAGCTCTTGCCTGATGAGGAAATGGCGGTGTAGCCAGAAATGCCTTTATATAGAATTGTCTGCTCTGCCAATTGCACCTTCCTTGGGCACTTATGCCTCCCTTATTTGCAATGGGGCCCTCCATGAAACTGCCTCTGAAGGTCAATCAAAAGAATGGTTATTAAAACTAATGGCAATTTGGATATATCCAGGATATGATAAAGCAATTTTTATGTGTTGTGAGGTGAAGGATTCAGTTTGGGATTGTCATTGCTGAAATGCTTCTGCAGTTTGCGTTTTTGGGAGGGGGGAGGGGAAAGGTGTAATGGCATCGTTTGAGATCACTCAAACTATTTTTGCTATTTTTTCAATAGCTTTTCCCTTTCTTTACTTCCTATAGTCTTATTTTAAATTATTTCATTCCTTTCTTAATTCAATTACATATCTTTTTCTAATTTTAAAAATCTTTCTAATCAATGATTTTATACTTTTGTCTATCCTGTTTACAATTTCAATTATCTTTTCTCATAAAACAAATTTTTCCCTGTGATGACTAGACTGGAGTGTAACACTTTTATATCTTTTTTCAAATCTTATTTAAAAATTTAAGTTACATCTTTACAATTATAACACTCATTTTCTAACCTCTATTTTATAACACATACCTATTTTCAATCAAATTCTGCTTGGTACATTCCCTTAAAAATACACACTAAATTCTTTAAAAAAAGTATAAATGTATATATATATCTGTGTATAACAATTGTAAATGGAATAATTATTCTATTCAAGTAAAGCTCTGCCATTAATATTAATAACAATCTTTTACATTTCTATTTCTTTTAACAAACATTACCTAGTAATATCAGTTGTCTTTCACTTTAATCATCTATATTTCATATTTTACTTATTACTCTTTAAATAAAAAAACAAAATAATAGTTATTAACAGTAGTCAATAAAATTATTATTATTCAAATTCATCTTGTCAACTGATAAAAATCTTCCATGTTTCTTTTCAGTTTTTGTTACTTTCTTTTTAAATCATTAAGAGCCTTATTTTCTTTACAAACAAATATTCCATTACACATCAATACAAATTTTTCCTATCACCTTAATCATCTAAACATATTTTCCAACCCTTTTCTATTTCTAATATAACAATGCTATCCCATGCACCCTTGCAGAATCCTCTCCTTAAGTTAAATTTTAACCATTGTCTCTGTGTCTTTCAAATAGGTTTATACCTCCAATACTTGTACGCATTTCCTGTACCTTTATATCTTGTTTCTGTCCTTTGTAGCTTCTTTTCCTTTCCCTCTTCCCTCTCTTCTTCTCCTCCCCCTTTTATTCCCTTTTCTATCTGATTCTCCCTTCCGTGATCCTCCCTTCTGCTTCTTCCTGATATGATGATTACTTTTCAAATTACTCTCTTTTTTTGGGTTGTTGCTTCAGTACTTAAGTTTTTAACTCCCTTTCCCCCCTTTCCCTTTTTTACCCAATTAAAATTGGTCATTAAAGATGCTTGGTCATTAAAGATGGCTTCTTCGTTGTCCCGCCCTTCTTGTTCTGCCAGCATTTCATAGTTCAAAATCTCCATTTCTAAAAATTGAAATACGAAGCCAAAAGATTCTCTTCCCTCTTGTGCTTCTTCTTTTTGTTCTTTAAGTCTCATTTTTAACTCTTCAAGGAGTGATGCCATTTTAAAAAATTTTAAACAACCCCCAATTGATTTTATTTTGCTTCATTAGGATCCACCATCCAAAATTCGAGGAATCATCCAATAATCCAAAACTGTTTCTTGCTTCTTTTCTCACTTTCTCTTTCTAGGGGCTTTTATTGTCTTGTAACAAAGTTTTAGGTACAATGTATCTTTTTCAAGCCTTGTTAAAATTCCACTATCGATTTTTTTAAGTTCCAGGCGGTCTCCTCCATTTCCCAGATCCCACCCTCTTGTTTCCTTTCTCCCTCCTCTGCTTTTTTTTCTTTTTTCTTAAGAAAAAATTTAAATTATCCAAGAACCTTTATCCCTTTGACACTTTATTTTCAGCTAGAAATAGCCTATTAATGTCAAAGTGGATTAGTATCAATTTCTTATTCAAATGTCGTCTTCTTAACGTTCCAAGTCAATTAAAACTGTCAATGTGGGAGGAAGAAAAGCCAATTCCATTTCCTTTCCCTTTCTTTTTCGCCGCTTAAGATCTTTTTTAGGAATAGTATTAGTCTTTAAAGTTCAGGTTCCAGGTACCTTAAATAGATGTTCTCCATTCAACCTGGTCAGTCAAGCTTTCTCCTTTAAACTTCCTCCTGCACAATCTTGTCCGGTCGGGTTCTTCTTTGAGGTGGCCATTTCTGGCCACCGCTGCAACCACCTTTGAGAAAGGGAGTAATGGCCAGCCGAAGAGGAGAGATGTGGCTCTTCTCAACTCAGCTGATGGCTCCCCCTTCTTCACCACCTCTATGGGGTGGCTTCAGCCCCGAATCCAAGCGGCTCGGGGTCTTCCAGCGGTGAGCATGATTACGATTTCGGTCTGTTACTAAAGAAGCCTGAACCAGAAGTCCAAATGTATATAATTATACTAGGTGTAGTGAATGGTGGTAAGAGGAAAGTGTCAAATTTTATTTCAGTTTTGAAAATGATAGTATTATGGATTAAACAGGAGAACTAAACTGGAAGAAAATCACACTTGCCCCAAATGAAAATTCTCCTTTTCTTTGTATCATAAGATCAACGCTGAGGGTTAACTATTTCTTGTTCCATGCTGGCCTCCTCATGCAAAGGCTAGTCCATCCACAACCTAACCCCTTTCTTTGGTGCTTCCTCACTGGTCCCAGTTTCCCCACTTCCATTTTGTTGCAGTGACTCAGTCAAAGCTTTCTCCATCTTTCCTTTAATCCCTCTTTTCAGCATCGGTTGGAATATTTAAAAATAAAGAAGAGATTTTCAGCTGTCCATTATATTTACCTTCTAAGAAACTTGATATGATTCAAGGCACTGAAGAATTTTAAAATGAAACTGTGCCAGAGGCTGATTTAATATTTTATTTAAAATGCTGGTGGTCATTTGAACAGTTTAAATGTTATAAATCAGAGCTATCAGTAGCTATAACTGTATTCACATTCTCTATCATTTTTTCACATTCCCTATCACTGTTCTTAGATGGCCCTGCATCTGGATATGATCTATTTTCATTTTATTAAAAAAAATGAAGTCAATTTCCTAGAATCTGCCTAGACCAAAAATATAGGTTGCTCCTGCCTGAAGGACTTTTACAACAAGAAGAAATGGGTAAAATGATTGTAGTTATTGACTCTTCAAATTTAATTGTAAAGTTTTTAAAGCACCAGGCATTAAGACTACTGCAATAAAACCAGTGGCCAATTTTAGTTGCTACTGGACCTTTGAGGGGGAAAGGTGATGGATTAAAGACATTCTGAACTTTAATTGATACAGAAACAGACCCAATGAATGCAAGAAAAGATATTTTGGTATTGTATTTGTCCTGATGGCAAGTTAAACAACCCTCTCTAAGATCCTGAAACATTCTTTAAAAATGATTGAGAATGCATCATCTACCCATTGGAAAGGTTGTCAAAGGTATATAGGACAAAAATGCATTTATTTTCATTGCTAGATTTTGGCAGAAAATTCAGAGTGATATTGCTGTTAATGGTAGAATCAGTTATATGGTTATTGGTCATGTATAAGGACTGCAGTATAGTAGAAATATTAAGAATAAAAATCTGTTTTTCTTTTGCTGCTGGCTGAATGACAAGCTGTGGCCAGATGTTGGAAAGATCTTCAAGTTTGTTTAAGACCCTCTGGTATGCTAAGATGCAGAATGTGGTGCTTGCAGAGAAAAGTACATGTCAATTTGAGGCTATTATATACTCAGTTACAACAGGCATTTCAGAGCAAATGTGGTCTCCACTGAGAGCAATAATTCTGTGACTACAATGAATTATTTTAGACTCTACAATGATTTCTCTACTTTCAACATTTTTGGATTTTTTTTCATTAGTCTTACTTTTTCCATTTCTATTATATTACGAACATCCTCTTTTACTGTATATTCCATTTCCTTTTCTTAGTGTTTAGCATGAGTTATTGTACATAGTATGATACTGATTGCATTTGTTGTAAAATAAAATTTAGTTAAAACAAAGCAATGGATTCCAAAAACAAAAACTCAAAATGACTTTTTAATGAAATTAGTGTTCTTGATACTGATTTTGTTAATTGTATTGAGCAATTTCCAGAAAAAGCTTAATTTTTGAAACCAGGCCCTTTCAATAGTTCTAAAATATTGCAAAGATCGGAAAGATGCAGAACATATACTTGCAGTAGTTTAAGATTAACAAAATGAATTTGATAGGTTTTCTTCTTTCTACAGAAGTTTAACCCTTCTCAAAAGTTTTCCTATTTCTTAGGACCAGGTCTGCTGTAGCTGTCTAATTTTCAGGTCAACTCAAATTTCTAGGTTCCCCATCTTGGTTACTTTCATGAAATGCTGTGGTAGCATGAATATTTAAATCTTGGGTGGGAAAGCCACATAAAATCTTAATTCAATATACCCACTGTCCCTGTCCAACTGTTCCTATTTATCCATTTGTTCATAATCATTTATAGAAATAGAAAACTTTATTGGCCACGTGTGATTGGACACACAAGGAACTTGTCTTGGTATAAATACTCTCAGTATACATAAAAGAAAAGATACATTCATTAAGAATCAAGAATCATATCGTACAACATTTAATGATAGTCATAGGGTACAATTATTATGTATATACTTATACCTGTTATATATGTTATGTTCATACTTATACTTGTTTTCTCATACATGCTTAACAAAATAAAAGTAAGAAATATATGGTTTGATTCTGATAATAGAATCAAGACTGATGTTTCTAAAGAATTCACTGATCATTGATGTATATTTTTAATTCATAAAGTTTACCTCAGTGAGATTGTAATCTTACACACTCAAGTAATCTTTGCTGGTTTTAAGAATTATTGATGGAACGGCCTAGAGGATTGTGTTAGAAATTGCTTCCAAATATTGGCAATTTTACTTATTTAAATTCCTTTTTTTTTTACACACTCCGGAATGAAAGACCAAGACACAAAATAAAATGTCAATGTTTATTGACAGGTGGTATTGTTCAAATTGTTTCAGCCTCTTGTTTCTGGGGGAAGTCATCCTGGGTGTTCTTTTGAGAAGGTTTCATTTTTCATTTTTTGGCAGATTCTCTAAAAGAGGCCCGCAGTGCCAGGAGTCCAAGATGGAGGAATCAAGATGGAACTTAATCTTTCTTGCCTCTCCCTCTTCTCCTTCTGCGACCATGTCTGCGACCTAACCAGTATAGAAAAGAAATTTTGTCAGATCCCATCCCTGAATCTTGAGTTATATGAAATAAGTGTTCAAAACATTTTAAAAAAAAAATTACCTCTCCTTCTGCCATGGCGCCTTCCTCTCCTCCTCCTTCCACCTTTACCTCCACGTCGCCTCCTCCGACGGCGGCGACTGAGGCTCCGGCTCCGGCTGCGTCTGAATCTTGCCATTTCAGATGGTGCTTTTGTCTTTCAAGCTCTTTGCAGCTGGAGCTCCACCTGTTCTTGATGGGCTTTTCAGAGCTTAAGGCTGGAAGCCTGCAGCTCTGCCCTTTTTATAACCAAATGGGAAGCCCAAAAATGGCCAGTGATGCTCTGCTTAGCTGTGATGAAATACAATGGCTGACCATTGTTCCTAGCAAGTGAAAGGTTAAATCCACCCAGAGGCCCATGTATGGCTAATTAAAACTGCAAGTATAAATCATATTAAAAAGCATAAACAATCTAAATTATCTAATTACCAGAGCAAGAAAAAAAGGAAGATTATAAAATATGGGATCTATTTTATCAATGGTGAGATAGAAACATAGGGAAATGAAATACAATATAAATATAATACAATAGTAAATATAATACAAAGGTAATGATACGTTATAATTGATTATTATAGAAGGAATTATAATATGAAATAGAACTTGTAAAAATTGAAATTTGCTCGAAAAGAATAATGTGATTTTGCAATTAAAGTCTAATGATGATGTAATAACAATATAAAATGATATGGAATTATTGATTAGTATAATATGAATATAAACTTAAATTTAAAAGGGAAAGACTATTGATATTGTGCACAAGAAATATGTATCAACCGACACACTGTACAACTGAAAAAAGGTTTTATTTGCTGGTTTGTGTTTGTTTATGTTTCTTGTTAAAAAATAAAAAAAACCACAAATTAAATTGCGTAGCTACAGAAATTAATATTTTCAAAGGTGTAATTACATGATATACACAGTCTGAATATTTGTTTTCCATGTGGATTCCCCTCTTCGTTAACTTACCTTGATTGCTACTTTTTTCATATGCCTTTGTGAGGACATTGATATATACTGTAATGTATTTGTTTATTTATATTATTGGTTATTTTATTTTCTATGCAGCATTTCCAGTTTGATTTGGTAATTTGATTTGATAGGATTTTGAATTTGATTGTATATATATATATATATATATATATATATGTGGATCTTTGGTTGTTCGGGTTTATATAATATATATATATTATAATATATATATTGGTTGTTTATTTATTTATATCTTTATTTAGCTTGGTTGAAGGAGAGTGGAAAACCAATGGAACTTTTAAAGTAATTCCTGTGTTCCATAGCTCGGGAACTACACAGGAGATCGTTCCCTGTGGCCAACTAGTAGATCTCTGAAAAGAAAATTTACGTTCAGGTGTAGTCCTCCCTAAAATAATAAAGCAGTATTGTTCTAATAGTCCAACTCAAAATTCCACCGCAATGGTTCGGATTTATTGTTTCCTGGAAGTGCCCGATCACAAGACTACATAGGGCCTTTCCAACAATATTCGCCTGAAATTGTATATTTGAAGCTAGACTAAAAAATTTCCACATTAAGATGCTATGTTAGCTTTTAAAATCCCTTGGAGGCTGAGTGAATGGCTGCACAGTGCATTTTTCCTGCTTCAAATTTATGCTTACTTTAACTATTGTTGGAATGGTGTGGCATGTCTGGCATAGTCTTGTGCTTAAACAAAGCATTAGGACATATCCAATTGTACCTTAGTTTGTAGAGATCAATCCATTAGAGTTTTAGTTGTGGGTGGTCAAAGATCTAATGAGGATATATTTCTATTAGCACAGGAATGCCATTAGTTGGAATAGCATAAAGGATATTTTCTCTGACCCAAGGATTATTATTAAGTTTTTAATTAAATCTTATATTCTGGAAAGTACAAAATAGTCATTTTTTTAAAAAAATAGATGTATTGTTATAGTGATATCATGCCTGAAATTGTTTTCTAACAAATTAAAATTGGGAGCATGAATGTTACTATGCTAGCTTACAAAGTCATTCCAATAGAAGCTAAGTTGGCCCAAAGCTCCCTGTTCAATGTTGCTTATTAAATTTTAATACTTTGGATGTAACTGACATGAGGATGTCATACTTGGCATTGCCTTAACCTATTAAGCAAAATAAAGCTATGACAACGGTAAAAAGAAAGCATCTTTATGTTATTAATAGCCTATATAAAATGAGATGCTCTTTGTATGTGTGGAAAACCTGAGAACAAAAGTCCTGAAAAGTCCAGTGAGAACAAAATAACAATTTTTTACTAGCAGTGACTGCAACTCCTTTGAAACAAGTAAACTTCTAAATGTACCCAAAGTCACAACGATGATCCAGCTGAAATATTCTGTGCTAACTGCAGCTTTCATTCAGCTTACGTCAAAATAAATGTGAACTAAGATAAATGGGAGTTGGCAGTGCATGGACTAGTGTAGATGTTATCCATGTTCTGGATTAATCACAAGTGACAAGCCAGCTAAAGAACTCCAAAGCAAGAGAGGCTGATTGATTGAACCTCAAATAACACAGATGACTCTAGCACTTCCAAGCTCTCTTCTTTGTGTAGACAATATTGAACAGTCCTGCTGTCAAAAGGTTAGGTGGATATCTATATGTTGAGCCTAACTGTCCACCTTCCAGAGGACCTTGTATGAAACCAATGAGTTAGGACAGAATTAGGATCATGTAAATGATGTACTTTCCCAGCTATATAGGCCATGGCCAAGTAGCTATTGACCCAGGCCACCAAAGTTTAGGGGGTGCCAATGCTGTTTCTCCTTCTGAATTGTTCCAAAAATTGCAAATCTTCGTGTCAGTGGGACAGTGCTCTGCAATTGTGTATGTGAAGGTATCTTAGATATTTAGTAAGCCTTAGTAAGACCACGCCTAGAGTACTGCATCCAGTTTTGGTCACCACACTGTAAAAAAGATGTTGAGACTCTAGAAAAAGTGCAGACAAGATCAACAAAGATGATTAGGAGACTGGGGGGTTAAATCATATGAAGAACGGTTACAGGAACTGGGCCTGGCTAGTCTAGTGAAGAGAAGGACTAGGGGTGACATGATAGCAGTCTTCCAATATTTGAGGGGCTGCCACAGAGAGGAAGGGGTCAAGCTATTTCCCAAGGCACCTGAAGGCCGGACAAGGAACAATGGATGGAAACTGATTTAACCTGGAAATAAGGAGAAACTTTCTAACAGTGAGAACAATCAACCAATGGAACAGCTTGCCCTCGGAAGTTGTGGGAGCATCATCACTTGAGACTTTCAAGAAGAGATTGGACTGCCATTTGTCAGAAATGGTGTAGGGTCACCCGCTTGGGCGGGGTGGTGGACTAGATGACCTACAAGATCCCTTCCAACTCTGTTAATCTTGATCTATCTACATTAGGAAGACATAGCATATATTTAAAGTTTGTCTGTACCAGAGGTGGTATTCAGCAGCTTCTGATCAGTTCTGGAGAACCTGTAGCAGAAATTTTGAGTAGTTCGGAGAACTGGCAAATCCCATCTCTGGAGATTTTAGAGTATCCTTCCCAGCCACACCCACCAAGCCACGCCCACAGAACCAGTAGTAAAAAACAATAGAATCCTACCACTGATCTGTACACTAACATAATGGAATACTTTGGTGAACACAAGGCGTACTCAATTGCCTCAATGGAAACTTACAATTGAAGAGGGCAGTTGATATAGTGAATGATAGATGGTATTGTCCTTTTGATGTAAAACATCTAGGCAAAAGATATTCCTCCATTTCTCTGGTTTTAAGTGCTCTACTAGAAATAAGAAATGCCTGCTGCTTCCCATTTTTTTTTAAATTTCTTGTGTTCCTAACTTCTCACAAAAGATGAAAAGACTCCAAAGTGAAATGTTAGCCTTTATTGACAGGTGGTATGTTCCAAATTGTTTTCAGGCTATCTGGTCCTTGGGAATTCTTGCAGCGTGTTTCAATGAAAGAGAAAGGAGGGCTTGCTTTTTTCCCCCTTTCGGTTTGGCAGAAACTGAAGCACCGTGAAGGCCGCTACGAAGAGAGAAAACTTAGTGCTTTCTCCTTCTCCTCCCTCTCCTGCGACCAGATGATTTACGTCCTAAAAAAAAGTCAAAACCAATATTAGCAATGTGATGGAACACATCGAGCTATAAACATAGTTGTAAGTGTTAATGCCTTTGACAGTATACCCCTCCTTCTGCCACGTCGTCTTCCACGCCTCCTTCCAGATTTGCCCCCGCGCCCCTTTCTGCGTCGACGCCTGCGATGGATGCGGGTTAGGCTCCAACTCCTGCTGCGTCTGAAGCTGACCATTTCTGATGGCCCTGTTGTTTTTACAAGCTCTTAGCAGCTGGAGCACCACCTGTCTTAGATGAGCCTTTCAGATTTTGTGAGTCGCAGTGGCCTCTCCCATCATTTAATAGCTCAGCTGCAGTGTGTAACAAAGGCTAATGACGTCATGCTTCCATTATGATGAAACTCAATCAACTGTTGCATAAGGGAGCAAAATAGTCTGCTCCTGTTTGACAGAGATAAGCCTGGAGATTTAAAAAAAACACCCATGGGGTTTATACTTGTATACTTGAAAATGTATATCATAGTTTGCATTATAAAGTTTATTTCGCAAGGCACATAAAATTGTCCCATTACTTACACATATGGCTGCTCAACTAAACTAATTAAAGTTTAAAAAGATAGAGAAGAGTTAAATATGAATATGTATCCCTTACTAGAAATACAATATGTTTTTAATTCCTGTTTAAAATAATAAGATGGCTCACTTCCTATTTAATATGCAAAAGCCACTTTGCTCACAAGTTTTTCTTTAGACTGGTAATGGGACAAAGTCCACTACTGCATTTCAGAAGAACAGGGTGGTGTATTAGCACAGGGCAGGTAACATGGCATTTCCCACAATACATAGCAGCCAATACCTGAGGTAACTGTGTGAAGTCTTTTTCCTTTACAATAGTATTATTTAGCATCCATCTAGATCTTCTTTGTCCTTTCCATTTAATTGTCATTGGATTGTGATCTGCCCAAGTACTTGTTTCAATATTTATTTCTTGAATATTAGTTAACAATTCTGTTGACATCCATATCATATCTATTCTGGACCATGATAAGTGTCTATTTGAGTAGAAGATGTATTGTTTAGTTTTAGCATTTCTTTCTCTCCATGTATCTTTTAAGTTTATTTCATCTACTATTTTAAAAAAAGATTTAGGGAGAGTCTTTCTGTTTTGCTTTATTGTTTTCTGTGCTGTATAGTCCAGTTTGTTGTCTACAATTCCATTAAAATCTCCCATTATAACTATATTAGCATAGTCCAGTTCAATTATTTTCATATGTAATTTTTTATAAAATTCTATTTGTTTGTCATTCGAGGCATAGATTGCAATCAGGAGTGTTTTCATATTATTATCCATTATTTCCACCATTAGTATTCTTCCGTCATCATCAGTATAAATCAATTTCTCTGGAACGGTCTCTTTAATATATAAAACCACTCCTCTTTTCTTGCATTGTGTCAAGGAGGTAAATATTTTCCCTAGTTTTGGCTGTATCAACAATTGTTCATATTGCTTTTTAATATGTACTTCTTGTAGGCAGATTATATCAAATTTTAATTTCTCTAATTTATGGAAAGTTTTCCTTTTTAACAGCTGAATTAAGTCCATTTATATTAATTGTAATCAATTTTTTCTCTTCCATGGTTATATTTTATAATTAGGTTTGGCAGCTCTTGTGGATCTTGGTTCACGTTGTTCTTTGGCTTCCTCCTTTCCACCTACTGCACCTTCCTCATTTTCAGTCGTCATTTGGCAGTCCTCTTGGAATTCAATTAGTGAAATTTCTTTTTCTGCCTCTTCCTCTTTCCCTCTAAAAAATTCTGTATAAAATGATTCAGCTTTTTCAGTTGAATCATTTCTGTATCTCTGTTCTTGCCATGTGAACATTCAACCTTCTGGAATCAGCCATCAATAATTCACCTCTTTTTTAAGTAGCAATTTGGTCAAGAATTGGTATTCTCTTCTCATCTTTCTCACTTTTCTGGGTACTTGTTTCAAAACCACAATCTCCTTATCTTTGTATTTCAATGTTTTTTCTCTTGCCACTTGCAATATTTGCGTTTTAATGGCTTTCTTTGTAAATCTGATGTGAATTTCTCTTGGTAGGCTATTTCTCATTGCGTATCTTGTGAAGACTCGATAAACCTCATCTATTCCATCCATCATCTTCTCTTCAGTTATTTCCAAAACTTCAGCCAACATTTCTATCATTATCTCAGCTAGATTTTGTCCTTTTTCTTCCTCTATGTTTTGGAATCTGAGATAAAATTCTGATCTATCCATCTCCCATCTCAGCATACCTCTTTTATCTTGTTCAACCACAGTTAATCTGGTATCAATGTCTCCAATCTTCTTATCTCTTTGTTTATCTTCTTCTTCAATTTTTAGTAGTCTCTCATCATACTTCATCATCATTTGTTGGATGTTCTCGACTTTTTCATTGGTTTTCCCTGTTCTTTGTTCAATATTCTCTGTTCTTTGTTCAATGTTCTCTATTCTCTTTTCAATATTCTCTGATCTTGTTTGAATGTTTTGAATTCCTTGCATAATCATCGGCAGGGTCACTTTTCCTTTTTCTTTTTCTTGTTCTTTCTCTTGCCTTAACATTGTCTGTATTGAACGTTGTCCTCCAGATGGTGGAAAGGAGGAAGTAGAAGTTGAAGAACCGGGAGCTGTTAATTTCCTACTCATTTCAAACAATTCAAAATCTTCAGGTTCTTCTAGACCTTAATCCAATTACGAAGTAACCAATTGCAATTCCAAATAAAAATAGTAGGGAAAAAGAAGCCAAATAGTAATAATAATAAAAAAAGAAAAAAATAATTTCTTCAGGTTCTTGTGTACCTTAATCCAATCGATTAGATAGGTAACTATGAAAATTCAAAAATGAAGGAAAAAACCATAAACATACACAAAAGAGAAAAAGTTGTAAAATCCTAAAAAAAGATGAAAAAGTGAGGAATAAAAAGCTAAAAAAAAAAAAGAGGAAAACTACTTCAGGTTCTTCAACACCTTGATCCAATTAAGAGGTCTCAAATATAAAAGGCTGCAGAAAAAAAAGGCAGGAAGATAAAAAGAAAGAAAAAAACCAGTATTGGAGGTAGATGGAAAAACAAAAAGTACCAGAAAGGCAAAAAGAAAAAAAGAAAAAAAGGCTACTCCCTTAAAAAGAAAAGGAAGGGAATCATTAATACTAAAACTTTTCTTTTAAAATAAAAAGCAAACATAAAAATTTAACTTCCAAAGACAAGCATAAAAAAAAAGCAAAGACAAGTTCCAAAGAACTAAAAATCCAAATAGCTATTTCAAAAAATAAACTGTTGAGGAGGGGTAGCACAGCTTAGGAAAAATCAAGAAAACACACTGCACTTGGTTTAGTTATCCAAGGCTCTTGTTATAACTCTTTTCTCCAGAAACTTATCACCTTTTCTTTTCCTATAAACTTCAACACCAGATTCCAACTGTTGATAGAAACCCAGAAGAGCACCTGCAGTAATACTCTCCCATGCTCTTCCCTCTATCTTATCAAATAGTCCTTGAAAAAAAGTCTCAGTTCTTTCTTTCTCAGCTTTGTCTGGTCACAAGAGAAATATAATATTTCCAAGCCTCTAGTTGGCAGTGTTACAAAGTTTCTTTGCTTTCACTTTCCCCTTTCTTTTCCAAGCAAAATGTAATAAGAATTAATAAAAAAAAGAAAAGAAAAAGATATTTAAAAAAAAGATATAACTAAAAGGGAGTCTCTAGCCTAAAATGCTACAAAATCAAAAAGGAGAAAAAAGAAATAGATGGAAAAGAAAAAAAACAGTCCAGTTTCAAAATATAAGATTATGTATAGAAAATCCAGCAATGAGAAAAAAAAAACATTACTTTGACATTCCTGTTTAAAATCGCCGCTTAATCACTTCTGTTAGAACTTTTACAGATTTTTTTCCTTTCCTTAGGGTGTCCTTTCAGATCTTAGAATAAAGAAAAAGTTCTCACCAAACCGGCACACTCTCTCTTTCTGTTCTCTTTCGTTTCGGAGCTGTCCCAACTTCAGCAGCTTTAATGGCTGCCTCTTTGTCACTGGCAAGAAGAGCTTCTCCTGGATCTACGAGGGACTTTGCGGTATCCCTGGGATCGACAGGATGCGCTCTTCACTTTCATTGTCTTTTCGGGACGGTTTAGATCCAATAGGACCGTCCAGGAGCAAAGATATCGGCAGCAATCTCAGACCTCCAAGATTGCATGCTGTATTGTCGTGACGCCAGCTCTACCCCACCCTTTCTCTGTACTTTTAAGTTCCATTTTCAGTTCTTCTAAAAGTGGAACCATTTTAAACACTTTTAAACAACCACCCGATTGATTTTAGTCATTCAGGTGCAGTAACCAAGAATCCAGAGATCACCAAGTAATCCAAATACTCCCGAGCTGTTTCTTCTTATTTCTTTTTTTCACTTTCTCTTCCTGGGGTTTTACTATTTTGTTGCCATGTTTCAGTTAAAAAGGGAAATCTTTCCCTTTTTCTCTCTCCTTCACTGCTTAAAGATCTTCTTTGGGAACAGTATTATTTTTTTATAGTTCCAGGGTACCTTTTTTGTTGCTTTTGCTGTTTGACCTGGTCAACCAAAACTTTCTCTTCTTATCTTCCTCCTGCACATTCTTTTCCAGTCGAGTTCTTCTTTCTGGTGGCCATTTCTGACCACTGCTACAACTGCCTTCAGGAAAGGGAGTAATGGCCAGCTGAGGAGGAGAGGTGAGGCTCTCCTCAACCCTGCAGGCAGTCTCCCCCTTCTTCACCACCTCTATGGGGTGGCTTAGCCCTGAAACCAGCTGGCTCGGGGCGCTCCAGCGGCGAGCATGGATTGAAACCGCGCAGAGTCGCGGTTTCAGTCTGTCACCGAAGAAGCTCAAACCGGAAGTTCTCCAATCTCTTCTTAAAAACTTCCAGTATTGGAGCCTTCACAACCTCTGGAGGCAAATTGTTCCACTAATTAATTTTGCTAACTCAGGAAACTTCCTTAGTTCTAGGTTGCTTCTCTCCTTGATTAGTTTCCTTCCATTGCTTCTTGTCCTATCTTCATTTGCTTTGTAGAATAGATTGACTCCTTCTTCTTTGTGGCAACCCATTAGATATTGGAACACTGACATTATGTCACCCCTAGTCCTGTTTTTCATTAAACTAGACATACCCAATTCCAGCAACCATTATAGGCTTCCATCTGTTACTTTTTGTCCTGCTCTCAGGTGTTTTGGATAATAGGGCGACCCCCCCCATCTGTGACAGCCCCCCTCAAATATTGGAAGATTGCTATATCACTCCTAGTCCTTTGCTTTGTTAGACTAGACATACCCAGTTCCTACGCCATTCATCATATCTTTTGGCATTCAGTCCCTTAATCATCCTTGTTCTCTGCACTCTAGAAAGAGTCTCAATGTTTTTGTTGTTGGTATCGTGATGACCAAAACTGAACAAGTGTGAAATGTGGGAAAGGAGATGTGGATAACAGTGAAATAATTTTTGGACAATGCTTTTGTTCCAAAATATTCTTTCGGAAGGACTTATATTGTGAAAAAGGCACATCTGTTAGCATCTTGACATTGGTGAAGAAAATATTTTGAATTTGGTCTGCCAAGAATGATATTTATTCATTTCCCATTCTGTCTTTTCTATCTGTATGATGCAAAAGCTAAATTCTCTGCAACTCTTTAATATTACAATGAATGAAAGCTGAATGAAAGTGTTCAAGCCCCAAGACTTACATTTTTATCCTTTTTCTTGTTTTACAGCAATTTGTTGGGAATGAGAAATGACATTCATAAGACCATAAACATCTTTGTTTTTATGGCTTATGGAATTCGTTTCCTTACTTGATCCCTTTTTTAAAGTGTTATTTAAGAGAACAGAGAAGCATGATAACAGGCATTTAGAGTGACACCAAACAGAAATGCTTTTTATGACTTTATTGACAGAAACCGGGCTTGCATTGCTCCTATGGTGGGAGAAATCCTGAATTTTGCAGTCTTCCACAGCTCATTGATGCCTTATTTGATGGATTTTTCTACATCACAGAGTCCTGGTGATGATTCACTGGCTGCATAGATGGTATTTGTAAGCAGTGGAAAGATAATCACTGAAAATTATCTCCTTCCTTTCCAGTAATAGTATGTCGCACAGACACGTACATATCCTGTCCGAAACAAAAAACAAAAGCTGATTTAAAATATTGAAGCTTAAACCTTCAATCTTTATTAATATGGCACAGGCCATTATTTATTTATTATAATTATCAAATTATTTACAATCATCCGCCTATGAAACCTAACATTTACCTCTCTTCTTTTTTATTGGCATTTCTGCGCCAGATTTGCACCTTCTGTTCCTTCTGCCCCCAATTTTGTGAGACATCCCTCGGCTGGCATATGTACTATCTCTGCGTCTTGACATCTTTCTGGCCAATTCAGGATTTCAGGAGCAAATGCATTCTCTTTTGCCCTGTGATGGCCAACTGTCTGACCAGATGTTACATGGGTTTCTGATGCAGTGCTGCCTGCTCTTCTCATTTTATAAAATATCTTAGTAGTGTCATCCATTGTTACCAATGCCCTTTGTCCACTGAAATGTTGCCCTAGATAGTTGTCAACTATTGATGGAGTATTTGAGACAGCCTTTAAAACTCAACAGTATCTTTTCCTGCATTATGTTTTGACCATTCAACATGTAGGATTATTAGAAAACACAAAGAGAATTTAAAGTAGGGAAGTAACAAGAATTATAATGTGAATAAGGCTTTTGCTTTAACCTAGTCTAGGACATGAACATTTTCCACAAGACATGCAGAAAGATGCTATAAAACTGAATACATGAGAAAACTTAAACAATATAGAAATTGTGTATTGTGTATGTGTGTGTATAATTTTTATTACCGGATCTGTGGGCGTGGCTTGGTGGGTGTGGCATGGCTTGGTGGTTGTGCTTTGGTGGGCGTGGCAAGGGAAGGATACTGCAAAATCCCATTCCCTCCCTACCCTACTGTCCCGCTTTCCAGCTCTGTTCTCCTGTGCAGAGCAACAAAAGAAGACCCAGCCAATCAGCTGGGACTTGGGAGGCAGAGAATGGTATTGGGGAGGCAGTCAGAGGTGGTATTTTCGGGTTCTCCAAACTACTCAAAATTTCCGCTACCGGTTCTCGAGAACTGGTCAGAACCTAGTGAACACCACCTCTGGGGTGTGTGTGTGTGTGTGTGTGTGTGTGTGTGTATGTATGTATGTATGTATGTATGTATGTATGTTATATCCAGCCCTTTTAGAATGAATGCATTATGCACACCAACTTGATGTTAAAAAAATTAAGCATAATTCCAAAAGATGATAAATATTTTTTTTAAAAAAAAAAAACAGAACAGCAGCACCTAATGAAATGTAAATACATTCATTTATTTGTAGAACTATTTCTTTATTTTAATGTAAAATAGCTAAGCTCAGCAAGAACAGGTTCTCTTCTAGCCAGTTGTTTCTCTGCATGATAAAAATGACAAGGATGAACATGGAAGAGAAAACGAGCTTATTCTTCTCCCATCTTCTTGTAGGCAGAAATTATATGGCAAGAATGGCTGAATCAGACTTGAGTTTACATGGTAGTGAAATTCCATATCCGGTTCGTTGGATATCAGAGGGAAGGACAGCTCTGCCTTTTCCAACAGCATTTTAAATTAGTGCCATGAAAAAAAACAAGAATCTAATTTTTCTCTCTGCTACTTCTCTTTCAAGTTGCTGAAAGAATTTGTTTTGAATCTTTTTTTTTTTCCTGGGAGAGAAAAGAAAAAGAAATTCTAAAGCACTAATTTTTTTTAAAAAAAAATCTAAATAAAAAATTTGATGATGATGATGATGTTACCCATTTAGTCATCTCTGACTCTTGGCAACTATGAGCAAGATCTCTCCACTTCTTCTGGTCTAGTACTGCTTCTTTGAGTTTCTCTATGCTCTGGCTCGTGTCAGCTTTGGTACTATCTAGTCCAGAGATGCTACCTGGAGAATTCTGATAGCTGAAGTCCAGAAGTCTTAAAGTTGCCAACTTGGGAGACCTCTGATGTAGTCACTCTGTTCTTTGATGGGCTGGTTTCCTTTTACTGCTAACTCTTGCTAATTGCTTTCTCCAGTGAATTCCCCTACATGACACGGCCAAAGTAAATGAACTGTGGTCTTCCCAGTATTGATGTTAGGCTGATTGGCTTGTAGTTTCCTTATTCTGTTTTGCACTCAGCTGGTTTCTGGCTACCTTGTCACCACCTCCTATCTCTACCATGCCTCTCTCTGCCCATATTTGCCTCTGTTTGCCAGTGTTCAGCTGGTTCCAAGCCTGTCTCAGAATTTTTGGGTGGGATTACTGGGCTGCTGGATCCCTCAGATAGGCTGCCATATATATTGTGATGACCCAGGGTGTGACACAAAAACAACAAAGTCACCAAAGTAGAAAAAAATTCCCTTTAATGCCTCCAACTTGGCCCCAGTGTCCAATTATTCTCGGCCGGATAACAAACTCTTCAAAAAACAGTCAACGAAGGGCAGAAATGCAGTCCGAACCCAAAGTAAAGATAATTAGAAATAAAGAAACCAGTACAAACCACAATGAAGTAATTAACACGGCAGGCCAGGATGATAAATTGCAGACTTTCAAAGGATAACTCAGTACCTACAGTTTGGAGGACACCAAAACCCAGATAAGGCTTGACCAAGAAAATGTACATTTTGCTTCCAGCAAGGAGCTGTGTGCAAACACCCCACTTATATCCCGTTCTCCCAACTGCAACTAATGAAAGGGATCAGGGCCTTTTCCTCTCCCGTAAGCCATGTTGCTCCCTTCTCTGTTTCTTCCCTGCATGCCCTAGGATGAAGAGGGGGTAGCCCTGAGTCTTCCTCTGAATGCCCAGCCAGACTGCGCCCTTCTCCTGTTTCTTCCACAGCCACCGGAGCCACACTCCCACTCCTTGTTAGCTGTTCCAGTTCTGCCTCAGAGTCAGACTTCAACCGGGGCATGACGTGTGTGTGTGTGTGTGTGTGTGTGTGTGTGTGTGTGTGTGTGTGTGTGTTTGTGCCAGAGAACGGACAAGGCAGGAACTTTGATTAAGGATGGAAATGCAATGCAGTCACTATCTCTCCTTTCCCCAAAAGCTCATGGATTTGGTCCCTGATTAGCTGCTTTGTCCTACAAAGTATCGTACCTCCTGCTTTTAGAACTATTATTCATCCATCTATTCAATGCAATTGGCCAAGACCCCTTCATATAGGACATCTATGATTTCTAGAGATTTGCACTGACTGTACCTTTGTGATCCATTCTATTAACGCTGGTAGAACAACTAATTATCATAACAAAAGAGGAATAGATGCAGATATTTCTTTATTTTTTAACCTGAGTACTTCACATGATTACATATGAACTTGGAGTGTGACATTTGCAAAAGGATTCTGAATGCTGTTTGAAATGATCAATAGTCATTCAAATCCTGAGTTTTATGAATACCTTGAAAGAGCTTGTTGTTTCTCTCTTTAGCCCTAAAGGTCTTTAAGCAGGCTGTTTTAATTAATTTTATACATAAAACAGGAAAACAGTGTCATCAGTGATGAAGTGTAGCATTTTGGAAAATAATCCGTGCTGCTGCAAACATCTTGGCAAGACCTACCAGTGAGATGTTGCCATTAAAATTAAAATGTGACCGTATGGCTTGAGTTAAGAGAAAAATTGGAAACATTTTCCCTCCCTGTCAATATATACCACCCTTGCGTTTATTTCAATATTATTCTGCTCATAGTTTTTGATATGAAATCTTAATCGACTATTGTAAAAACAATATTCAGTAGCGATTACAAATGAAAGTGAATCAAAGTTCTTCAAGCAAGTTTAGAAAAATTGTTCACAGAAAGAGAAATAATAGGTCTTTGTCATTCTTATTTCTGTAATCACTACTGCTATACTATACTAGTACTACTAAGAGCTTTATCTTTTCAGCCCATAAGTGAAGATTAAGCAGCATGAAGACTAACTCTGATCTTCTCTGTGTATTTGCTGCTTAAAGGACATGGACAGGAAACAGGTCAGCTCTGGGACACAATGAAAGGAAACAAACACAGCAGAAAACCTTTTACTGATAACATGCAATCTGAGCTGGTGAGTAGATCGAGTCAGTCATCCAATTATTCAGGCCAAAGTCTGTAAGCATACAGCTCACTCCAAATGAGGCAGTTAAGTGTTTGTAGAGCTGGCCAGCCACAACCTGATTGGTCAAGAAAGTCTGTCTCTTTTTTTGTGCCCTATAAACTTACATTTTCTACAAACTCTGCATTCTGCAAAAATTCTACATTTACAGACTTGCTATTTCCCCCTCCAGTATATGCCGGTTTAGGATGGAATTTCTAGGGAGTTAAGAGAAACGTGGTAGGGTTCTCCACCAGTATATGCTGTAGATATAATAGGAATGGATTATTATTGATAATCATTGCTTCCAGATGGGATTTGACTGGTCTAGTGGTGGCTAACCTTTTTGGGTTCCTGTGCCGAAAAATTGCATGCGCACTCGCGTGCCAGCACCCAGAAGGCAATACGCATGCCCCCCCATGCCGCATGCGCAGGGGATGTAGAGGGGCATGCGCATTGCACTGGCACACATGCATGTGTGATCCCCAGGTACACCGTGCATCTCTGTGCATGTGAGTGCATTCCTGTGCACCCCTGCACCCCACACATGTGCACCAGATATCCAACAATCAGCTGGAGGCCAGGTGGTGCATGTGTCTGCACAGTGGGGCTTTTCCGGGCGACCTCTCATGTGCCGGCAAAAATGGCTTTGCATGCCACTTCCGGCCATAAGTTCGCCATCACAGCCCTAGACCAAAACTCTACATGGCTTAACAGCCCAAACCTCTGGGGGTAGATAAGAAGTTTTATTGCAGAGTTAGAATGAAGCCACATGATTGTCTTGTGCAGTGTGAGGATATAACTACCAAGGGTCTTGACATTCTACCAAGAGACTTGACAGCTTCCCCCTCCCCCCCACATCTCCTTCAAGTTTCAACAGAGATTAATCTCTCTGAGATTAAAATGGAAAGCTATTAATCACCTGGATTAACAAATGAAACTCAGTATACTCTGAGTTTCATTTGTTGTTCATTGTTGAGTAGCTTCTGTTGAGTCAGTTTATCTGCTACAATCACAAATTACTGAAATAGCCTCTGCTGCTGCTGTTCATTTTTACTGAGAGATGTTTCCGTTTTGTTTTGAGGTTAAATTTTCTTTTTGGTGTGATTATGTTGCTGCCCACAATCCTTTGTTGTTTATGTTAAATGTTAAATAAACATGATTGAAATTATCCCCTTAATTTCTTCCTTTATGAGCAAGTGTAATTAAATTATTGGTTTTACTATTTATCAAATGTCAACATTTATATTTCCCCTTGCACCAATATCTCCAGGTGATTAATAGCTTTCTATTTTTATTAGAATGTACAGATTAGAATGCATAATAGTGACAAGAGATCAAGAGCTCTTTAGCTACATGACTTAGGAGGAAACTGAACCTGGGTCACCCAAATCCTTACTCAAAATCCCAACTACTGTTTCTTACCATCGGAATGGGTGGATTTCAACTCTAAGAAGTTTAGGAGCTCAAGTTCTCAAATCTCAACTTCATCTGGACTGGGCCAGGTTATTCTAACTCAGAGCTGTCAAACTCCTGGGCCGTGGGCCAGATGCATCACGCGCTGGCCATGCCCAGGCCCAATATGTCACGTGATGCCACCATGACAACATGAGTTTGACAACCCTGTTCTAACTACCACACCAAATTGCTTGCAATTGGTGCTTTCTCTACTATTCCAGAACTTTCTCTTGTCTTTTTTTTTTTGAAGAAATTTTTTTTAACACTCAGAGACTGGCAATGGAATTTTTTAAAAAAATATTCAACTTTGTTATTTTACCTCATACTATAAAGTCACAAAAATGCATTTGGAGCCACCCTTTCAGTAAGAAAAATATATTTAAATGAATCTCTATTACATAGAGATACTATTAGACATATTTGTTTTTACCAATCTGTGCCTTCTGATATCTTGAAAATTTTCATATAATATCAGCAGTCCAAACACTTTGGATGTTTTGCTTTGATTTCCATTTTAAAGTGGATTCTAATAATTTTTTTTGTTCATGCTAATTATATAAATGTTTAGCTTTCTATAAATTCAGAACACTGACTAAGATAAATAAGAGATATTATTTACTTAAGATCATGACCTGAAGCCTGGGGGAAGCTCATGATGGCTTTTTCGTAATAAAATAATTCTGTAGATATATTTAGCAGTTAAGCATTGTTTGATTTTCACTTCATAAATAATTTCCAGGGTTAATATTCTTTCTTGTTAAAACTTAATAAAAAGTTCATTGAAATTGCTTTTTGTGTAATCAATCTAAAAGAGAATTGAGAGCAATTAATTCTGAATAAATTTTTATAGACTTTTTAAAATTGCATTATTAACCATCCAAACATCTATGATTCTGAGATCCAACTTGATTTCAATTTTAATGGTTGCTCCTTTTGACTGCCAAATTTGTACTGCTGAACTGTCTTAAAATATTGGATTTTTAGCCACATGGACTGTAGACATTATTTTCCAAGCATCAGTTGAGTAGAACTAAGTCATGATTCTACAGTATACATTGTTGCCTGCCAGTTTTAGGTCATGAACATGACTAGGTAATAACATATAGGGGAAAAATTCTGGGTACTTCTGACAGAGAGCTACATTAATTTTAAAGAATTTTGAATTTGTGAAGTACATTGAGTGTAAAGATTTGTTTAAAACTGGCAAAAGAAATATGCCTTTCAAATAGCTTAACAAGAGAAAGGACAGAGAATTAAAGATATCTTTTTTTCATAAAGCTAAGTAGCCAAATGCTTTTTTTGGACATAATGCTTAAACAAAAATGCATACCAATGACACATTTGGAATAAGTTGGCCCTGTAGCTTACCTCTCTCCATATGAGCCAATTCCATGTTTTCTGTCCCATTTGGGACAAATGCTGAAGGTAGGTTTAATCATTTTCACTGACCATGAATAGAAACCTGATTTTATTTAATACATTTTTCTCCCACCAACCTCCTTTTGACATTCACTTGTTATTAAATTTGACGGGAGCTTTGTGTTCAAAGTTCCAAGTCTCTGCTTAGGTATATTATGCAAATCTGGTATATTATATTATACAATTTTGCAAATTTGGAAATGGAAATAATTAAGAGCTTTTGTTAGGTCTTTCTGTAACCTTTCTATGTTTGATTGAACATTTCTTAGGATGAGCAAACTGCCTCATACCCTTCCTGTTGATTATGTTCCAACCAAAATAGACATACACAGCTTATTGTAAGCCAATTCTCATTAAAGGTTCAACCTTTTTTCATTCTGGTACAATAAAGGATAGTTTGAACATATCAGATGTATATGTTGATCAGCAACAGCTAACTAACTGTAATCAGCTTCCATAATTTTCTACAAAGAATAAATGCTTTTATATTAGAGCTGTGACTTCTGAGTTTAATTTTCTTTTAAAATATATTATTTCCAATAGGATTAAATAATATGGCACAGAAGTTCTTTTTAATTTTCTCTTTCTGTTATCTCTTCTTTTTCTTTTGTAGCAGTTTAATCAAACATGGGAAGTTAATTGAACTTTTATCACATTGGGAAAAAATTAAACAAGTCTTGAATTCCTAGTTTACAGACAAAGATTATTGGTACTTCCTATTGCTATGAATAGTTCTCTTGGTTCGGTATAAAATTGCTTGCAACAGGTCAGACACAGAAACTACACTACCATGTACGTCCATGTGGAAAATAAATGTAGGTTGCCCCATAGAAATATGGGAGTCCCTTGGACTTTTATGTTAAGATTGTATAAAGATTTATCAGTTTTCCAAAATGTCTGCTGATCAAAATATGAAATGTTAAATTCTCAGCCTGATAAAATGCAATATGCATCTGACAAACGAATGCCACTTTTTACTAAAGTAAAACCATTATGTAGGACCCTGAAGCAAAACTAAAGAACTGAAAAATTACAAAATAATAAAGGACAAATAGAATGATAACAGATCCATTGTCCAGGTCCATCAACTTTGGATAGAGATATAAAATTTGATTAGCTTCCCTACAAATTCCCCAAAAGTCATTAGTTTCAAACAAAGAGGAAGAAATAATTTCCTACTGGCGGTGTTTTGAATTAGAGCACTTCCTTTTATTTTCTTACCATGGTTCTTGTACTTCAGTCTCCGTTATCATGAAAACAACATCTTCCTAGATCTTTCTTCAGGCTGAATGGAAACATGTTGACAATTATAAATTTGACCTAACATAAACTCTTCATTTAAACAAAAATACCAAATAAGATTTTATTGCAGAGGAGGTTATTCAGATTTTCTAAAAGGGCTTGAGTAGAATAAAAGAATAAAATAAAAATAATTGAATTTAGGATATTATCAAAGACGTAGTTATATTATCTAATGATAATATAATATCTAACAATGAGAAAAAACAAAGAAGATGTGGCATTAATTTACATTACAGGAATAATCTTTTCCAAAACCCCAAGCCAAAAAAAAATAAATAAATAGATTGATACCTAAGACAGTAAGCAAGAGAAAATAAATATTTCTAATTAAAAAAGATTTTGAAGCAATATTTTACAATTTTACTCTATTGGGGGGAGATAAGAATTGAACATAAAAGGTAAAGTCAAGGATATAAGCTCTGGTATCATCCTAGAATCAAAGGGCAGCTGTGGCTTTGAACAGGTTTTGCTTGGTTTCTTGATCTTTCATGCCTATCCTTTCCTGTGGTTTATGGAGGAGCTGTGGGTTTTGGAAAGGATTAAGAAATGCCTAGAGACCTACTGCTGGAGGATGAGAGATGCCTCAGATCGGACATAACTTATGTCATGCCCCAGCATATAACCTTTATATACTGTTGTTGCTCACTAGCCCCATCTAGTGGCCTGGGAGACAAATACCAAGTATATTGTTTGACACTGACCCCCATCCCATTACCCATCAGCCCACACTCTAAAACAAGTGCACGCCGGGAAGCCAGACTCCGTTTCCTTTAGCATTTGGAGAAGACGGAAGCACAAAGGAGAACCCATCTTAATCGGTGGCACATGGTTATCCAAGGACAAACCCACATCCCACACACAGAGCATCACTGGTGAGATTTCAATTTCTTGTATTTATTAATTGTTATGTTCAGCAGTAACTCAATACAAGCCCGTCTTGTATTTGGTTCTCATTATATGTATTCCTATTTTCCCCAGTTTCATCATGTCCTGTCCTTTTAATAAAGCATTCAGGTCTATGCGCACAGTCTGTTTTATCGGAGGACAGGTGGGTTTAGCTGCATGTCGAGCTGCACACAGACTAATGCGTAGTGAGGACAGATCAATGTAGAACTGCCATTAAGACCTATCTCATGGAAAGTGAGACAAATGGAACATCATTATTTCTCTGCCTTTGTTGCATCTGCAACATTGCCCGGATCATCCTGCCCCCTTCGGGGACAGAGGAACTCTGATGTCATCTTCAGGATCACACAGAGAAATTTGTTCAACACCTGACAAAGATGCTTGTATAAATTCCTAACTGGAACCTGTGCATGGAGCTGGTTCATACGAGATGCCTCGGGAAAAGTCTTACTCAATTATCTGGCAACAGTTAGGTCTGTGGGATTTGGATGGGGGACAGCATGCTTTGACTGAACCCTGGCAAGACTGAATGACTTTGATTCGATTTGGGAGTTTAACACCTTTAGTTTTTAATCGGGTTGCACAGACATGGAGTTCTCCTGGACTTGCAACTCAAAGAGCAAGTGGCAGTCCAGCTAGGAAAAACCTTCTCACAACGCCAGCTTGTATGTCAGTTGCATCCTTTCTTGGATAGAGGGTCCCTGTATTTAGTCATTCAATCCCTAGTCATATCACTCCTGGACTATTGCAATGTGCTCTACATAGGACTACCCTTGAAGAGCATTTGGAAGCTACAATTGGTGGATAATGTGATAGCATTGGCTGTTGCCATAGGGTGGACTTTGTTAAACTGCTGTTCATAAAGATGGGTTGGCTGCCAGTTTGCTTCTGAGGGCAATTCAAGATGTTGGCTGTCACTTTTAAAGTTTTTCATGGCATTGGTCCAGGTTGCCTGAAGAACCATTCAGATTGTCTGAAGAACCATCCCACCCATGCAGTGGAGAGAGCATGCTGCTGACCCCATCCATCAAGAATTTTCAGCTGACAGTGTCCAGAAGATCTGCTCCTGCCCTTTCGAACATTGTGCCTCCTGAAATGAGATCTGCACCCATCCTTTTGACCTTTCATGAGGACCTGAAGACCTGACTCTGTGGATATATTTAAATTTCTAAAACTGCAAAGGATCTCAAACCATGCTGCTTCTTAAAGAGGATTTGATCTAGAGTAACTACATTATTTTTTTTAAATAAAAAGTTGTCCCCAACTGATCTGATTCTGGAAAGTAAATAAAACTTCTCCTGGTTAATACCCGGAAAGGGACTACTGCAAATTCCAAAATAGTATATAGATTCCTTCCTTCCTTCCTTCCTTCCTTCCTTCCTTCCTTCCTTCCTTCCTCCCTCCCTCCCTCCCTCCCTCCCTCCCTTCCTTCCTTCCTTCCTTGAAAGAAGGTCCACTGAATTCTGCTGGGCTCCCTTTTGAGTAAGTACATATTGAACTGTACATCTCAATCCAGCCGCTTAATAGTGTTATGTTTCTCATTTTGGAGTTGCCCATTTTGCTATCTGACTGGCAGCTTTGCTATATATGCTATATATAAATTGCGACTTCACAGTTGTGTTATATAACGAAACCTCACAATTCTAACTCTCCTCAGTGGTAATGTAACTTTCACTCAGGATAGTCAATGTTCATTGTGTTGTGTTTCTATTTCCAAGGTCATGCATTATAGGAAATTTGAACTTGGCTGCATCTGACTTCTGCATTTGTCAGCTTTATTTACATATGCTATAGCTATAGCTGCCAAGTGATGCAATTTTAAACACTGTTTAAATGAGACAGAGAACAGAAACATTATTCAAGTATTCAGATAGATTTATAATTTCATATAAATAAATTACTTGCAAATGTATGTGGTAGAAATGCTTAATATATCCTGGCTTATAATAAAAAGATTTAAGCTAAGAGATATTTTTTAAACCTTGAGTCTTGAATATAAGAATTACACATATGATATTTTTACATATTAAAATATTTAACACGAATTCAAAATGTTTTAGAAATGCTGCCACGTTATAACAATATAAAGGATCAAGAAAAGTTATTACCAATAATTCTTTCTTTGAAGTGGAACAAGAGTGTAATATTCTTTCTTTTTTTCACAATTTATATTTTCTGAATAGTATCTTAATGATATATTTACTCCAACTATTTTATTTCTTCTATGGTAAAATGAGAATCAATTCTACATCTTAGGCCATAGTTTTAGCTTTGAGGTAAAGAAAAGTACCACATTTTTCTATCCTGCTAAATTTTTTAGAAAAGCTATACTTTTCTTAAAGAATTGATAGCACCATTTCAAGTTTTTGTTTATAAATTAATTTCAATTGCTGGTCCCCGAAAAATATCTTGAAGTGATTAAGTAACATAACAGTGGTTAACAGTGGTTAAATGTTACAGAGATCAATTCATAGCTCTTAAATCATTGTTATTATGTGTTCAAGTCTCCTTTTAAATGACTCAAACATTCTCAGATTTTTGAGAAGAGAAAGCTGGTCTAATTCATAATTATTAATTGAAATAAATAAATTAAAAACCGTATAAAAATAAATGATATTCCTAAAGGAGCACAATTATAAAAAGGCATTTGTACTTGATTTAATCAGAATTTGGAATTTGTTAAGATAATATTTTAAACTAACAGCTAACATTTAGACTCAGTTACCATTCCAAGGTTTATAAACTATTCCACATCAGCTTTGTATTTTCTGGATCAAACCCAACTCATATATTTCATGAAAGTAATTTTTCTCATGAGAAAGGAAAAATAATGCTGTACACTCTGCACTTATTTTCAGAGATACATATAGCCCATTACATAATGTAGAGATATAGAAAAAAAACATGTAAATCTATCAAAATAAAACAATAATAGAAATCCACATCAGTTATTCATCGCATTTCTGTTTTTAATCTCACACATATAGAAATACTTATACCTTCATGTAAAAGGCACACACAATAATATACAGCACCATGAAAAAGTCATCATGAAAAAGGTATTTGATGAGAATATACTCTTGAACTTAAGAGTAGTAGATCTATTGAAATCAGTAGGACATATGTTAGGCCTGCTTAATATGTATTGCTAATTTTTATAAGTCTGTTCTAAACTGTTTATTTCAAAGGGATATTTTTTGCTTATTTATTTATATGTTTATTCCACAGCTTAAGCTTTGCTGAATAAAATTGACTTTCATTCTGGTTGGAAATTTGGGGAACTGCAATTCCAACAGAACTTACAAGAAAGGGAAAATGTAAACTAAATCAAGGAAAACTGATAAAACATTTCTTTGGTCTTTATTAGGTAAGCATTTATTTTAACAGGTTAACAGAGTTGGAAGGGACTAGTCCAATCCCTCACCCAAGCAAGGCCCGGCACTATTTCTGACAAATGGCAGTCCAGTTTCTTCTTGAAAATTTCCAGTGATGAAGCTCCCACAACTTCTGAAGGCAAGCTATTCCTTTGTGGTTTGCTGTCACTGTCAGAAAATTTCTCCTTATTTCCAAGTTGTATTTCTCCTTGTCCAGTTTCCATTCATTATTCCTTGTCTGGCCTTCAGGTGTTTTGGAAAATAGCTTGACCTCCTTCTCTCTGTGGGAGCCCCTCAAATATTTAAGATGTAAGTGATGAATTTCAACAGGTTTCTGATTTTCTTCCCTTTCCTAAGCAGGCACACACAACTTACCGCCATAAAATGACAACATTCGAAATGATTCAGATTGGAATTGATACAGATGTTACATCTGTACATCTGTACATATGGAACACAGAAGCAAGCATAACTGAAAACAAATACATTAAATCAACCAAATATATTCATCTCAATGTTTAGCTCACACAGTAGTTTGGACTTTGTTGCCTTTTATGGTTTATGCAATATAAAATCAGCCACATATCGCTATTAAAGAAACATTAGTGTTATTCTGTAAAAACATTAAATACTAGAGCATACTAAATACTACAGAGTAGGATATAAATTAATAGCTATTACATCTACAATCTTCCAAACATACTCAGCTGGTGACCATAGAAACTAAAAATCAGCAAATAGTTAGTCAAAGCACTTACTTAACATAAAACACTTTCCAACTATTCATGTTATTATCTCATGCGACTGGGCTTCAGCTCATTCAAAAAAACTCCTTTTACTCAAAGAAATTTGTAGGAATCCTTTTGCAAATAGATGAACATATAAAATCAGCTCAATTTAAAGATGTATGGATAGTAGATTTTGGAAAATATCAGGGAAGAGGAGCTTCATGACAGATATCTCTAGTTTTAAGAAACTTTAAAAAAATACCCTCAACATTTAAAAGATCAAAAGGTTTATAGCGGAGTTTTTATGTATTTTGTTTTGCAAAATGTTGGGAAATATTGTCACTGATTTTCAACGATTACTGTAGTATTGGTCTCTTATTAGGATGTCTCATTCTTATTTAAACAATTGAACAGCACTCTGGTGTTTTGAATATATATGTGTGTGTATGTATGTGTGTGTGTATAGAGTAATTTGAATACTCATTAACCTAAATTGTCAGTTGGATCTTATTGTCAGCTTTGGAAGCGATATTAGCACCAGAAGCTTCCATGCTGCCACATTCTTGACCATGGGAAGTTGGGAGGGGGGATTTCATGGAGCGTATATGATTAGACATAATAGCATCCTTCTTTAAAGTCAAGGTCATGTTATTCCTGAACCTGGATGAGGAGTAGAGGGGATGTCTCAACTTGGAACGGATGGTGATTGGGGTATGTGATGGAATGAGGGGTGCAGGGGGTGGATTTGTAATTTTTTTACTTATTAGAGGAAAACCCAGAACTTTCAGATTCGGGTTTTCTCCAGATGTGCCAGTATAACTACTCTAATAAAAGGAAACTTTGAGAAAATGCCTGTCTCGGTTGTTAATTGGAATTGGGCTTTTCTGGAACCCTGACATTTATTTTTTATTATGAGCAATACAGATAGGTCAAGAAGCATTGTCCTCACTTACTTCTTTACATCATTACAGGGCCAATTGCACCGACTATCTAACAATATCAGATACCCAGCAAATGTTGTCTCAGAATGAAATCTGTGTTTTCATTAAAGATGTTCCCATAGCTCACAATAGGGGAAGACATGGGTGAACAATCTTTTTAGCTCTGGTGAATGCATATAATGATGAGTTGGAAAGAGGGGAGGGAGAGGTACTAAACACATAGGGACACATAGAAGCTCCAAAACAGGGGTGGGATTCTACCAGTTTGCACCTATTCGCTAGAACTGGTTGTTAACATTCTAAGCAGTTTGGAGAACTGGTTGTTAGAAGAAATTACTGGCCTAATCCTGTCAGGAAGGCAGGAAGGAAACATTCTGGTGTTGCTTACAGAAACTGCCTCTTATTACATTCTTGGCAGGACTAGATTTCCTGTCTCAGGAAGTTCTCTGGAGTTTTTTTCCCTCCTTTGCTGGTACTTTGCTTGTGTGGAGTGACCATTCAAAGTTACAATGGCACTGAAAAAAGTGACTTATGACCATTTTTCACACTTACGACTGTTGCAGCATCCACACAGTCACGAGACGCCAGGCGAGGAGATGCGTGCCTTGATGTGAGTGATATTGAGTTGGCCACACCCAGCCAATAACATGACCACCAAGCCATGTCCAGACAGTCACATGACCACCAAGCCACGCCCAACACCTAAGCCATGCCAACAGAACTGGTTGTTAAAAATTTGAATCCCACCCCTGCTCCAAAAGCATCTTTGCAGCCTCAGGGCTGCTAAAGCCAGGAGAATTGGAATGTTGTTAGGAGAGGAAGTTTAAAGCGATCAATTTCTTCTTCTCTTGTGTGCCTTTCAGGATTTGTGAAGGACAGTTGTTATTGATTTTTCTTCAAACCATGAACCATAGTCAAAATCCCTAACTTGTATTCCGATATGGC
The DNA here is from genome assembly GCF_900518735.1 of Pseudonaja textilis. The sequence goes on along the minus strand of NW_020769320.1, from coordinate 21,174,701 downwards.
TCAAAAGCTACTTAATCTTATATTTAAAAAGGCAGATTCCTGAATGGCTGTTCCTGCAATGTAGCCCCAGCTTAGTTCAAAATCCAATGTATTATACAGATAGTATGTGAATGAAACTTGACATTTTAAAAGTAATAATCACAGCTTTCAACCTTCACAACATAGGAAGGGCAAAATGTTCATTTATAAAAGACGGTGAGCTTAGAGAACGCAATTGCATGGAACGACAATAAACAGATATACATAAAGAAAATGGGATGAGAGGTTGCTAATACTTTTCATGTGTAAAATGCTTTTCTAAGACAAAAAAAAAGTGCAAATGGTTCTTGTTATGTGCCTTTTGAGTAAAGCTCTAATATCTTACCCCTGCAATTTTGCAATGCTCAGGTTAAGCATCTTTGAACTTGATTTTCTAAGAAAATATGCATGGTCCTATGCATGTATACTTCAGATTATGCCCAGCTGAATTATGGTGTGTCTTTCATCCAAATGGAATTGCCCAGGGTTAGGCTATACTTTTAACTGAAAATAAGTCTCACTGAATATAAGTATTTCAAAATAGAAAATAACTGAATATTTGTTGTACTTTTGTCTCTTTTATTCAGGAAACAATAAATATTCTGTTGTAAAATGAATTATGCAATAAGGGGGAAAAAAAAGAAGAGTCAATGATATCACTTTCCAAACATTTGAAAGGATTTTAAAAGAAATAAGACCTTTACAGCTGAGATAAACTGACATCTCAGACATTAAAGTTATCAGTATTAGAAACTTCATATTTATCCAGTATGATTTTTTTAAAAAAAGCACAATTGTGCTCTTATACATAATACATTACACTTACAGCAGTCTGCAAAATTTGATTAGTGTTTAGTAAAATATAAAGTAAATGTATTTATAAAATACACTTAAAATGGAGTGACGCTGAAGTCTTAGGTGAAACTGGGGATGAATAAATCATGTAAGACAAGTGACATGATACTCTGCTCTTAATTCTAATGATTTCTTTCCAATATCCTGGATTTCTTAAAGAAATGTAAGTAATGCTGGCCTTGTTTCTGAAATAAGAGACTTACTAAGCATAGTTATTTACGTGGTGCAATTGGTTTAGTGTAATTAATTTATTATAAAAGCATTATAATTAGTTTAATATAAAAATAAAAGCAAAAACTTCTTTTTTTGCCTTTTGGCAATAAAGAAATATATAACTTGTGAACAGTGAAATATTCACAAAAGTTTCTAAGAAGATCTTCAAATTAAATTTTAGCCCAATCCATACACAATAAACATAGTCAAAAATCAGGATAAAAACCCCATTAATGATTATAATAATTAATTAATAATCTTACCCAATTTCCAATAAATGAAGCAGCTTGCATCAGAAAACCCAGTTTAAAAGAATTTTAAGATATATATATATATAAATTAACAAATATTTTGCAATGGAAACTTTGAAAGTGTGCCACATCCTAACTGCTCTTCTCTAAGTAACCACATGCTAGTTACACCCATTGGCCAGAGCCCTTGCTGGCTTACTGCTGACATTTCGTGCTGACTGAAACAAGTGCCAATAATAACAGTATAGTTCTAAGGGAGAACACAGGAGGAAGTACTTCACGTTAGATACACATGGAGTATTGTTACAAATTATGAGATCATGAAGCACTTGGTGATCTACATTTCTTTGAAATTAATGAGGATGAAGTTTGTCCTAGGTGTAGAAGCCCTACTGACCTTTAAATTTACTTTCTTTGCAATCCTAAATTATCATTTTTGTCTTTGTATTTCTCTTTTTAAAAATAAGAATATGCATGTAATGACTCTGTGTGTATGTGTATTCATGAATTTATTCCAGTGCTTTATTCAAAATAACTCAACTTTCAGCATTCATTTCAGAATTAATTTAGGGATTATATTTATTTCCCATATCTTTGCTTATATTTGTCTTGAGTTTTGCCACTTTTGGTTTTCCCATCTTTGCAATTTAGCAAGGGTTGAAACCCAGAGATCCAAATCCAACACAATATATATATATATTAAGAAATTCAGAATTCATCATCAAATTGTGATGAAACAGAGACAATAATTCAAGGAGTTTACTGGAAATGTACTTGATACTAAGATTCCAAACTTCTTCTCTAGTCATGTGGAGAAAGAGGAACCCTGAGGTGGCATAAGTGGGTGCCTTAATGGGCAGCTGATCATGTTTTGAACTCTAGTTTTTGCAATCAGACTAGATAAGCCTGGAGAGGGTAGTGGTTGTTGTTAAACAATGTAGCCTATACTATCCCAATAGTTTCCCTTACAAATTATCGATTCATTTTCCAAGCTAAGGAATGGTCCCTTAAACTGGATGATGTGACTGACCACCATGACTGATTTCCCAAGTCTCAGCAGCACATTAACCCCTACTGAATTTAAATCAGCAACGCTTAGAAGAGAGGTGTTATTCATTAGGTTCTGACCAGTTCTGGAGAACCGGTAGTGGGAATTTTGAGTAGTTCGGAGAGCTGGCAAATACAACCTCTGACTGGCCCCGCCCCCATCTATTCTCTGCCTCCTGAGTCCCAGATGATCGGCTGGGTCTTTTGTTGCCATGCACAGAACGGAGCTGGAAAGTAGGTTAGTGTGTTGGTGGGGGGAGAGAATGGGGATTTTGCAGAGAAGAGCAAAGATGATTAGGGGACTGGAGGCTAAAACATTTGAAGAACAGTTGCAGGAACTGGGTATGTCTAGTCTGATGAAAAGAAGGACTAGGGGTAACATCAGGGTTGGGGTTCTACCAGTTCACACCTATTCGTTAGAACCAGTTGTTAACATTCTAAGCAGTTCGGAGAACTGGTTGTTAGAAGAAATTACTGGCCTAATCCTGTAAGGAAGGCAGGAAGGAAACATTCTGGTGTTGCTTAGAGAAACTGCCTCTCCGTTAACCCTGATGACATTCCTGGCAGGACTAGACTTCCTTTCTCAGGAACTTCTCTGGAGTTTTTTTTCCCCTCCTTTGCTGGTACTTTGCTTGTGTGGAGTGACCATTCAAAGTTACAATGGCACTGAAAAAAGTGACTTATGACCATTTTTCACACTTACGACTGTTGCAGCATCCCCACAGTCACGAGAGGCCAGGTGAGGAGATGCGTGCCTCGATGTGAGTGATGTTGAGTTGGTCACACCCAGCCAATAACGTGACCACCAAGCCACGCCCATCACCTAAGCCATGCCCACAGAACCGGTTGTTAAAAATTTGAATCCCACCCCTGGGTAACATGATAGCAGTGTTCCAATATCTCAGGGTCTGCCACAAAGAAGAGGGAGTCAAGCCATTTTCCAAAGCAGGACAAAAAACAATGGGTGGAAACTAATCAAGGAGAGAAGCAACTTAGAACTAAGGAGAGATTTTCTGATAGTTAGAACAATTAATCAGTGGAACAAATTGCCTCCAGAAGTTGCGAATGCTCCAACACTGGAAGTTTTTAAGAAGAGATTGGACAACCATTTGTCTGAAGTGGTGTACGGTTTCCTGCCTAAGCAGGGGGTTGGACTAGAAGACCTCCAATGTCCCTTCCAACCTATTCTATTCTATTCTATTCTATTCTATTCTATTCTATTCTATTCT
>NW_020769320.1:21146332-21171078 GCF_900518735.1 Pseudonaja textilis | reverse complement strand
CTATTCTATTCTATTCTATTCTATTCTATTCTATTCTATTCTATTCTATTCTGTTCTTCTATTCTATGTGTGGGGCAGGAATGGAGATTTTATAGTATCCTTCCTCTGCCACGCCCACCAAGCCATGCCCACCAAGCCACGCCCACAGAACTGGTAGTAAAAAAAATTTGAATCCCACCACTGGCTTAGACCATAGGAAGAGACATAACGGTACACGGAATAACCTTTGGAGATCAGGTGATAAGATGAAACCTAGAGAACAGTCAGATAAAAGGCAGCCCAGGTGAACAGCACCAGAGACTCTCCATTTTGGGAACCGTAAAGGTTGGTTGGAGAGAAGAATTTTGCGGCTTGCAAGATTGTTCGTGCAACCTTATAGTACAATAAAGTAGAATTCACTGATCTGGTCAACTTTGTAAGGCTGACATCTCTCCAGATTGTACTGTTATATTAAAGATGAAGAATTATTATTATATACTGCATGATTTTCTTTCTTCTTCTATTTCCAAATACATTTAAGTGTTTGCATTTTTTTCCCTTTAAGCAAGCTTGTCATTCTCTTACTTAATTGTTTGGTTTAAAAAAGTGTCATTATATTGGAATTCAGGAGAAAAGACATTTAGAATCACATCAAAACCAATGCAGTTTTAGGAGTTTAATGACAGGCAGGTCAGGAATCGCTCCCCAATTTTACACACTTTTCAGCTCAGCGATGTCTTAATCCGATGTGTTTTCTTATCTTGAAAGTTGCATCGTGGCGGTGATTAATTGATGTGAATGATGGAATCATTCTGCACTAGAAATTATTTTTTCTCACCTTTCCAGTAATAGTACGTGGCACAAACACGGATGTATCCTATCCAAAACAAAATGCAACTTTGACTGTTAAAACATTCTTTCAAAATAGTTAAGATTCCCCCAATATCCCTATATTTCCCAAGAGCCTTATATCCACACAAGTAGAACAGTACAAACGAGAAGTTTACCATTCTTCTTTTTTAAAGGCGAATCATAAATGATCCGGCATTTTTTATTCCTCCTGCTTGGAGGTACTTTACGTTCTGGATTTTTGCACGATACTCTTCTGTGCCTTGACATGTTGTTTGGTCTTTCAAGATTGTAGGAGCAGAGACATGATTACCTGGCCTTTTTTTAAAGACAACCTGTCTACTCAGGTGTTCTGAGAGTTTCTGAAGCTTGAGTATCTCAGCTCCCTCTTTTATAAAATTATAATAGTATGGCACTATTACTGTAGCCCTTTGTTTGATGCAACATGACCATATATAGCAACTGCCAGCTATTGGGTGGGTGTGTGTGAAAACATTTTCTTTCAACAAAATGAAATATCTTAAAATTTACAGACCAGTTTACTAACAATTAATTACGAAAAGCAAGTTAGAGATGGTCTTTCAGAGCTGAAGGATAAGCCAGAAGTTCAATTTTCTCTACACATATGTGCTAGAAGTAAGACCCACTAATTTTAATGAAATTTGATATCAGGTGACTTCCAATCATAAAGAATGGCAATTTCTACTTTTATTTATGCAGTGTTTTTTCTATTTTGTTTTAAACAAGTAGAGTAGTGTTAATTAAGATAAAAACAAAATCTATCAAGCGTAAGTTGTCCAAATGAGAAACAACTATTCCCAGTTTTACTGCATTGGCAACTTTTACTCCTAGTCTTAAGTGATGGTGGACTTTGAAGTCAGCAATGCAGGAAGTGTAGTTGTTCAACCTATACTTCGCAAATTTTAGTTTTGTTTATGTTTAGTTTAGTTCTCTTTAGTTATGCTTTATATAACATAAACTTGCACCAGCCTTTTCTGAAGTGATATTACACTCTTGACTCATTCAATTTTTAAGACTTTTATTTATTTATCATTTTTTCCAATTTATAAAAACGAATTACAGCAAAGTTTAAAACTACACACTTCTGAATTGAAATGAAAACAAAAACCCACAGTAAAACAAAATACAGAAAGCAATTCTTCAGGTGTCTGTAGAACTAAACTGTAAATTTCAACAATTTCAAAACATTTTTCAATAGAATAAATAAGCTTTAGAAGTGCTAACCCTCCATGTCCACATTAAAAAAAATAGAAGATAAATAGCCCATATTCTTGAAATGCATGAAATTTTGGGGAAAAAATAAATTTCTGTCCTTTATCCAATTATTCAAAAGAGGGGGAAAAGGGAAAAAAAATTGCCTGCAGGTTTTTAATTAACATTATCTCAATCTGTCAATTATTGAACAGGAATCAAACTAATCCAAGCATCTTCCAAATAAATTTCAACTTTTAATAGATGCAATTTTCTAAGTGTGATCTTACTAAGGCTTTATAAAGTAGTTCTAGTGTTTCATTTGATTTTAATTCTATCCTTCTATTAATGCAGCCTACCTAGAATTGCATTGGGTTTTTGGCTACTGCTGCATACTGCTGGCTCATATTTAAGTGATTATCCAGTAGGACTCCAAGATACCTTTCATAGTTACTACTATAGAGCCAGGTTTCACCTAATCTATACCTGTACATCTTGCCTACTTTTTTCTATATTGAATTTCATTTTGTTAGATAAGGCCTGATGTTCAAGTCAGTCAAGATCCACCTGGATCTTGAGCTGTCTTCTGGGATGTTATCTATTCCTGCCAGTTTAGTGTCATCTGCCAATTTGATGAGTTTGACCTCTATTCCCTCATCTGAATAGTTTATGAAGATATTGAAGAATGCAGAGCCTAAATTGGAAGCATGGGGTACCTCACTATTTCGTTCCTTCCATATAGATGTAGCTTCATTGAGGACTGCAACTCAAGTGCAGTTTGTCAGCCAGTTATAAATTCATCTGGTGGTGATGCTATATATTCCTCTCTTTTTTAGTTTATCAAGAAGTAGGCTGAGGACTACATTGTAAAATGCCTTACTGAAATCCAAGTATATTATGTCTGCTAAATTTCACTGGTCCATTAATTTAATCGACCATATAAGTATTGTTCTAAAATATTCATTTTAACCACATTTTCCCCATAGACTCATGGGAGATTTCAATCAGCCATTTATATTAATATTGATTTAACAGTTGAAATTATTAAATAAAAATACATTTCTCCAAGAATAATTCCATGCATTTAAGAGAAGTCATATAAAAACCCAAAACCTTTATTTTAAAATTTTCATATTCAATTTGTAAATAACTATTTTTTGTAAAAAATATAATTTTACAATGAGTATTGCTGACTCATATACTTCCATTCTATGTACTCTTAGAATTCTAATAGTTTTCAATTAATGTTTCAAATTGATTAATATAATATTGCAATTACTTTCCCCAGAATATCCTTACTGGGATCTTGTGCAACTTCATATTAAAACATCCTTTTTCTATTCTGAAAAAGCATTATTAACATCCCATTGGATTAAATTTTTGAACCAGTTGTGTATTCACTTCATGCAAACTACACTCTTCTAACTGGTTCACTTATTTTAATGTTATAAAGATATTTTGCCATGATTTGCAAAATATTTTGCCTATAGCATTTCCATAATCTATGATGAATAGAGGCTAGTCAAGGTTAGTATTATCAGTCCATGCGAACTATTGGTAATCATAACCTTTTTGTGTCTATCTTTTAAATATTTGGAGTTTAACTCCCATCGTATTTAGTCTTATGTATCTAGATTGATGTTAATTGCTGTCCAAGACAAGCAATACTATCACTTTGGGGAAAGCTCTCCTAATCACACATTTTATAATCCCTAAAATGAAGCAGCTCCCATTCCAAAGTCTTTCGGTGAAAGTTGTGCTATTATAGCATTAAAGATTCTATGAGTGGAAAAGAAGGAAAGAATTTTGCTCCCCATGTGATTCCACGTGTTCTAAAAAAACTGATCATTTGCATCTCTCTAAAAAAATGGGATCTAATGTACCCCCAAATCCTTAAATTTTATTGTCATATTTCAAACTATGATTGGAGTTTTCCCCTAACAGTATATTTTATAGAGATATGAAAAAGCAGTCCAAGTGATGCTCAGATGGTTTATTGTTCAGCATGAATGGTTGCAGAAACTTGGTGGATCAGATATCACAATCCTGGTCTTCCCAACATGTTGCTTTTGGGGATTGTGGTTGTCCTATTTCAGGAGTTGAAGATGACTAGGCTGAGAATGAGCTCTTCCGGTAATGAGACTGTCGCACACCTTTATGAAATAATCAAAAAGGTTGGTACAAATGTATAGAATGTATGAACAAATATATATATATATATATATATATATATCATTTTACAACTTGTAAAAGTAATACTTAAAAGCTGCTGTAACTTTAAGCTTGGCACGTGAAGGCTCTTAAACTTGCCATTGGAAGAAGTTAATTGAAAATAGTGGGCATTAATTCATAACAAACATGTTTCATTAATTCCAAAGTAAAATAATAGGTCTAGTTCTGCCTAATCACCTTTTCGTGATAGTTTCCTGATCGTTTTAAAATATTTGTATAATAAATTGGCTTGGAAAATTGAAACTAAAAAGGAAGCAGCACAGTGCTTTCCTTCTGTGTAAGAATTTCTCTCATTCTTTTGCTCGACATTTCTTAATCTTCCCTTTCAAAAGTCTTAGTTATTTTTTTAAAACCTGTCTTATGAATCCTCCGAGGTCTTCTGCCAGTTCTCCTCCTTTGTTTTAAGCGCCTACTACGGCGCAGCCTTCTGTTTCTGCTGCTCTGCTGCATGTACCGCGACATAGTTTACAATGTTCAGCCCAAGATAATCTGGAAATTCAGTTGGTCATCTTCAGATGGCGGTGTTAGTCTGACTACGGAAATACACAAACAAGGAGACCTTTGTGTCAATTCAGTCAGCCTTTATAAAATATGAATTGCAATACATTATTACTCTTAGATTATTGCTATGCAATAAGAAATATTATAAGTAGCTTTTGTTCTCTTTTTTTTAAGCATTACTTTCTACTTCTGTTGTTATTACAATAGTTAATGTGTTGCTGGGAGATGGTTTGATCGGTTTTCCTCACTTTATTGTCCATCAGAGAAATGTAGGCAACAGCTTTGAAACAACATAGATTTTCAGGTCATATACTCATCCATCCAGAAACAAAATTTCAGCTGTTTTTTAAAACGTCTTTTTAATGTTCAATGTGAATAGTCATTTAAAAGGCCTTACCTGCCACTAGTTTGCTGCCCCAGTAACTGCTGAACTGTTTTGTTAATAACTAAATAGCACTATATAACTGCTACATTGATGACATCATAAAGATAAACTATGACATAATTCATGCCAGTACCATACAGTATAACTTCTCAATATTTTTGTATTTTTTCTTTAAATAATCGATTGTTTTCCATTCTGCTCTATGAATTACATTGTTCTAAATAACTAACTAATAACTAAATTAATTATTTTCAAATTTCAGCATTGCATCTTGCATGAACACCACCGCACCGAACTGATCCTAGAACATTATTTGAAGCCATCCTAGCTATATTTCCCTCCTTGTTAAATAATGCAGTGCTTTGGCTGTAAATTGCCAGCTTCATTTGAAAGGATCCCCACGCTGAGTGCATTGCATTAGTAAACATTCAAACTTAACAAAGCCTGAGGGTTATATAATAAGGGTTACTAGAGCCTCCCAATGTTTGTTTTTGAGAGATCTCAACTGGTACACGACTCAAAGCTAGGTTAACTTTCTCAGTCATGTCCTCGTCTGTCCAACTGTTGTGGATCTCCCCTCAGGAAGTGGTGGGATTCAATTTTTTTTTTTTTTTTACTATCGGTTCTGTGGGTCTGGTTTGGTGGGCATGGTAGGGGAAGGATACTGTAAAATCTCCAGTCAGAGTTGGTATTTGCCATTTCTCTGAACTACTCAAAATTTCCGCTACTGGTTCTCCAGAACTGGTCAGAACCTGCTGAAGACCACCTCTGGTCTCAGGATATAACCACCCTATCTAAGCTACAGGCAAAGACTTTTTGGAAATTGAGGATTTATCAACAAGCACAAGACATCTCACAAGAGTCTGGTGAAGATTTCCACTGCTCCTTCTCCTGTGCCCAGCAGAGATGTAAAGCTGGATATTAAAAGCATACTGATAATATTCCACTTTAAAAGAGAATGAATTATTTGCGATTTCAAATGGATTTTGAAAAAGATGGAGAAGATGATTAAGCATTGAGGCATCCTACACTGATATGCGAAAGGATTCAAGTTCTTCTGCCCAAGAATGCTCATTGAGACCACTGCTCAGAAAGGAGTAACATCCGCATAAAACAATGTGCGCAACTCCCAAATCTTACATTTGGTTCAAAACAATATCAGTAGTGATGTTATCAAATGCCGCTGAGAGTGTAAAAAAAGGATAAGAAGAACCACAGTTCCCATGTATATCTTGCTGGTGGTCAACTATAAGAACAGTCAGTGTCATTTCTGTCCCATCTGCAAGAAGTGATTGGCTATTTTTGCAAAAATTCTCAAAACATCCAGTAAAATTAACAGAACTATTATTATTCACTTCTAGATCCAATAATTGACCCCATGGCAATTGGCCTGGTTTCTAGATCCAATAATTGACCCCAGGGCAATTGGCCTGGTTTCTAAATCCAATAATTGACCCCATGGCAATTGGCCTGGTTTCTAGATCCAATAATTGACCCCAGGGCAATTGGCCTGGTTTCTAGATCCAATAATTGACCCCAGGGCGATTGGCCTGGTTTCTAGATCCAATAATTCTCATGGGTTAAGGTGTTACTTGTATGTACTAACTGGATGTTTTTATATGCTTATTTATGTGGATTGCTTCAGTTACTTCCAGTTATACATTTCCCCAGTAAATGACTCACCTAAGTCCTTTGCTCTATTGTACTTGTATCTTCTCTGCTCTTTAGGTGTGAGGGATTTTGGCTGCATAAGTCAATAAAGAGAATAAACTGGAACCTACCAATCAAGGTGGCCTTCTAGATTTCATCTGATGAATTAATTTGCTGATTTCTAGATTGGGACTTGTGGCCAGTGTGGGAGAAGTTCCTCATATTTAAGCTTAATATCAGAATATTATACCTTATTTGTATACAATTCACAAAACAATTACATTTATCAGGTAACATGTTAAATCCTGGAAATAGTTTAAGCACTTTTTTGATATTGATGTAGCAAACGAGGGAAATAAGAGCGTAGACTGGCAGGTGTCAGTTGGTGTTTTAATACCATGCAACCCACTCAAGGAAGAGGAAAAAATTACAGGGCTGACTTGCAAAAAAGTTTGCAGAACACTGCACCCCCAAAAATAGGTTTAATGAAAGAGTTCCAAAAAGAATGAATATTTTGAAAAATTCCTCACAGACCTAAAACTATTGTAGACTTTAATTCTGGCCAATTCACCAAATTTATGATAAATCATCAGGTTGTGCTTTTTTTTTTTATCCCAAATTCAGTCACAAAATTATCACAAAAAAAAGACTTTTTGAAGGATGTTGATTTGACTCTGTACAAAACAATATTGGGGTGCAAGGCTGAAGTTACTCGGCAGATACTTCAAATTATAGAAAACAAAATTGCAATTTAACTGACATGGGAAGAGTTGAGTAACAAAGTAGGAGTGGAAACTTTTCCGAGTCTGATCCTGTATATCTGAGTTCTAACTGCTCAAAATAAAGCTTCCTTCTTTAGAACAAGGTCCTCCACTTGGAAAGTGCCATAATTCATGCAGTTTTTTTAAAAAACAAACAAACAAATGTAATTTATCAATATGACACAAATAAATCACTGTGTGAAAAAATTCTGTGCAAGAACTGCAGATGCTTGATCCAGAAAACGTTGGGCGATTTCAAACACTTCTCTTCATCTAGCGAAAGGTTTCTCAAAGTTATTTGGATTGAATTGTTCATGCAGGTAGGTACTGTCTATTGAAAACCCAACAAAGCCTACCCCTGTGATGGCGAACCTGTGGCACATGTCCCGGAAGTGGCACACATTATGCAGAACTGATCCACTGCGCATGCGCCCAGGGGTGGGATTCAAATTTTTAACAACTGGTTCTGTGGGCATGGCTTACTTGGTGGGCGTGGCTTGGTGGTCATGTGACTGGATGGGTGTGGCCAACTCAACATCACTCACATCGAGGCATGCATCTCCTCACCTGGCCTCTCATGACTGTGGAGATGGTGCAACAGTCATAAGTGTGAAAAACAGTCATAAGTCCCTTTTTTCAATGGTCACTCCAGACAAGCAAAGCACTAGCAAAGGAGGGGGAAAAAACTCCAGAAAAGTTACAGAGACAGGAAGTCTAGTCCTGCCAAGAATGTAATAAGATTTAATGGAGAGACAGTTTCTGTAAGCAACCCCAGAATGTTTCCTTCCTGCCTTCCTTACAGGATTAGGCCAGTAATTTCTTCTAACAACCGGTTCTCTGAACTGCTTAGAATGTTAACAACCAGTTCTAGCGAATAGGTGCAAACTGGTAGAATCCCACCCCTGCATGCGCCCCCTGCCAGCTAGCTGATTGTCAGGTATCTGCCACGCATGCATGGGAGATGGGGTGTGCATGTGGGGTGTGTGTGCATGTGCAGAGCTGTGCAGTGCATGCACGGGATGGCGCATGCATGCGCAGGGGGCAGGCAGGTCACACATACATTGCATTATGGGTGCAGGCATGCATGCCTGCACACACACTTTCAGCAGGCAATGATGTACGGTTAGCAATCACTGGCCTATCCGCTCACTTTTTAAAATATGTTTTTGAAACACTAGATCAGTTCAAGTTTTCAGATAGCAAGCAGAGACTAAAATATGTACTTGTACTGTCAAAGTGGGTGTTGAAGTAACGTTCTTGCCCAAATATTCTTTTTGGAGGTCTGCAGTATATGCAACTTGAGCTTCTATGATATAAGTATAATTGTGCTGTCCAGCCAGTGTATGGGAATTGGATAGTTAGCTAGCAATTGTGAGCTGTCCCCTTAAGGGAATGCATCATGGTAAATGTAGTTAAGGTATCTTGGGAAATGTAGTCCATGTCACGTGACCACATCTGTAATCCTGATTGGTCACTCAATTGACCCTTGATGGGTTGGGGGCGGTTTCTTCACTCTTGCCTGAACTCATGGACTCGTGGTAACTACGATTATGAGATGGGAGGAAAGGCATAAGGAGATAACCATCTTTTTACCTACAAGACAGATATGCAAAGGATTGGACATTAAGAAGAACTGAATGTTTTGTTGAGTTTATCTATCTGCATCTGCACAGAAGACAAAATCTACCACTGTACAGAACAATAATAGAAAACAAGTTTAAAAACACCCCCATCACAAGATATTGCAGAATCTGAAGAATGAACCATTCCCTCATCCTCAGTCCACATTAGAAAGGATATAGTTGCACGTATTTGATTGCTTCAGAACAAAACGAACAAAACAAAACACCAACTCTCCGTTCTCTCCTCCACGAGAAAAATTCGGAGCAGTTATAGTTATGCTAAAAGGATAATTGAAAAGCCACCAAGTTATCATTTCTCCATTGGATTTAAAATCTTTTTGCTAAGTTTGTGATGATACAGAAATAGCATGTCAACATTTTGCAAGCAAACACTTTTTCCAATAGCTGTGATCTTAGCTTAAGGCTGCTGAGGCAATCTGGAATAAAGGGGAGGAAGGAGGTGTTGGATTTAAACAATACCCACAGGCAGGTTCCATGAACAGGACACTAAAGATTGCCAGAAAAGAGGGAAGAGAATTCTTCACCTTCTACAAAATGCAAAGGAAATAAATTGCTTAATTCTTTTCCCATGCAAGAGACGGTTACTAAATCCAAACAAATGTTCTGACCCAAACCCTTTTCCAATAAAACAAACATGAACCAAAGGGAACAGAAACCTTTTAATGATTCTTACAAATCCCCAGTTAAAAGGCTGCTGCAAACTAGTTTATCTTTGATAAGCACAAACCTTGCCAAAACTGTGTGAGACTGCCAAGAACAACAGATAAGAAATATTTCACAACACAAGAATCTTCAAATATCAACTTAAGATACTGCAATGTCCACGAGGCTGGAGTTTCAGAACGTCTTTGCTTCCTGCAAAGAATGTTCACTTCACAGCTGGCTTTTATCTTCTTGAAGGAGGGGCCATTACGTTGCAACCTTACTCCCTCCCGAGTCACCTGTGCTGCTGCAACTGCTCTTTCCAGCAAGCAACCCTGAGCGCATGAGCACTTGCACAGGCTCCTCAGGAACCTCCTCATCGCTGCTGCCAGCCCCCAAAATCTCCAAAGGCAGCTGTCCACTCCCTGAGTGATCCTGCCCCTCATCTGAGTCCTCGCTCTCCTCAGCCATCCGTACCTGTTGCCGGCTAACCACAACAACTAAACTAAACCAAATAGCAGACAGCTGGTCCCCCTGCAGCAGAGATGAGGGAAACAGAAGACCTATCGGTTTACCCCAGATTAAATTGATTCTTTCTTGGGCTGCATTAAAAGTAAGACCAGTTGCAGACCTGTTGCAGAGCCCAAATAATCCAGATAAATCATGACAACGTTTTATGCTGAAATCAGCAGATCAGTGTGCATTTCTTTAGCCATATTTCCTTCCCTCTGCACCCTCCCCCACACCCACAGAAACTTCACCTATGTCTCCTGAAGCTAAAAAACAAACCCCAGTGTGAAAAAATGAGGCAACAATGAGAAGAAACTGATTGTGAAAATAGTCCACCCACAAATGTTAGAGTTTCAGCATTGTTGAACTGAAAAATAGCATTTTTTGCCAGTCTGGAGGCATTGTAATTAAGATAAATAAATCACCTGAATGTATCTGAGGTTGGAGAATATGGAGTTTTGGAACTGATACCAGAGCATTTCCTTAGTTAACAGTAGTTAGTTTTCATTTCTGCTCAAGCAGAGTTTGGGCACGCGGTTGGATTCTTGCACTGAGAAAAGGGCTAAATTCACTGAACCGATTTATTCTGATTCTCTGGTTTTATTACCTTGTTTTGCCTGAAGGGAGAAAAAGTTAGTATCAATATAAAACAAATGACTGGGTTTTTTTAAATTTGAGAAACATGTTCTTATATCAGGAAGATATTTTTTTGATTTTGCCTTTTTGGTGGCAGCCAGTAGAAGAAGTAGTAAATTGGCCAGAAAATCAAGAGAAAAGGTGGAGTGTAAACATGTAGGAACAAGGCACCATGCTACTTCTAAAAGTAATTGAGGTTCTTACACCAAGATAGTTTGATTTTCCCCCCTGAATATGAAAATGATGAAAGTTTTAAATTACTATTCTTTATTTCTTTTCTTGTTTCCTTTGGTAAATTCCATTCTCTTTTTCTATTCTATTCAGTGAAGGTACCGTATTTGAGACAAATTAAGGCTATCAGTTGTTTGCCCAAGATAAAATAATTTCATGGTTAATCCCTTTGTGTCATATCTGATCACATTTAAGCCACAGAAGTTGTCACATCAGAGAGATGAGGTCATAATTGTCAAACCCTTTAAATAAAAGTGTAGGAGACAGCAGAGCTTCATAACGCAATCACCATCTTGCAGAACAGGCTTCACTGGCTTGGTCGAAAGACATGCTCCTCTTGATCCTGGACTAACTTAGAACATCCCCAGAACCCCAGGAAAATGACACGATGTGGGTGCAGAAATCCTAATCGTAGCAGGCGAAGACGAAAACGGGGTTCTGGAGGATCGAGGAAAAGAAGAATGGGCAGAAGAAGAGGTAAAGGCATTTTTAATGACATATTTACTTGATTATTTGAAAATCAGCAAATAATCGAGTATTCCTTTTATTGAAGTAATCTTTTTTGGGGGGGGGGGTAAGAAAATTTTGAATAGAGTATTGAATTTGAATTCAATACTCTTGAATTCAACACTGGAGTATGGAATTTGAATAGAGAAGTTCTCTCTCAAGATGAACTCAAGTCCTTGTAATCTTGAAATAAATAAATTGCCATTGTCTTTTTCTAGGCTATTTTCAATTACCCAATCGAGTCAATTCAATTACCCAATCTGGTCCTAGGATTTATTGGTGTTCCTTGGTCAAAGTACTAATGTGGTTACTGTTTTTTTTTTCAAGATTATTCCAGTTCAGTTGGTTCTTGCCACTTGCTTTTATCCAGGCATTTGGATACTAGAAGCGAAATATTAATCTTAGGTTTAAGTTTAATATTTTCTTGGATTCATTGCTTATTGCATTAAATAGAAGTAAAACATTTGTGCAGAGAGACAAAAACAATTTTTGGATTTTTGTTGTTTCCACAGTCTCTGTAGCTCATACAGTTTACTACTACAGGAAGATCAAATAGCTTTGCGAGCCTCCCATTCTATGCAACAGTTTTGGACATTTCGGTCATCACCAACAAGATGATTTCTGAATGAACAACAATTTCAGCAAAGCACATGGTTTGACATTTCCGTTGCTGCTTCCCCAAAGAGGAGCATTCTGTCAATAAACCTGAAGCCGCAATGTCTTTTCTGAAGTGTCAATTCATTTTGAAAATTTTTGGTGTATGGTGTATGTGTGTGTGTGTGTGTGTGTCTGTGTGTGTGTGTCTGTGTGAATCTTTTGGGAACAGGTCTTTGAGATTTTGCAACAATGTTAGAATGATGGAATCATAAAGTTTGAAGACCAGCTGTTTTCACATACCAATATCAGGCCAAGATCATCTCTGACCAATTACCATTTGCGGTTTGCAGATCTCTAGTGAAAGAGAACCCACCATATTTTGTGCCAACCTCTTCTACTGACTGAAAGCTTAGAGTCAAAAATACCTCCTGACATCGAAACTGATGAGTCCATTTCCCATTCTAGTAGAAACTGAAAGGAAATTTAACTAACAGTGTTAGTTAAATTCCATCTAAAAGTTGGATTATCTCTTTAAATTCTTCAGCATGGGCTGTTCATTACATTGAAATAGAAATAATATCTATGATATATATATATATAAAATATGGTATTCAGCTTTGTTCGGGTATTTTCCCCTGAACAAAGCTGAATACCATACATGTAAGTACCCACGAAAACTTAAGAAAACACACACACACACACATATATAAATGTGTGTGTGCGCGCGCACGCGTGTGTGTGTGTTGTGGCCCCGATTCCCGAGCCTATGCTGTCAGAGGAAGAGGACCTGGAAGATGAGGAGGAGGAACCGGGAATGCCTTCCTCCCCAGGACCTTCCTCCCTGATAATGCCTCAGGTTCCATCAGACAACCGAGAGGAACAGCCTGAGATTAATCAGGAGGAAGGCATATGGGAGCAGCCCCTGACAGGGAGTCAAGAGGAAGAATGTTGGCTTGATCCTAAGCAGCATCATAAGGAGAAACGTGAGCAGCAATGTAGGAGGCGTGGGAGGGTCAGAGGGTGAGCTGAGTCATTGAACCACACCCCACAGGGGATAAAAGTGGGTGTGTTTTCTCCTGAAACTTTGTACGGGACAAAGTTTAATCTGACTTCAGCTTTTCTTCGTGAATG
Source organism: Pseudonaja textilis (assembly GCF_900518735.1). The sequence continues at coordinate 21,157,612 of NW_020769320.1, read as the reverse complement.
ACTATTCTGGTGGGCTGCCTTGTGATTTTCTGTGAGTAAGACTTTATCAGTTTGGATTTGGCAGGCAGAACATGTGGGAATGCCAAGAATATTATCAGTTCCAAAGAATTAACTCTGTGAAGTCCGAGCCAGCCTGCCTGCCTGCCTGTGTTAGTGTGAGTTTGTACTCTTTCATCTTTTGGGACAGAGGAAAGGCGAGACAGAACATTTTTTGTCCTGTACCTGACTTAAACCATCTTTTACCTAAGATGGACCACCAGCAGCAGTTTCAACAACAGCTGCAAGATGAAAATCAAACTCTACAACAGCAAGTGGCTCAATTAACAGCCCAACTTGCTTTGCTTCAGGCTCATGAAGCTCCTCCCCCTCCCCGTCGGAAATGCCCAGTGGCTGTGCCGGATAAGTTTTCTGGGCAGCCTGAGATGTTCCCGGCTTTCATGGGACAGTGCCAGTTATTTATGGCTATGAGGCCTGAGGATTTCCCAGATGACTGGGCTCGGGTGGGGTTTGTGATAAGCCTCCTTTCTGGCTCAGCCGCCAGATGGGCCACACCTTTGTTACTCAAGAACAGCCCGTTATTAACTAATTACCAGGGTTTTTGGCAACACATGCGCCACATGTATGAAGACCTCATATGAGTGCAAACGGCAGCCAGGCGTCTTAAAGACCTTCGCCAAGGGAGGCGCCCTCTGCAAGAGTTTATTTCTGAATTTCGGCTTTTGTGCCTGGATTCCAACTGGAATGACGCAGCGTTAATGGACGCTTTCCAGGATGGCCTGTCAGATGAGCTGCAGGATGAGTTAGTTTGAGTGGAACCGGCCCCGACCCTTGATGCTCTGGTGGTGCAATGCTTGCGCATTGACGCACGTCTCCAACGGCGAAAGAACCGTTGCACCATCCAGGAGCAGCCGTCTGCATTTGTACCACAGCGCCCTGTGCTAACAGCGCCCCGGGTCACCCAACATGTCGTGGCAATGGCTGAGGAGCCAATGGAGTTAGGAGCAGTCAGACCTCGCCTGACGGCCCAGGAGCAAACGTGGAGACGCCAAGAGGGGTTGTGCTTGTATGACTACATTTCCCAGGATACCTTAACTACATTTACCATGATGCATTCCCTTAAGGGGACAGCTCACAATTGCTAACTAACTATCCAATTCCCATATACTGGGCTGGACAGCATAGTTCTTTAGAGAAATTACTGAGTCTGTCATCTGTACTTCTATAACTGTCTGATTCGGTACAGACTTGGATAATTAGAATTGCAGAATAAACAATTGCAAGCAGCCTGCCTTGTATAAAAGACCTGTATATTGCTCAGGTCAGAAGGAGGGCTGAGAAAATATCTACAGACCCTTCATATCCTGGATATAAAATTGTTTCAACTCCTCCCCTCAGGATGCTGCTATAAGGCATTGAATGCCAAAACAACTAGACACAGGGACAGAGGCAGTTTTTTTTCCTTGTGCCAATACTCTGCTAAACACCTAATTCCCCAGTAGTTACCCATCTAGTACTATTATCCATCTTATCTTTTCTATTATCTTCTCTGTACATTACTTTGTTATTTAATGTACACTAAGAGCTTATGCACCAAAGACAAATTCCTTGTGTGTTCAATCACATTTGGCCAGTTAAGCTATTCTATTCTTTTCTGTTCTGTTCTGTTCTGCTCTGCCCTACTCTTATTCCACTCTACTCTACTCTATTCCATTCAATCCATCCCATCTTACCCTACCCTACCCCTATTCCTACTCCTATTTCTATTCTATTTGTAGGAAAATTACAACACAGAAGATTGTAAAATCTTTTTCTATGACATTATTATAGGAAAAAGTTATATTGCATTGATTCCTATGCTTCCTAGCAGGTGAATGATTAAAAACCCATATTTTGCTTTGTGTATTGTAAAAACTGTAGGCCTGAGCCTTATACGCGATAACTGCATATATGCCACAGACCTTCAATTACACTCCCCAAATGTATGTGTATTTAGTAAAACATTCTGAAAGAGATAGCAACAGTGGTCATATTCAGATTAGTGGGGAGTCTGCAGAAGGCCATAATGGATTGAGATCCTATGTAATATCCTGTAGGGTGATACAAGTATTGCCTTTTGGAAGATAACTTTTGCAAAGTTATCACTGAAATGTTTTCAGGAACTCACTTAAACATTCAGAATAGCTACCTATAGAAAAGTGCAGATTTTGCTTCTTTGAAAGTATAATTATGCACTTGGCATACAGTAGTCATTTCCAAAAGACAATCTAAACCACTGCATTTAAATTTAGAGTTAGATTTTTGGCTTCATTTGGAAATCTTAAGTGCAGATGCATAGACACCACAGCTATCATTTCCTATTTAGCCAAATTAGTAGCTGCCTCTTTTTCTTTAAAGCAATAGCTATATAATCTTACTTTGTTAAATTCTGTTATAATATCCCAGTGTTCTCTTGGGATAGCATTTTTCTTTTAAGCGCTACTGCTATTATTATGCAATTTTAATATCAGGTCAAATGCAAGAGACATTTCAATCTTCAAAATTAGATCTTTAAGTCTTTAAATCTAAGTAACAGCCTAGTGCAGGGCTATCAAACCCACGTCGTCACAGCGTCGTCATGTGATGTATCAGGACGTTTTTCTCCCTTTGCTAAACTGGGCGTGGGCGTGGCCAGCCCATGATGCATCCGGCCCGTGGGGCGCAAGTTTGACAGCCCTGCCCCAGAGCTTCTAGGTGAGGAAAACATAGGAATGGTTCAAAACTATCAACTTTCAATAAAGTTAATCCAGCTTTTATGTTGTACTTTAATAAACGTTTAACTTACATTTTCTTAAGCATAAAGGCTCCAAAGTATCTAATCAAATTCATTTAAATCTTTACTTTGCTTGGAGTTAGCGATTTTATAGTGGTTGATTAAGACTATGTTTTCCACGTCTATCACAAGATTTCATACAAACATGTTTTGTCCATATACTATAGTTTCTTGTTGGTTAGAATCAAATGACTTAATACACTTTTGCATCACTGTTGTATCCATTTCCCAATCCTTCAAAAGTGGCTTGAAGATAATTTGTGGGTGACTTTATTCCATTAAATTCAAATGCTGGATATGTATGAATGATTATTTTTCTTTTTCGCTGCCTATTTTGATGGTATTCAAATAACCCCCTAGCCCTATTCCCAGTTTATTTCATGTATGTGTTTTGGTGATTTTCCCTGCCACAGACTGCAGGGTTGCTTTTTAGTGTGGGAGGGGCAGGGGGAGCTGCACTTTTCTTACATTTACAGTAATTATGTCTTGAGGAAGATGCTACAGATATTGGGCATTTTCAAGGCCTGAGGAGAAGCTTAGTTGAATTTGGGAGTTGCTCTGACCCAAACCCTTTTCCAATAAAACAAACATGAACCAAAGGGAACAAAACCCTTTTAATGATTCTTACGAATCTCCGGTTAAAAGGCTGCTGCAAACTAATTAACTTTGATAAGCACAAGCCTTGCCAAAACTGTGTGAGGCTGCCAAGAAATAACAGATAAGGAACACAACACAAGAGTCTTCAAATACCAACTAATATTTCACAACACAAGAATCTTCAAATATCAGCTTAAGATACTGCAGTGTCCACGAGGCTGGAGTTTCAAAACGTCTTTGCTTCCTACAAACAATGTTCGCTGCAGAGCTGGCTCTTATCTTCTTGAAGGAGTGGCCATTAACTTGCCTTACTCCTGAGTTGCCCGTGTTCTTGTAACTGCTCTTTCCTGCGAGCAATCCTGAGTGCATGCGCACTTGGCACAGGCTCCTCGGGAACCTCCTCATCGCTGCTGCCAGCCCCACAATCTCTGAAGGCAGCAGTCCACTCCCTAATAGTCCTGGCCCTTCATCTGAGTCCTTGCTCTCCTCAGCCATCAGCACCTGCTGCTGGCTAACAACAACAGGAGTTGAATATACAGAATAATGTAAAAGTCTTCACCAACAGAAAACTAACAGCACAAAAGCTCCCTCGAACTTCAATGTGAGTTCAGATGTACTAGCTGAGGGAGAAATGTCAGTTTAGCGAACCCACACTAATGATCACATGGATGCTAAGTTCTGTGGATTCAATATAAAAACCTCACATGGAAGACTTTAGATCAGGGTTCCCTTGTGTGAGCAGCAGGATGGTGCACACATGTGTGCAATTCGACTTCCATGGGCTGGTTCTCCTCTCTTCCTGCTCCCTGGCATGCCAAGCCGTAAAGATTGGGTACCACTGCTTTACATCATTTGTTCACACAAGATTTTCAGAAATCTCCCTCAACTAGAATCTCAGTTCACCAATGAGAACATTTTCATTTTCTCTTCAACTCTAAGTATTCCTAAATCCTAAATTAAGTAGCATTCAGACTACTTAAACCATCCCTGCCTTACACTACTTCTACCACATTGGCTTCATAGTTACTCTGTCCGTCCAAAACCCTTCTCCTAACTGACACCGGTCCTAATATTTTAGTCATGTCTTCCTTATTTAAGCATTTTAGCTGGGTCTTCTTTATTTCAGCTACTAATTTCCAGACACAATGACAAGATTTCCTTGCTAGTACACATGTACTGTACATAGTTTTATATCTACCTCAAAGTTGAAAAAAATGTATTATTGTACTGTGAAAATACAACATGTATTAATTATGGCATAAACCTAAATATGCAGTTGAGCCTATTTACTTATTTGTATCATTGGGAATCGTAGCTCTTGTGGCAAACTTGTCTTTTGTGTGCAAAACGTCTCAAGTTCAACACCTGGCATCTCGAGATGAGGGAGGAAAATTCCAGTCCGAAATAACGGTAAACACTTTCAAAAGAGTTTCACACACGAATGGATTTTAAGAGAGACCTATTTTCCAAAGCACTGGAAGGCAAGACAAGAAGCAATGGAGAGAAACTAATCAAAGAGAGAAGCAACATAGAACTAAGGAAAATTTCCTGACAATTAACCAGTGGACAGACTTGCCTTCGGAAGTTGCGGAGACGCCATCCCTGGAGGCTTTAAAAAGAGAATGGACAACCATTTGTATGAAATGGAATATTGTCTCCTGCTTGAGGAAGGGGCTGGACTTACAAGACCCCCAAGATTACGTCCAACTCTGTTATTCTGATTCTGGCTGTTAAGTTTCTTTCCAGTATCCATAATGTATTTTAACTTGATTACAAATATTAATAATTAATAATAATTAACAATATTAATAATAATATTCTATGTACAAGCAAGGTGCTGAAGCTACAGTGAAACAAATCATTTTCATATGTATCTGAACTTTAAGGAACTTGGAGCTATATCTCCTAGATATACAGTATATACCCCAAAATTATTTCTCTTACAGAAAGAATCATATTCCTAAAAGTGGGTATGTTTTAACTTTCTGTTAAACCTTAAATTAAAACCGTAAGTGTAGATTGTTGGGAAATATAAGAAAGACTGTAATAAAGAAGAGATTTTGAAATATGAAACATTCTAGATTGTTGAACTATTGAAATATTCATAATATTTATTTGTGCTACTAAACAATGTGATGAATTTTCTACAACCCCTATAATTTTCAAAATGTTGTTATTTTGGCACAGGTTGATAATAGTATTATACGTTATGAACCACTAATACGTAAATTGAATTCTAACAATAAAAATAACAGCTACCTTCGTTTGGTTAAATTTTAACCTGGAAAACGACATAATTTATTTAATAACATAAAACAAGGCTGACAATTATTGAAATATTAAAAAGTTGTAAAGGATGAGGACAATATAACACACTCTCATTGCAGAATAACAGTAACTAATTGCTTTTATGAAATCAAAACTATGCTGTTATGTATAACCACCAGAAATAGCAAACAAGGTCAAAAACATTCTGACATACATCAAAGTTATTTAATCTTGTCCCCTTTTGCAGCTGTAAACATACATGAAGGCTTGATGAGCTGCAATTTTTGGCATTTTTAAGCAGGAAGAACAGTATATATCAATGTACTCGTTTTTCTTCTCTTGCTTCTATGTCCTCTTCTATATTCTCTGTTCCTGGATATTTTCTTGTCCTACTAAAATATATATGATGTATTAATGATGGTAGAGACTATTCTCGTCTCATGCCTGAATGAGCTTTCCACCTTACTGAAGAAACATCCCCAGGTGGCACAATTTCACAAACAGGTTCATAGAGGACTGCAAAAGTCTGCATATGTGAAGAAGATCTTTTCTGTACTGCTTCTTCCAAAGGGGCATTTTTGTAACTGGTTCTGGCAAATCTGTTTATACCTGTAGATTTCCCCTCCACCCTTATTGCAGGTCAGCAACCTAAATAAGTAAGACTTACTACAGAACATCATCATCATCGTCAAGGCATACAAGGTGGAAAAGGTCCACTTATGCTTGCACTATTTTGCTTCAACAATGTGCAAGTTCTGCAAGCTGTGAAAACAAACTTTGAAAAATTAAGAGTTTACTTCCTCTGCCAGCAAAAATTTAATATAAAATTCTTTAGGCTATCCTGAAAAAGGGGTTAGAAGAGGCTTTACATTTCTTTTCACATACATTGATAGAAATTATAATACAATTGAGTATGATTTCATGTTTCAATATTACCACCCTTGCAAGCACAAAGTCTTTTTGGCTATGGAATTTAATGAAATGTTCTCTTCTATCCAGCTCAGCTGACAGCAAATGACTGTACTGTAATAATGTATTTTTGTTTGCCAAAATGTATTGTTTTTAAGTTAATCTAGGGACAATATTGCTTTGAAGCATGTATTGCTATGGGCCAAGTATACCTTTGGTTTACAGCAGGGATGTCAAACTCACAACATCACAGCAGTATCACATGACGTACCAAGACTTTTTTCCCCTTTCACTAAACCGGGTGTGGGCATGAAAAGTGCACGATGCATCTGGCCCACAGGCTGGGAGTTTGACAGCCCTGGAATGATTTAATTTCAAATCTTGTTCCATAGAAATCTTGCCTGATGCTACCACAGACATTTCATATATTGTTCATGAAAATGTTACACAAACAGTGGCGTTAACTTTAATGGCATTACTTTATGTTATGCTGCATAAAAAGACTGCACAAGTTTATAAATAGCAAATCTGTGCATATAAATAGCCGTTTGCTAAATAGTTTATATAGTAAATTAAGCAAGAGGCAGCAATCTGCCACCTAAGAGGAAACTAACACGGTTTTGCCTGCAAATCACCTATTATGAAGTTTAGAAATAACAGGGAAAGATAATATTCAAAGAAGGCTTTCCAGGTGGAAGAAGATAATTAGATGTTTGGTGGACAAACTAATCAGTAGTTTCTACACTTTCCATAGTTGTCTAACACAAACATCCAAGTTGTCTTCGTTCCAAGAGTATATACAGTACAGTTGGGATTTCCAAAAAGTGACATTGGTTTCTGGAGGATTGGTCACTGAATCAGGCAAGTAACAGCCAAACTCTAAAAAAAGCAGTTATCAACAATCAGATGGACAGTAATATAATCCCAAATAAATAGGAATACTTTCAAAAGAAGCAACAGAGGATAAAATAATGATTTTGGAGGATTGTACGGATCAGTGTAAATTAGGTGATAGAGAACATTCCCAGATTTCTGGATTCCACTGCTATTATTTCTTCTGAGTATTTGGCACTGGCATTTTTAATTCCTTATTTCCAGATATTTGTGGTTGTTGTCTGTTCAGTAAGAACATGAATTAAGAAAAGCATACCTAACTTTGAGGCATGCTTGATCAAATACACACTGATTCCTTACCTTTATCATCACATATATCAAATACTGCTAATACCCCCATGAAAAAAAGCTCGAGTGCCTATCTTTTTCATATAGAAGAAATGGTATCTTCCACTTTGATATGGATGTTCTCATTCATTTTTGTAATATGAAAAATCACCATGGGTTTTTTGGATAATCTATTTGGGGGTAAGGAATATGAAGCGTTTTGGGGCTTCACTTTCAGGCTAGACTTTGGAATTGAAATTGTTCAAATCAACTTAGTGAACCATGTATCGTAGCAGATTGGTAAAGTGAGTTTTTGATTGACATTTGACATTGTTTATCATTTGGGTTGAAATTCATAAAAGGTTGGGGTTTTTTTTGCTATTCTCTCACAGTTAGATAAACTGCTTCAGCTGGAGACTTTATCCATAGGATTTGCCTTTCCTTCTTTAGTGTGTGACTGAGAAGAAGGTGACCGAGTCCTTGTGGCCAGTTGAAAAGACTATTTGTATTCCATCATAGGAAGTTTTTCACAGTAGAAAGAAAAAAAGCAATTCTTTCCCTTTCAAGCATATACAGCTTGTGGAAGAAACATGATCATGAGACAGAGATAATAGGCTGCCAAAAACTGATAGCTAAAACCTAGTTTGATGTATGGGATGGAATATTATGCAATTTTGAAAAATACAGATTTTTTTTGCATTCCTAAATACTTTGACAATGACTTATTTCCTATTACGAATTTAATTTATTAGATTTTTTTTTAATACCACATTTATAGATTGAGTGTTGATATTTTAAATTCCACATTTTTACTAGTATTTTAAACCCCAAATTCTCAAAAAGTGTGAACCGCTTTCAGTAGTTAAGATTTGGTGAGCGAAAAACTCATTTGCAAGATCCCTTTTCTTAATGCTAGTTCATATATAAAACAATGAATTCTGGTTAAATGCAATGAAACCATTGCACATATGTTTTCCTTTTGGATATTAACCTACTTTCATTTTCTTATTTCTCTCCTCTTGGTGACTTGACTATTTTTTCTCCCAGTTGAATGAGCATATATATCAGCCATATGATAACTTGCATTGCTGTTTTTATCTGTTAAGAACTGAATTGGAAGCATTCAATTGGATGCTAGATAATTCACTGGGATGCCTATACGAAAAAGTCCAAGGAAGCTAGAATCTTGTCAGGAAGAGATGCTGTGAGTATGCTGGCAGTCATGTTGTTCACTAGAGGTCGCAACAGGATGTAAAAGAAAAAAAAATCAATCAATCAGGCGGCAGTAACAAAGCTGTAACCCCAATCTTTACAAACCACTGTTAGTACAATCATTTGCACACCAATTGTACTATTTGAAAAAGGGCACAGAATTAAAGCTTCCACTTTCATGAATATTATATCCTCTCGTGTTGGCCTATTACATTAGCACCAGGTTATTAAAAAGTGATATTTTTTTTTAATTGAAAAAGCAGCAATTTTTTTTTTCACTGAATATTTAAGAAAGCATGAGAAAGTTCTGGCTGACAAGGAATATAGCATTTCCTGGGCACTTTTTTTCCTCCAGGAGCTCAAGAACATTTGCCTTAGTAATTAGCTAGAGCCCACTGTAACTAGATAGCCAAAAAGGCATTAAGAATTGTTAACCTAATCCTATGTATCTTTTTCTCTGGTAATATCACACTACTAACTAGAGCATACAAAACATTTGCTAGACCAATACTTGAATACAGTTCATCAGTCTGGAACTCACATTATGTATCTGATATAAGCACAGTTGAGAGAGTCCAGAAATATTTCACAAGAAGAGTTCTCCACTCCTCTACTCGTTGTAGAACACCTTATGCCACCAGATTTGAAATTCTAGAACTAGAAAACCTTGAATTACGCCGTCTTCGGTCTGATCTAAGTATGGTATATAAAATCATACATTGCAATGTCCTACCTGTCAATGAATACTTCAGCTTCAACCATAACAACACAAGAGCAAACAATAAATGCAAACTCAAGGTTAACCGCACCAAACTTGATTGCAGGAAATACGACTTCAGCAACAGGGTGGTCAATGTCTGGAATACTCTACCTGACTCTGTGGTTTCTTCCCCAAACCCCAAAAACTTTAACCTTAGACTTTCTACTATTGACCTCATCCCTTTCCTAAGAGGTCTGTAGGGGGCATGCATAAGCGCACCAACGTGCCTACCGTCCCTGTCCTATTGTTTCTTTTATTTTTCTTATATGTACCCATTTCATGTATTCACAACTATGTATATACTTACACCTATTATCTTGTAAGTGATTGACAAATCAAATAAATAAATAAACAAACTAACTAACAAATAAATAAATAAATAAATAAATAAATAGTAACCCTCCTCTAATATTATAGTCAGAATAATCCTTTAAAGAGGTTAGTCTGAGACACAACGATTTGCTCCAAATGCAGCATGAAATTTAAAACAAGTCTTCCTTATTCTAATCCAATCTTCCATTATCAGGTGGAGGATTTCTTAAGTATCACTTTTTTATATAAGTCATTCCATTAAAAATGGTATAACTGGAACAAAAAAATTATTTTGTAAATTTCTTTTATATTTTTCAGAAATATAAAGAGAGAGAAAATAACAGGCTAAGTTTTGTTTTCATCTTATGCTCACCAAGAAGCATATAATATACTGTATACAGGACGTAGTTATCAAAATATAATTTAAAGAAATATTTTATCTTCTCTTGCCAAAAAAAAAAATGTTGTTACCTAAACTTATCAGTCTGTTGGTCCACCATCTTGTTTTTTCTCCCTTAATTTGATTGAATCTTGTATGCAACAGAGTAAATACATCACAAACTATGGTTTATCAGATTATAGGAGTGGGGATTTTTTAAGCCCCCTCCTCCTCCTCTCCCCCAAATTTCCCACAAATATACATTTAGTATACCTGAAAAATGCGCCGATGTGTTTTTACCTGCAAAGTGAATAAAGCAACACATGGAAGCATTCAAGACATAGTCCTACTTCTATTCCATGGGTGCAGACAGTAAGACCCAGGGGCTTCATATTGATTACCAATAATCCTTTTACATAATGCAAAGCTTAATTAGACTGAATTTGGGCCTCTTTTTAAACAAAATACTTATCTCAGGCCCTGCCAATTGTGAGCAGCCTGCTGTGATGCCTGATAGAAGTTGTATGCTCTTGCCCTGCAGATTAGATGAGTGCTATTCTTTCTATTCCTTATGCAATTGACAACCTATTTTGCTTTCATATGATTAGCAAGCCCATTCCATTGTTGTTGTTGTTGTTTTTAGTTTTCTTCCAGGAATTTCAAAATCGAAAAGAAAATATATTTGTTTCATAAACGCTAAAGTGTGCTTTCTCCCTTGTCTCTAATTGTACAATCATACAACAAACTGTAAAAACTAGACATTACCAGAAAAAGAAGGAAGGAAGGAAGAAAGGAAGGAAGGAAGGAAGGAAGGAAGGAAGGAAGGAAGAAAGAAAGAAAGAAAGAAAGAAAGAAAGAAAGAAAGAAAGAAAG
>NW_020769320.1:21082463-21141890 GCF_900518735.1 Pseudonaja textilis | reverse complement strand
CTATCTATCTATCTATCTATCTATCTATCTATCTATCTATCTATCTACCTACCTACCTACCTGCAACTTCATTGACTTATCTTCCCAGGTCAAGTTGCCTTAGTATCTTGGCATAAATATATCCAAGTCTTTTCTCAGCTTTCTTAGAGGTCCATAAGACCAATTGTCTTCAAGTATATCTGTCAGTGAAGCTAAAGTCAGGGACATATTGCTGTCTGGAGGTTAAGAAACGATGTGTGTGTGTAACTTTCTGAAATAATTAAATTTCCTGCAGGGACGATATACTGTATTTAATTCCGAACTCAACTAGGCAGACTGGGACACTGGAGACTGCATACTTTTCTTTTGCAGCCATGACACCATTTGGGAAATACAGGTAATCCTCAACTTACGAGCGTTCATTTAGTGAAAAAAAGACTTATGACCGTTTTTCAGTTACAACCTTTCCAGCATCCCCATGATCATGTGACCAAAAAATTCAGAGGCTTGCCTGCTAGTTTATATTTATGACCATTGTGTCCCAAGATCATGTGATCACTTTTTGCGATCTTCTGAAAAGAAAAATCATTTTTTGGGGGGGGTGGGGCGGGGGGCAGATTTACTAAACAACTGGGTTACTATTTTATCAGCTGCAGTGATTTACTTAACAACTAAAGAAGATTGTAAAGTAGAGCAAAACTCACTTAACAATGTTTCGCTTAACAACATAAATTTTGGGCTTAACTGTGGTCATAAGTCGAGCACTACCTGTAAATCATTAAAATCCTCTTCTCATTATGTCTGATTCTATCCCAGGACAGTTTCTAAGCCCAGAGCAAGGTACATTTAAAAAAAAAATTATAATCAGGGCAATCGATTGAAGTTTTTATTTGCAGTATTTGAATGCTTTATTAAAGACCTGGATTTCATTGATTGAACTTTTACAGGTTTTTTTTTAATTCATTTTTTTTAATCCATTTAATCCAGTATCCTGTCAGATATTGATTTATTGCCACACATTTTGAATTAAAAAACCTACCACTCCATCTTACATTCCATTATTAATACGGAGAATAATTACTGTGCTCCACTGTGCTAAAACCTTTGGTTAACATCGATATCATGTTGGTCTTGGTAAAAGCTATGGCACTATTTGACTAAGATCTGTTGATCTTCAGCTAAAGTTTGTAATTCCAATTGTCCAGCTTTGTTTTCTTCAAAAAACATTTTTTTTTGAAGTAATCCAGTCACGACAGCAAATCTAGTCACGACAGTAATAGGAGCTATAATTCTGGGAATTTCAAAAATAAATCTCATTGTTATTTACAGGGCAGGTTCTGCCCAGCTACTGAAGCAATAGCAAGATATCAAAAGGCAAAGATGCCTCAAGCTTTTCCAAGCTTTTCACAAGGAAAACAGAATTCTGAACTGTCACCTTGGATTGCTTCTATCCACGAAATAGGAGAAGGCTCTATTTTTGTCCTTGACTTCCAGCAGAAAAGTATCGTGTCCCAGGTCTAGTTTATTGTATAGCATCCATAAAATAAAGCAAATGTGAAGGATTTTAAAGAAAACCATCTTTTAGTTGGTTTTCTGCTTTTTTAAAACTTGGTTTCAATTTTCTGCACCAGCACAATATTATGCTGTGGAGTTAAACAGTCTTTCTGCAGAAGAGAACAATTTTGAATGGAAAAACAGCTTTTTATCCGGACAGCACACAGACACTGGGCCGTTTTTTTTTTTTTTAAACCACTAAGGCTATTAAAACATATAAGAGCATTTAATAAATCCTATGGACAAGATGCCGTTTCTCAGATGTTTTGTTTTAATCACCACATCTACCAACCTCCTGTTCTGCCTGGGTATCCTTTTCCTCAAATATTAACTATCCTTCCAGGGCTCTATAGTCAGCAGCATTTATGACTGCAGATGTGATGAGGAAGCAGTTTCTTCGTAGATGTGATGATGAATTCACATGTATACATTAACCTCTGGACGGAAATTCAGGGCTTGGTGTTACTGGATCACATCTCAAGTCTTGATCTTGATCTGAAGGGCTTGCACGCTTTTTGTCCAGAACGACTTGTAGGGAGCAGAGGGAAACCTGCCCACTTAAGTTGTTTGTTATAGTTATCAAGGTACAGTTTTTGCAACCTGTAAGCATCCCAAATTATATGGGAAGGTAGGAACACATCTCCCCTTGCATGGCCCAGTTAGGTATGTCATCCCAGTATGAGCACTTGGAAAAATCCGATTAACTAAAGTCTCTTCCCCCTCCCTTTTTTGTATGTGGACTCTTTGCAGACAGCAGAAAAGTCTGTTGGTTTAAAATAAATAAATAAATCAGTGAGCATGTAAGAGTTTGACACTACTTCCATTCTAATACTGGCATGCTGTGTGTATGTATGTATGTATGTATGTATGTATGTATGTATGTATGTATGTATGTGTACACACACACATACATACATACACTGCTCAAAAATATAAAGGGAACACTTAAACAACACAATGTAACTCCAAGTCAATCACACTTCTGTGAAATCAAACTGTCCACTTAGGTAGCAACACTGATTGACAATCAATTTCACATGCTGTTGTGCAAATGGAATAGACAACAGGTGGAAAGCATAGGCAGTTAGCAAGACATCCCCAATAAAGGAGTGGTTCTGCAGGTGGGGACCACAGACCACTTCTCAGTTCCTATGCTTTCTGGCTGATGGTTTGGTCACTCTTGAATGCTGGTGGTGCTTTCACTCTAGTGGTAGCATGAGACAGAGTCTACAACCCACAGGATGGCACATCAATGCGAGCTGTGGCAAGAAGGTTTGCTGTCTGTCAGCGTAGTGTCCAGAGCATGGAGGCGCTACCAGGAGACAGGCCAGTACATCAGGAGATGTGGAGGAAGCCGTAGGAGGGCAACAATCCAGCATCAGGACCGCTACCTCCGCCTTTGTGCAAGGAGGGACAGGAGGAGCACTGCCAAAGCCCTGCAAAATGACCTCCAGCGGGCCACAAATGTGCATGTGGCTGCTCCAATGGTCAGAAACAGACTCCATGAGGGTGGTATGAGGACCTGATGTCCACAGGTGGGGGTTGTGCTTACAGCCCAACACCGTGCAGGACATTTGGCATTTGCCAGAGAACACCAAGATTGGCAAGTTCGCCACTGGCCCCCTATGCTCTTCACAGATGAAAGAAGTTCACACTGAGCACGTGATAGATGTGACAGGATCTGGGGATGCCCTGGAGAACATTCTGTTGCCTGCAACATCCTCCAGCATGACCGGTTTGGCAGTGGGTCAGTAATGGTGTGGGGTGGCATTTCTTTAGGGGGCCGCACAGCCCTCCAGGTGCTCACTAGAGGTAGCCTGACTGCCATTAGGTACGAGATGAGGTGAGATCCTCAGACCCCTTGCGAGACCATATGCTGGTGCGGTTGGTCCTGGGTTCCTCCTAATGCACAACAATGCTAGACCTCATGTGGCTGGAGTGTGTCAGCAGTTCCTGCAAGACGAAGGCATTGATGCTATGGACTGGCCCACCTGTTCCCCAGACCTGGATCCAATTGAGCACACCTGGGACATCATGTCTCGCTCCATCCACCAATGCCACCTTGCACCACAGATTGTCCAGGAGTTGGGGGATGCTTTAGTCCAGGTGTGGGAGAAGATCCCTCAGGAGACCATCTGCCACCTCATCAGGAGCATGCCCAGGCGTTGGTAGGGAGGTCATACAGGCACGTGGGCCACACACACTACTGAGCCTCATTTTGACTTGTTTTAAGGACATTACATCAAAGTTGGATCAGCCTGTAGTGTTTTTTTCCACTTTAATTTTGAGTGTAAGTCCAAATCCAGACCTCCATGGGTTGCTAAACTTGATTTCCATTGATATTTTTTTGTGTGATTTTGTTGTCAGCACATTCAACCATGTAATGAACAAAGTATTTAATAAGAATATTTCATTCATTCAGATCGAGGATGTCTTATTTTTGTGTTCCCTTTATTTTTTTGAGCAATGTATGTATGTATGTATGTATGTATGTATGTATGTATGTATGATATTTAGGTTTCTTCGGGTATTTTCCCACGTCCTAATATTTGTGCTTTAAAAGCACAAATATTAAGATGTGGGAAAATACCTGAAGAAACCTAAATATGATACGTATAAATACCCGTGAAAACATAACATACGTACATATACATACATATATACATATACACATATATACATCATACATATATTCACACACACACACACACACACACACATGAAGTACCTCAGTCCTCCTCCTCCTCCCGCCCTCTTTGAGATATATCCCTGTGTTGTTATTCTCTTAGTCGAGTCCCACGTTTTATCTATTTATTTTTGGTCAGGCTGATCAGCTAAAGTCAGCTTTTAAAGTCGCGGGTATGTATGCATGCATGTGTATTAGGTTTCTTCGGGTATTTTCCCACGCCTTAATATTTGTTCTTTAAAAGCACAAATATTAAGGCGTGGAAAAATACCCGAAGAAACCTAATACCATACATATAAATACCCGTGAAAACACACACACACGCACACATATACACTTCATACACACACACATACACACACACGAAGTAGCTCAGTCGTCCTCCTCCTCCCCGCCCTGAGATATATCCCTGTGTTGTTATTCCCTTAGTCGAGTCCCACGTTTTACTTATTTATTTTCGGTCAGGCTGATCGGCTCAAGTCAGCTTTGTAAAGTGGCGGATTCGTTCGGGCGGCTTAGAAAACAAACCCAGCCCTCCGAGGCTGCCGGGCGTTTTAGCGGCGTCCGCTCGCTGCAAAGCGAAGAAGGCGCAGCGCGCACTTCCCAAGCGAGGGAAGGGAAGGAGATGAAGGCGGCGGCGGCGGCGGAAACTTCGCTTCTGAAAACACCCCCCCCGTTAACCTCTCGCATCCGCTTGGAAAAGCCAGGGCCGAGCTGCTTGCATGCCTGCAAAAAATAAAATAAAAAAATTACGACGACGACTCCTACTTCTACTGTTCGCGGCTGATGCGCAACCTGCTTTGTTTTCGTGTTCTTCCTCTTCAGCTTTCCTCAAGTCTCGAAGCTGCTTTTCCTTGGCTGAACTTTTGCCGGTCAGTGGTCGCCTTCATTATCCCGCTCAACAAACCGGTGGACGCCTTAAAAAAAAAAAAAAAGAAAGAAAGAAAAAAGAAGAAAGAAAAACCCAAACAAAAACAACTTTCCTTCCCTTGCTCGCGCTCTGCACGCGCGCAGCAGAAAGCCAAAGAGGCAGAGACCGGGAGAGAGAGAGAGAGAGAGAGAGAGTGTGTGTGTCTGTCTGTCTCTCTCTCTCTCTCTCTGTGTGTGTGTGTGTGTGCAAGCACCGCAATTCCTTTCTCACCCCCCGTTTATCGGTCACCCTCGCCGAACCTGCTTTCCATCTTCGTCCCCGGATTCGGGCGACCTCGGGGAGGCGGGGGGGGGGGCACCGCGAGACCATCACGGCCGGCCTCTTTCTCTCCTCTCTCCTCTCTCTCTCTCCCCCCACTTCGTCCCGCCCGCTCGCTCCGGTCACTGTCCTCTGCCTAAAGTTGTGCTCCGCTCCGCTCATCTCCAAAACAGGCAGCCGCTGCACGGCGGGACGGGGCGCACCGGAGAGGCGCGCGTGTTTTCCTATAAAAGGCTAATCGTGAGGAGGGGGGCGCGGGGGGGGGGGCAGCCGATCAGACAGCGGCAGCAGCAGCAGCCCGGCTCGCCTGGCCCTGCGGCTCGGCATAAAAAAAGTCAAGCGGGATGCCGACGACGGCGAAGATTCTGCCGGACGTTTTTTGCTAATTAAAAGGGGAGGGGGGGGGAGAAAGAGGAGGAGGAGGAGGAGGGGGCGGACCGGAGGGAAAACTCTATAGACAAATTATATTGGAAAGAAAAGGAAAAAAAAAAGAAAGAAAAGACGGGGGAGGGGGGAGCTGAAACCTTTGCACTTTTCCTTCCCCTCTCTCTCTCTTTTTGCTAATTAAAAGGAGAGGAAGAGGAGGAGGAAGAGGAGGACCGGAGGGAAAACTCTAGACAAATTATACTAGAAAGAAAAGAAAAAAAAAAGAAACGACGGGGGGGGGGGGGCCCTTGCCCTTTTCCTTCCTCTCTCTCTCTCCCCCCCCCTCTCTCTCTCTCTCCTTTGCTGACGCGCTGCCATCACTGCAGGGCTGCCGTGCTCCTGGACCGTCCTTCTCCTCCTCCTCCTCCTCCTCTTCCTCCTCCGCGCCTCCCAGGGCATCTTTTTTCCTGCCCGCTTTTTGCTGATGTGCAGCCCGACTCCAGCGCCCAACCTCGGCAAGAGCGGAAAGCTGGGCGAGCGGCGAGCGGAGGAGGAGGAGGAGGAGGAGATTCTTCCAAGCGCTTGGATCTCCCCCCGCCGGGCAGAAGAGCCGCTGGTACCGCGGTGCCTCCGTTGCTGCGGCGGCGGCTGCGGCGGGAAGGCAGAAAAAGTTTGCTCGGCCTTTTGACAGAGGCGAGAGGGGGGAAGCCGGGGGGGGGGGGGGGGGGGGGGGGGGGGGGGGGGAGAACGGGACGGACCCAGGCGGGCGAGTGGGGCGCCCCTCCGCCTCGCCAACTTCCCTCTCTCCTCGCGGGGGTCGGAGCCCTTTCGCCCTCCACGCGCGCGCACACACACACCACACACAAACACGCACACACACACACACACGCACGCACTCCCACCCTCGCCCACGCGCGCACGGCAGCCTCCCCCGATTCCTTTGCATGGGGGGAAGCCCCAGCTCCGGGTCCGATCCCCCTGGAGAAGAGAAGAAGCCACCCCGGCGCGGACGAGACGCTCTCGCTGCCCTTTCTCTCCCTTACGGCGCCGCGGCGGCTTCCCTCTCCAAGCCTCCGGAGCCACACACGTCCCCGTCCCCCCCCGCCCGCCCCACTCCAGAGCCACACACGTCCGCTCCGCCGCTCCTGGCCCCCCGGCGCCTGCCTGCCTGCCTGCCTGCCTGCCTCCCTCGCCCTCTCTCCTTCCCCATCTCTCCGCCGAGGAGCCCTGACCATGTTTTGCTGGAGGATGGCTCTGTGGCTGGCTGGGGTGACCCTCTGGAACAAACTCTGCCGCTCCCGTGGCTCCGGCTTGGATTTCGACTACGTTTACGATTTCAACCCCTCGGAGGATCAGGCTGAAGCCATAGATTACAAAGATCCTTGCAAAGCCGGTAAGTGCCTTTGACCCAGGCCGGGATTTCATTGCACACAACCCTGACGGTCGCCCTGACGCCCCTTTACCCTCCTCTCCTCTCTCTCTCTCTCTCTTTTTCCTCGGGGGGCGCTTCCCCCTTTCCAAGGGAGGATTTCTCGCTTCCACCCCGGGACCCCTCCTCCGTGGTTTGGTGGGCGCTGGGGGACGGGGGGGGGGACGACGTTGTGGCTTGAAACGGAGGCGAAGGAGGGAAGCTTTCACCTGTCCGCCTTCGCTTGGGAGCCCAGGTGAGAAAGGACGGACCCAAGAGGGAACCCTTTGGGGAAAAAAAGAAGAAGAAGAAAGGAAAAAGAAAGCCGGGGCAGGCGCACTCGGATTGCACGGGCGGGGGGGGGAAGCAGATCTCTCCAGAACCCGTTATCCTGGGATTCCCCGACCGACCGACCGACCCAAGCCGGCTTTCTCCACCTTCCCTCCAAATCCCGCATCCTCCCAGCCCTTTTGGCGCTGGCTTTGCTCGCTTGGCTGTCCGAGAAGCCAAGAGAAGTCGGCGGGAGCAAGGGGAAACCTTAACCCCGGTTAGACCCCCTTCTCCCTTTTCCTCCCCTTGGAAATGTCATTTCTTCGCGTGGGTTTTGTGTGCGGGGGGGCCGGGGTCGCTCCTCTTCTTTCCATCTCTTTGCGGGGCAAAATAACACGCCGCTGGATCAGAACCGCTTGCGCTTTAAAGCGGGGGGTGGGAAGGATCGGGAAGGGAAACTCGCGCCCCTGGTCGTGAGTTTGGATTCTGCCTGTGGGAAGAGCCACCTGAAAAAGCTGGTCTTGTGACCCTTCCTTCCTAAATAAAGATTGCGTGGGGCAAGGCGAGCCCAGAAGCCCGGAAGGGAGCTATTTATATATTTATTCTTTATTGTTGATGCGGTCCTAAATTGGACTGGGTTGTTCCCCAGGCTAAGCTTTGGGAAAAGTCTTTTAACTACCAGTACTTAATGGTGGATGTGTCACTCAAGCTTTGTCTCAAGACAGCGCAGGATCAGTTGGGTAGAACTTTATTTATTTATGTATTTATGTTGATTTGTCAATCGCTTACAAGATAAAAGGGGTAAGTATATACATAGTTACGAATACATGAAATGGGTACATATAAGCAAAATAAAAAGAAACAATAGGAAGAGGGAAGGTTAGGCACGCTGGTGCGCTTATGCACCCCTTGTGGTCAATTAGAGGCCCGTTGGCTATTCTAGCAATAAGAGATGCCCTGGACACTGTGCACTGACTGAATGTAGCCTATGGATATGATTTGATGTTGGTGTCTATGTATCAACACAGGAAAAAAATGTCCCAGCATTCTTACCAAATGAAAAAAAACAACAATGCGTATGAGCAACGGCAGGTTGTGGATATTGTTCTGTTATCCCCATAACTGGTATGCAATTAATATTGTGCTAGGTCGGCGCCAACTTTTGTCAGAAAGAAGCAAACCTTCACTCTTGAACCTCGCAATGGGGAAATGGGTAGGCAGCTCTTAACGCCAGCAGGTGTTTTACACCCTTGGTAGGGAAGGCAGTTAGATCTCGAGAAGGTGTCCTTCAGCCACCACGCTGGATGTTGTGGAAACTGATAGAACTGCAATCTAAGGACTTCAGGCTGGGGAAGATTTAGAAGATGCTTCAAGAGAAGGAAAAACACCAGACTTCCTTATCCAGATCAGTGTTGCTGGATATAGGAGGACTTGCCTTTTAGATAAGGCCTTGACTTGAATGAGGCTTTTGTTTTGTTTTGTTTTAAGCCTTTTCTCAGGCTTTCAGCTGTTACAAAAAGCAGGTTTTCGGATTTTCAGAGTTCAAGGAAGAGGCTAATTCTGCCATTTCAGGTACATTGTTAATTTCTCTTAAAAAGAAAATAAAACCCTCCTCCTGAGACAAGATAATATATCTAGTTGTTGAATTACTGAGTCCTTGGTATTCTCTGACCTTGGCTACTTGTTTGTAGATATTCAATTAGGTAACCTCATCAGTGCTGATAATGTTACCCAGTCTGCTAATGAAAAGTCTACAAACCAAGCTACCCCCCCCAAAATGTGGAAGATGTTATATTGAGAGACTGGCGAATCTTGGAAAAAATATCCAGGAACAATCCACCCTCTTATTAATAGATAGCTACGACTTCATATTGAAAAACATTGTTACATGTATTTATTCACATTTGTTTTCCTTATTATATAAAAGTCACCCCAGAAACAATCTTTTTCCAGTCCAGTTCTGTCTACGTTTATTCCAAAGATTTCTGTTGAGCTCTGTTACTCCCAGGTAAATATACATAGAATATCAATTTTGCACTAGCATTTATTTCAGGGTCTACTGAGTGATAAGGTCTAAAATAAAATTCAATTATGGTTTATTTATTGCAAGTGTAAGTGGAATAATTGAGGGGAAAAGTTAGTTAATTATAGACCTTACCATGGTTGCTCACACATGGCCAGATATTCCAGATATTTAGACTGGATTTGGCCTTTTTGTCCACTTGCCAGATCCTTCCCAAGAACCTGGAATAGGCAGATGTTGTTTAATAATATGAAGGCATCTTTGCAGAATTAGGCTGTCCCAAGCAGAGGGTAGAATCATCCCATGGTGATAGTGCCAGTGGTTTTCAGGTAGTAGTCCAGTTGTGATTGTACCCAAACAGCCTATTACCAAGAGTATTTTTTTTGTTTTCTTCTGCCACAATAATTCTACTTCTATTGTAGTCTTTATATTTTCTGTTTTTCCTCCAGTTCTTTTTCTTCTATTTTGATATTTCCAGGTACTACTACTACTACTTCCAGGTCTACTAGTATCCCAGGGTATTTTGTCTTTCCTGTCAACAAGTCTGAGGTGTTGTATCGCAATTGCTGGCTGGTCTGTTTGAATTCTAAAGTCTCAGAGCACTTTAATTTATTTATGTTTTTAATTACTTTGTCTCTTCTGTGGTCCCACCAGGTCTTGCTTGCTGGTGAATGGTATTTCTTGCAGATATTCCAATGTGCAAGTGTTGCTATTTGGTCTTTCTCTTGATTGCGATCAACCTGTATGATACCTTTGCGGTAGTTTATTAGGTAGTCCACTGTTTCTTCAACTTTTTTGCAGCAGCGGCAAAAAAGCCGTTTTCTCAGTTCTGGCTGTTTATACATTTGTTCTTAATGCTTGGAACTGGATCCTGCATCGCTTTCTTCAAATTTCCTGCTCTTAGACATTTACAGGTCTTGTTATCTGCTTTGTCTGCTGGGTTTTTTTTTTTTATGTACTGGCTACTTTGCCTTGCGACGTCTCCTTTCTGTTCTTCGTTTGGTCTTTCTTGAAGGCCAGTTTGGTCTCCTTGTTATTCAGTAAACCTTCGTGGTATACAGTACTAGCTTCACTGCATCTTCTTTGGTGTCCTTCAGATATTTTTCCATGCCCTGTTTTCTTCTTGCAAGTACATTGTCTGATGTTCTTGCAAAATTCCATGTCCACCTGTGTTGCTAGATAAAGACAACCTCTCGACTTTTCTTTGCTTTCATCTGTTCTAGCTTGCTTGCATCTGATCACAGCACGCTGATCTTATTTTCCAACCTGCTCTTTCCATTTTGCTGTTGAACTTTGGGCTTTTGGGGGTTGTTGTTTTCCATCCAAGATCTTCAGTTATAACTGCAGCTATGCTGTACATGGGTTAATTTGTTTATTGCGGTGAGCTGATGCTTACCTTCAATACTACAGTACTAACATCTTTTAATACTTGTGCTAGCTGGGTTTTTTTTTGTAAAAAGCTTCAAAGCAGGCAACATTATTCTTTCATTTTTGTGGTGTTATAGATACTCAGTTATTCTTCATTTCAGTTCCTCTATTTTCAGTCAGAAGACTTTGTTCTTTCTGAGGAGAAAACAGAGGAAAGGAGCCTGGTTTGCTAATGAAAATGGTTCAATATCTTCCTGGCTTCCTTTATTGCTAATTTCCTTGGTTTGCCTCTACAGTCTGAGCTTCTACTGGCAAGGTATCAGTTACCTTGATAGATCTTTGCAGTTCTTCCAATTCTGTTCCCGTGCATACTTTATTTTATATTATAAATCAATTTTGATCTGCTATTTTCTGTTTTGTTATTTCTGATTTTGGATGTTGCTATTTCCAGATTCGATGAGTTCTTTTCAGATACTCTTTTCTCACTGAACTTGATTTGTGATAGCAAATCATTATTTCTTTATTTTCAATCTGTACATTTGCAAAGGGTGAACATTTTTTTCTTCTTCTAGCAGTCCTGAAGCTGCTGGCCCTGGTTGTTCTGCAATCCTCTGGTCACCAGATATCCAGGAAGTCCCAACGCTTGGCACCTAGTCTTTGTTGGTTTGGGCAATGACTAATCTGGTATAAGTTTCTCTAAATTGTTTATGAGACACACATTCTTTGTCTGGCTCCTCTGATGAGGCCTGTCCAGTGTAGTTGAATCTTCTCTGGCAAAGCTGGCCTCTTCCTCAGAGCATAGAAGTCCCATAGCCACTTCATTGGGACTGTACTATGGTTGGTCACACAGTCAGCCAGATATTTAGACTGCCACTGCATTTTTATCCGCCTATCCCAAGGGCACGTGATAGGCAAATGTTGTTTGACAGTGTTACTAGTATTATTATAGATTATATAAGCTTTCAA
Source organism: Pseudonaja textilis (assembly GCF_900518735.1). Next base: position 21,130,081 of record NW_020769320.1, on the reverse strand, counting down.
AGTAAAGCTGCCTTTTGCAATTGACTGAAGGTTATTTGGTCTTCAAGTGGGGCTTGAGATGTTTTGGAATTGCACCAAGGGCACCCATTACAATTGCTAGTTCTTTTGCTTTTTTTCATCCTACTTCTATTTTAGGTCTTTATATTTTGTTATCTTCTCCAGTTCTTTCTCTTCAATTCTGCTTTCTCCAAGTACTTTCTTATTCAACAGTTATTAAGTCTTACTAACAGTTGTGAGGTGGCAGGTGTTTTTTCTATTTGAATTCTAAAGTCTAGAGCACTTTAGTTTCTTCCTTTTCTGTTGCTTTGCATATTTTGTGTTCCAACATTTTTTGTTTGCGGGCAACTAATATTTCTCGTACATGTTCCAATACATTATCGCTGCATTGTTTTTATTGTTATTGTTTATAACCAGTTAGTGCTGTCTTCTTAAAGCAACTAACTAGCTGGCCCATGCTCATGGCTTTATGTCAGTGTTAATTTTTCATGACTGCCTGGATTGGTCTTTGTAGCTTTTTGGCAAACTTTTCAAAAAGCATTGGCCATTTGTTTATTTCTTAGGAATTAAGAAAGTGACTGGTTCAAGGTCATTCAATTGGCTTTGTGCCTAAGGTGGGGCAAAGGTGGTTTCTATCCTCTTACATTAATTGCTGAACCAAACTGGCTTTTATGTAAACATTAAACCCGAAAAAGAATTAAATTCTGGCTTTTCACTGTGGAGAAGCTTCACCGGGAGATGGAACCTAATTCCTTCAAATGAGCATTTCTTGTAAGAACCAGAGAGCAAGAACTCAGGTGCTTCTTTGAAGGAGTCAGTCTGGAGAGAAGGCTTCAGTGTATCTCCCAGAGGAATTGCTAGCATCTTTCTTTTGAAAAACCAACACCTGGCTGACTTTCCTTGCAGCAAGAATTTCTTTAACGATCTTCATTTCCGAGGTGGGTAAAAGGAGGACCCAAATTGTTGGGGGCAATATGCTGACTTTGTAAACTGCTTAGAGAAGGCTGCAAAGCACTATAAAGCGATATATAAGTCTAAGTGCTATTGCTATTTAATAAATCAGTTTATGGAACTTAGAGAAAAAAAATTAGATGACTTTAGAGTCGATATTATTTTGATGTACAATAAAATGGATACAAAACTTACCTTCTGTTCTGTGAATAGTGCTTTATATTATTAATTTACATACTGTATTTGACTATATGAAGTGTATCTGGTTATTAGCTATTTAAAATGACCATGTCCACCTACTGTAATATTTTTTCCATATCCCTTAAATTAACTTTAGTTAGCAATTGGTTAATATATCAAAAGGGACATCATTGTTTTTCCAGATCTTAGTGAAACATCTGTTGGTTTGCAAGACATATGTTTTAGATTTATATGCTCTTTAAGTGACTTGAGTAAATTAATACAGCATCCATTTAATCCTACTCAGTAGCTTTCCTGGCACCAGGAATGGGGTCACGGTTTATTACATCTAAATGGCATACCTTTGTAGTTTGCATGTGATGTATGTACCATATTATTTTGAAAGAGCTGTTACATGCAATCTGGACTCATGTAGACAGTTGGAATTTAAAACAAGTGCTTAAATTTTGCTATTACACTTAATTTACATTATTTCTCTTTTCCTTGAGATGTAGTTCAGCCAAAGTTAGTGTTCGTGTGTTGGCCACAATCTTTTAATTTTTTATTCTTTAGCAACAAATGGGATTAAATGGTTTGTGGTCTACATTGTGATGGGTATACTCCAAACTCAGTGGTTTGAGGCCTGGCCCTGGTAGATGTTTTTGGTTCCTTTTAGTCATTTTTATTTACACAGTTGACAGTACAAAATGTTATTAACAATAATTCTAATTATGTGTTTGTACATGTTTACAGGTGCGTACATATGTACATGTCTACAGATGTGTGTACATACGTACATACATACATAATGTAGGTGTGTGTATTTGTGTATACATGTATGCCATCTACGTTTAAATTGCAAATACTCTTTACTTGATTGGTAACAAAACAAGCATGTTTCAGTTATAAATTATTCATTTATTTATTTTTATTTATTTATTTATTTGATTTGTCAAATGCTTACAATATAATAGAAATAAGAATAAACATAAGTATAAATACATGAAATAGGTACGAATAATCGGGGACAATAGGACAGGGGTGGTAGGCACGATTGAGCACTTATGCACGCCCCTTACAGACCTCTTAGGAATGGGGTGAGGTCAATAGAGGTTAGTTTGAGGGTAAAGGAATGGAGGTTTGAGCAGGTGACAACAGAATCAGGTAGTGAGTTCCAGGCATTGACCACTCTGTTGCTGAATTCGTACTTCCTGCAATCAAGTTTGGAGTGGTTTGCATTGAGTTTATGTCTGTTGTGTATTCTTGTGTTGTTGTGGTTACAGCTGAAATGTTCATTAACTGGTAAGGCATTGAAACATAATTTCATGTACTATGCTTAAGTTCAATCTACATGCTTTAAATGTCACAGTCATTTTTACCATCTTTCAAGCTTCTGAACAGTTTTTAGCAGGACTACTAAGTACCAAAGTTCTTCCCAATTAGTTTTTTGTGTGCTGCAGTTTGGCAGTTTCTCCCCTTTTACTTAGTCAGACACAAGTTTCATTGCTACCAGTACAGTTTATTTTCAAATAAAATATGCTTAGGTTTGTAACGCAGTATGGTAATTGCATAAAGCTATATTCAGGGGTAAATTAAATTATATTCAGTTGCATTTATTCCCAGTAAGGATGCCTGTGGTTGTGGCTAATTTGCAGTTCTTATTTACACTTAACTGGTAGCAAATCCCTTTAACTATAGTAAGGCTAATCTTGTGTATACTATTAAATGTGAGTACAGACTTCTATTCTAAATATTTTCTTTAATGGTCAACAGGCACTGAAATGCTCATTCATAAAGCAAGCGGCTCTGAACTTTAGATGGCTGAATAAAAACAAATGATAGCGATAAACTTACGCTATTTGTAACATTTAAAAAATATTGTGATATCATATTTCTTCTAGTATTTTGTACAGAATAAACGGCATATATAAGCAAATGTATATTATTTATGATACCAGTAAACATTAGGCGTTCAGTTGCTTAGAGTTTGGGAATTCATGAGTGATTCTGATGGATTGTGAAACTTTATTGCAATCGGGGCGTACCTCTTTTTATTGCAGCTATCACAATTCCTGGCTTCTGGTGACACACTACCCTGAATTCTGGGAATTTGCTAACTGTGTGGGTGGATTTATCCAATTTGCAGGCTGCAACAGTAAATTTCCCCTTCCTCATTTAAAAATTGGTTTGGAATCCCTCAAACTCTACTTCTTGTCCTGCCTATGCCTTGGAATACCTTATGTAAGAATACTATAAACCAGCTAATTTGTATGTGATTTAAAAGAAGAATGGTGAGGTGAGACATCTTTTAAGGAATTGGGGTGGTGGAATAGATACATATTAGAGTTCATTTTCAATGTATTGTGAATAAATCTTAATTATTTTTCCATGCAATTGAAGGTTACTATTTGGTAGCTGAAAATTTGGAAGTTCTTATAGAAGATAAGTTAGTTGTGGCTGACAAAATGAAAAGGTCTTTCTGGGGTAGTAGAACATTCCTAGGTAACCAGAAGCCAAGGTAGTATCTAATCCAGGTAGAGTGGTGAGATTCAAGTGTTGCAGAATCTGTGTAGATTCTAGACCAGGGGTGTCAAATTCAATTTTATTGGGGGCCACACCAGGGTTGTGTTTGACCCTCGGGCGGGTCAAAAGTGGGGCATGGCCAGCTCGACATCACTCATGTTGAGGGTGCCTGTGGTGGCCCAAGTGCTCTGTCAGCGAAAACATGCTCCCGAGTTCCGTTTCCGGCTGTGACAACCTTCTGCAACTCTTCTGCCAGCGAAAATGGAGCATGGAAGAGCTGCGTGCAGACTCTGTTTTCACTGGCAGAGGCACTACGGGCTGGTCCTTCGCTGTTTTCAGGATGGCCCTGCGGGCCAGATCTAAGCACCCCTGAATCTCGTTAACATCAGTAGTGATGAAATGCTTTGAAAGACTGGTTCTCCAACACCTTAGGACATGCCTCCCACCAGACTTTGACAGACATCAGTTTGCCTACAAAGGGGAAGAGGTCGACAGACGACGACATAGCTACTGCCTTACATTCTGTAGCGAGCCATCTGGAGAAACCCAGAAACTATGTCAGGATGCTTTCCACTGACTACAGCTCGGCCTTCAATATTATCCTGCCGAGCATCCTTATCAAAAAGCTGACTGACTTGAATTTTCCCTCTTCCATCTGCGACTGGATCAAAGACTTTCTGAGGGACCCACCACAAACAGTGAGGGCTGGGTCTGTCACATCCACCCCCCTGAAGATTAGCACTGGCTCCCCACAGGGCTTTGTGCTCAGTCCCTGCTTGTACACACACGATTGTGTATCGTCTGACCCATCCACTGTGATCTTTAAGTTTGCAGATGATACTACTGTGTTGGGTCTCATTACAGTGGAGATGAAACAGCATATGGGGGGAAGGTTCAAAAATTATCCTCATGGTGCCTAGAAAACAACCTGCACCTAAACATCAGCAAGACAAAGGAGATGGTGTTAGACTTCTGGAAGAAGAGAGAAGAACCCGCCCCACTTTACATCAAGGAAGGGCTGTGTGGAGAGAGTTTCGTCCTTTAACTTCCTGGGAGTCTACCTCAGCGAAGATCTTACCTGGAAAATCAACACAACCCAGGTGGCCAGAAAGGCCCAATAGAGACTCCATTTCCTTAGGGTCTTGTAAAAGAATAAAATGGAACAATGACTGATGACCTTTTACTGGTCTACAATAGAAAGCATCCTCTCATATTGCATTATGGTGTGGTATGCTGGCTTGACAGACACAAATAGAAAGGCATTACAGAGGGTGGGCTGTTTCGTGATACTACTAGATGACCTTGCTAGGGCTCGCTGCCTTAGAAGAGTGAGGAAAATCCTCAGGGATGACTCACATCCCAGCCAGCACTTCTTCACTTTCCTACCATTGGGTAGGAGATATAGAAACATAGCCAGCCACACCAACAGGCTGAAGAACAGTTTCTACCTGTGGGCTGTCGGACTTCTGAACGGAAAATAACTTCATGTCAACATAGTACGATAGACTTGCAGGGCTGGTGCGTTGTGCAACAAGGTCACATAGTGTAATAAGATTGGAACTGGGTTAGGGACTTCTGTCGTCACTGTGAGTTATGTTGGGGGGTTGGTGCACGAAGGGAGGCTCAGCCAATCTCACTGTACATATGTTGTACTCTGACAATAAAGATAATAATTAATAATCCAGCCCACAGGCCTTAGTTTGACACCCCTGTTCTAGATAACATTTGCCAGAGAAGTAACCAAAAAGCCTTCCCAGTCTCCAATGTCTCTTCCTTTTCTATCTCTGTTGCAACTATAGCAACTATCAAATGTACACTAGTAAAGTTGCTTTGGTATTTTTAGCTTCCTTTTAGAGTGTACAAAATCTTTCAATTTTTTTTGAAAGGAAAGTTGTCCTTCATTAGTACTTCATTTCATCTGTAGATCCCATCTTTTCAATTCCCCTTTTTACACTATTACACATTTTCTGGTTAGTTATCTTAATTTTGCTCAAGTTGTCTGCAGCCATATGCCATTTGATAACCAGTTTAATCACTTGGTTGGCTTCAGATAGTTTGTAATTTGAGGCAAAAGACTGGATGAGTGCCCTTTCTTCAATCCATTTACAAAAACTGAACACACTGATGATTGAATCAATCCAACTGACCAGACAGGATTTCCTACCACAGCTATCTAAGACAGTAGGTTAATTTAGAGTAGGAATGGCAACACAGCTCTTTCTTTCATCATTGTAGCAGTGCTGTCTGATCCATCTTTTGCCACCCGAGGGTCTTATTTCAGTCTGTTTAACTTTAAGGGAAGTCCTGCTTTTCATCGGCTTCTACATTTATTATAGCAATAGAATTAGCACTTAGACTTATATGCCATTTCATAGTGCTTTTCAGCCCTCTCTAAGCGGTTTAGCATATTTTCTCCAACAATCTGGGCCCTATATTTTACTGACTTTGGAAGGATGGAATGCTGAGTCAGTCTTGATCTGGTTAGGGTCGAATTCTTGTCAAGTAACGGAATTAGCTTGCGATACTACGTTCTAACCACTGCGCCACCACGGCTCTTTTAAATTGAATATGCACAATCAAGTTTTAACAGCTTTTTTGAAATTATTTTTTAAGAAAGATCCTGAGATCTTTCTTGGTTATGACTTGTCTTTCCTTTGTGGCAAAATTCATCTTCTGTTCTAGCATCCAGTTACGTTTCTTCTTTTTGTGGTCCTTTACGGTTTTGTCTCATATTCATCCTTATTTCCTTTTTTTTCCCATTCTTTCTTTTCTTTCTTAGATTTCATTCATTCTTCAGGTTTGCTGTCACTGAAGTTCAGGATTTTAACGTGATTTCTTGAAAATGGTGGGAATATGCTCAAGATTGTGATGTGGAAACTTACTAATTTTCTTGTTCCCCTTTAGTTTGACGTGGAACTTGCATATGAGCAATTCATCAAGTACAGGAAATCCTTGACTTACAATCATTCGTTTAATGATGGTTCAAAGAGGCACTGAAAAAAGTGACTTATTGCTGTTCCCCACCGTTGCATCATATGATAACCAGCATATATTTACAACGATAGTTGTGTGCTGGGGTCATGTGATTGCCAATTGCCAGCTCCCAAGCAAGCTTCTGACATGCGAGGTCAATGAGGAAAGCTGGATTTGCTTAACAACTGTATGATTCACTTAACAACTATGGGGATTCATTTAACAACCATGACAAAAATCATAAAATTGGTGCAACTCACTTAACAACCACCTTACATAGTAATGGAAATACTGGTCCCAATTGTGGTTGTAAGTTGAGTACTACCCATATTACGTAAATGTAAAATGACAGACCCTAGTCACATCTTTGCTATTATAATTAACCCCTTCACCTCCTTGCTTCAGTAATGTGGTCAATTTGGCTCCAGTGTGCTCTTTCTATTCATTCTATGTACATAACCACCATCATGGTTATATGAAGAATGAGTTATTAATGAAGAAGTAATTGAATTGGAATAAACTAATAAGTTGTTTTCCTGCTTCATTTCTGTTTCTTACATCATTTAGTATTTTCAATTTGGGCATTCTAATCTCCAGTCATGGGTAGCATTTCCTGCTTGCATGTTCTATGGATTTTATATCGAACTTGGCCATAAAACTGATCAACTTTCTCTTTCTCTGCTTCAGTGGTTGGAGCATAATCATGGGTAACCTTATATGAAGAGATGTCTCTGAACACTATTCAGTCATTGACTGCATTGTACCTGAGTGCTGTCTTCGTTATTATCTTTCTTGGTTCTGAAAGCAACTCAGTTGGTTGCTTGCCAGGGTCCAATTCCATTCCATTTCAATTAACGAATGCCTACAATGTCAGTGTTTAGGCAGTTCATTTCATCTTTCTCTGTATTAAGATTTCCCATGTTAATAGTTTTTACATTCCATGTTTCCAATGCCATTCTGTTTTTGCAGCTTTGGATTTTCTTTTCTTGCATGGCAACTCCAGCAACTAGATGTCCTTAAGCTTTAATCTAGGTAAGTCATAAGTATCATTGGTGTTTTGAAAGATCCTTAGACCTTAGTAGCATGTTGAGTGTCACCCAACCTGAAGACTCGACACCTGGCTTTATGTCATTAATCACTTCACCTTGTCTTACCTCTGTGGCTTTCTTGATAAAATACAAGAGTGGTTAACTGTTGCCTTCTTTGCAATATGGAATGATTCAAATGATAATCTGTGTTCAGTATCATCCTGCATTGCTGTCCCAGCTTTAGCTGGGCATTTGGGATGATCTTCATGCCTTGTATGACCTTGCTGGTAACGAATGCTCATTCTCATTCTCCTTACTCTTTACTCTTCACTCCCAATAACACCCCTCACCATTTGAATGAGGCAGCCTAGGAAGACATGGGGATATATATTGTGCCTTCAAGTCCATTTTGAATCTGAGTATTTGCCTGGACAAGTTTAAGTAGTCTTTCCATTGTTTTTTTTTTCCCTGGGGCTTAAGAGAGATTAACCTAAAGTCATCCAGTTGGTTTCCATTCCTAAAATAATGACTCTCTGCTCCTAATTCAGAAACCTTAACAACTAGATCAAATTGGTTATTTTTATAATTTAGTACATGGTTAATGTGGACAACTAGGTTGTTTTGGCTGTTTTGGAGGCTCTACTGTAGTTTTTCAACTTTGTAAACTTCACAGAGAAAGTGTGAACGTTCCAACTTCCACATTTAAACAGAAATTAACTGAAGATAAAAATGTCAAGAGGCAGAAATTTGAGGCATAATGGTGTCAAATGAAACAATAACTATAAAGAGTACTGATGGCTTGAGGTTGAAATTTGATTTATTGGCTTGCTAGTAGGGCAGCTGTCTTGTGAAAATTACTTTGTAGACAATATAGTTTATCTCAGGAGAGTACAAGTTATTAGCAAAATGTGACAAATTATATTCTTTGTGGAATCCTAAATCTTCTTGGTTTAGTTTTGAGATAAAACTTTGGGGGACTGATTACTGAAATCTCTGGAAGTGTATTCAGTAAAAGAAAGAATAAAAAGTGATACAGGTCTGAAGTTGTTCCATAGTTGTATTTGTCCAGTATTTTGTAGAAAAACAATACTTGTAATTCACAGATGATGAAATGAGTTTAAGAAGGACTTGTCGCGTCAAACCCATAAACTCTAGTCGTTGCATTTTCTCTACTTAGTTCCTGTGATGTAAGAATATGATTCCCCCCTTTAATATTTAAAACCAAGATTGCTTTGGGCTCTTATATTATTGAGTTATGTGAAAAATGATGCCTAAGGGAAGGCATTCTTGGTCATTAACCATCTGCTCTGCATGCTTAAGATTGTTGAGGTGATATTTGCTTGACAAGAGAGCGAGAAATGAATAGATAATTAGCCTGTGATTGTTTTTATTGGCAAGAATATCAGATAAATTTTTTCAAAGGGATTTATTTTCTGAGGATCATGTCTATTCTCTGAAGCAATTAGCTACATACTTGCTCCTTTTATGCTATGAGCCTTAAAATAATAGCAACAAATGTTAGATGAACAATTCTAATACTCTAGTTTATACAGTATATATTTAATCAACAGTGCTCACACCTTAGAGCATTATTGTGGTATCTAGCTAATAGAAATATTTACTTAACATTAAAAAAAAAATTATTTAAAATGGATGCATATCCAATGGACCAATCGATAATTTCTCTGAACTCCATGTATGCTTCTGAAAAGCATGATATTAATATATATTCTTGCCCTATTTCAGTCAAACTTCTGGCCAGGATAAGATATTCATCTTTATATAATCTTAAATTGCATTTTTAAGATCGCATAATTTTGACCCACCCTCAGGTTCTTGTACATATATATCCTGTACATAACATTATGGTAAAATTGTTTGTGCAGTTCCAGCAAGTTTCTTTAGACTAAAATCAGGCCAACCTGTGCTATCAGCCGTGGTGTTTCCTTACTAATTATGGTGAGGAGAGAAAAGAATATTATGGGTTTGGCTAAAGTGAATTATTTTAGTGTTGGATGAAACTGAAAAAGGAAGGTGAGCTTGAATGAGCAAACACTGTGCATCATTCAATGACTGAACAAAAATATAACAATTTAGCGTTTAATAAGTATTTATTCTGGTATGTATTCATGAAAATTATTTCCTAGTTTCCACTTACAAAAGGAAGAATACCATGTCTTCCTGCAATTTTAACTATAACAGTAACCTTGTGAGGTCAATTAAAAAGCTAGCGATTGGCCCAATGAACTCTTATTTTAACAGTGTCCTTAGTTCTAATCCAACTCCTTAACTATTTTGTCATACCAAGCAAGGTAGCCAGTTTTGTGGATTCCTTGTTGATATTTTCCTGTTCACAATTTGGGGGGAACAAACAATGATAATATACAAGTTAAATCAATGTAGATTAGCGCTATGTGGTCTTATATTGGCTTCTGGGAGTTATCTGCTTAAATTTATTTGTATATAGTATCAATTTTTTCAAGTGATTAAAACTATTACTTTGACAATAATTAAGTGGGATTAAGTGAGAAATCTGGAGGGTAGAAATAGAATTGATTTTCTTTTTATGTTCAGTAACGCATTAGGAGTTCTTTCCCAACAACGGACCAGTCTATATTCTGTCAATTTGATTTATAATTCTGGTAATTAAGATTGTACATATAAGGACATTGTCAAAAAATATTATGAATTCTTTAAATAAATCTTTTGACAGAAACAAGATTGAAAAGGCATTGTTTTTTTTAAAAAAAAACAGGAAAAACATATGGCTTGTTAAATTACAACTATTTTAATACCAGCATATATGAAATAATATTTAAACTACTATTCCCTCTCAAAATGAATATGAGGGTATTAATGACAATTCCCTTTATGTGCTTAGCTTATACCTGTAAGTCCATTTGCAGAAAGGAAACAATGTTGTTAGTTGTTTTAGTTGATTTTTAGTTTGTTATTTCAGTAGGTGACTATGGGAACCACATTCTGAATATGAGTAAAACATCATCTGACTTGTAGGCAAATCTGCAGCTTTTTATGTACAGGTCTGCAGTTGTGAACGGTGACTATGCAAACTACTCATTAATTCCTTTTCTTATGTTGTGTCTGGAAAAATACTATGTGAATGGACTTTCCTATTAGCTTAGATGTAATCCCGGTTTAATTTTTTGAATTTGTTTTAAAATCATGGCTAATAATCAATAATTTAAATTTGTTTTAAAATCATGGCTAATAATTGAAAACTGGTGGTAGTTGAGAAAAGGTGGAGGAAGTGCCAACAGGCTTTCACCTTTAAACAGTGCAGGTACCACTCTGTAAAGAATTTGTGAATTTGCAAAGTTCTGCTCTATTCTGTTTTAGAAAAAACGAGCCTCTTTAAATACTTTTGGATTTGACTGTGGAAACCACCTGCACATAAAGCATGTGTCCTGTAACTGAGTGCTAACTTTTTCCACAGCGATACCATCAGAATCGTGATAAAGTTTGCATGTGAGGTTCAACTCAGATGTTTCATTTCTTGGAACATAGTTTGAAATTAATCTTGAACTGAGCAGACAATTCTTTGCCTGCTTTTATTTATATTTATAAAACCCTAGTAAGACCACCACCTGGAATACTGCAACCAATTTTTTGGCCACCATACTGCAAATAAATAAATAAATAAATGTTGAGACTTTGGAAAAAGTTCAGAGAAGAGCAACTAAGATGATCAAAGGCCTAGAGACTAAAACATAGGAAGAACAGCTGCAGGATTTGGGTTTGACTAGTCTAAAGAAAGAAGAATTAAGGGCAATATGATAGCAGTATTCCAGTATTTGAGGGGCTGCCACAAAGGAGAGGGGGTCAAATTATTCTACAACGCACCAGAAGGCAGGGCAGGAAACAATGGTTGGAAACATCCTGGAATTAAGGAGAAACTTCCTAACAGTGAAGCCAACTAACCAGTGGAACAACGTGCTTTCAGGAATTGTGGGCAAAACCTCATCACTGGAGGTTTTTAAGAAGAGTCTAGACAGCCACTTATCTAAAATAGTATAGGTCCTCCTGCCTAAATAAGAGGCTGGACTAGAAGACCTACAAGATCTCTTACAGCTCTCTTCTGTTCTGTTCTTCACCATTCATCATCTACAGTGTTGCCCTATCTAACCAAATAAGTGAAAATTGCTGCTTAACAATGGATTAAGTCAACGTTTCTCGACTTTAAGACATATGAGCTTCAACTCCCAGAATTCCCCAGCTAGCAGAGCTGGGAGTTGAAGTCAACAAATCTTAAGAGTCAACAAAATGGAAAAATACTGGATTAAGTTACGGTTTTCAGTCCAATCAGGTTATCAACTTGCAGATCCAAATCATTTAAAGTAATTACTCTTCCCCTTTCTATATCCCATTGCCATTCATAAAGCAGAAATGCACAATTTGAGGTTTTAGGTCTGACCTAAAGGCCTGTCAAACTGGCGGCCAGTGGGCTGGATACATCACACGTAAGTCACGCCCACCCTGGCTCTGCAAAAGCTAAAAATGTTGTGATACATCGCAATCCGGCCCATGAAACGATTGAGTTTGGCACTTGTGCTTTAAGACCTCAGATGACCTCGAAAAACCTCTTTGGAGTCTCTTAAAATGTTGGTAAAAAGACAGCTTATTTTGTAACAAATTACAAGGATAGCTGATTATGAGTTGAATTAATTATAATTTTTAATTAAATTGAAATGTAATTTTGATGAAAGCAAATATGGTTTGGGGTGTTCTGAAATAAGGCTTGCAGCATGCAAATTAAAGGATATGTGCAGCTTTTGCCTTGAAATCATTTGTTTATAATATGTTTTAGCTAGTGAGTCATTTATATTTTTGTACATTTGCACATAAACAAACAAACATATACACACACACATATTGCTATAGCACTATCAGTATGATGTTCTTAAAGAGATAATGTGCAGTAGATAAAGTGCAGAAATCGTTCTTACATAATATCTGTGTATTTCAGTATGTTATTTGCAGAAGCCAATTATTTCTGGTTTCACGTAGGATAGTTTTAGAACAATTCAGTGGGTGTGAGAACATGATGGTGCTGAACTTTCGAGATGAATTGCCCAAATTCACCATCTGGCAAAAAATGCTTTTCTATGTTTATATAAAGACACGACATATTCTATTATTTTAACCTGCATACTCATTGTGTAATTTTTTCCTTTCTTTTGAATATATCGGAATATGTTTCATTGGTTATTCTTTGAGGTACTTTTATTATGGAATAATGTATATAGGCAGGGGTGGGATTCTACAGGTTCACACCTATTTGCTAGAACCAGTTGTTAACATTCTAAGCAATTCGGAGAACCGGTTGTTAGAAGAAATTACTGGCCTAATCCTGTAAGGAAGGCAGGAAGGAAACATTCTGGTGTTGCTTACAGAAACCGCCTCTCCGTTAACCCTTATTACATTCTTGGCAGGACTAGACTTCCTGTCTCAGGAACATCTCTGGAGTTTTTTTTCCCTCCTTTGCTGGTACTTTGCTTGTGTGGAGTGCCATTCAAAGTTACAATAGCACTGAAAAAAGTGACTTATGACCATTTTTCACACTTACAACTGTTGCAGCATCCCCACAGTCATGAGAGGCCAGGTGAGGAGATGTGTGCCTGAATGTGAGTGACATTGAGTTGGCCACGCCCAGCCAGTCACTTGACCACCAAGCCATGCCCACCAACTAAACCACACCCACAGAACTGGTTGTTAAAAAAATTGAATCCCACCCCTGTATATAGGGGTCAAGTATTTCTAGAAGAGTTTAGTGGTTTGCATATCTGAAAGTGTGACATGTGAATATTCCCATAGTGGCTTTTCCTTGCACAGATGTAAGAAAGAAAATACACAGTATAACTGTGATTTATACAAGTAAATTTAAATACATGTGGGTGCTCAAAAGTAACATAATTATTTATAACCCAGATCTGAAGTTCTGATGGTTGGGACCTTTTGTAGTTGAAATGATTGCAATTCGGGTGCTCAGCAATATGGTTGCATTTATAGCTGTTTGCAACTCTTATGGTCATGTGACCACATTTTACAGTGGGTTTGCTGAAAACCAGTGCTTCCAGTTTTTGACAAAACAGCACTGAAGCAAACAGTAGGTTTGCTTAATGTTTGCACTTAGAATTGCCACATTAATTTAGCAACTGCTTCAAAAAATGATATTTTTAAGGGCTATATATTTTCCCTAAGACCATAAAGCACTTAGACTAGAGATTAGGATACCTATCATAGAAATAATGTCGTGATTAATTTAATCAGTTTGTGATGTGTTGAAAAAGGATGACTTGGAGACATTAGACAGCAGAGAACACTTATATCTCAAAGCCATAGAGTAGATGACAAGGATGTAGAAAATGCTGTGAAACAATCAATCTGCTTACTTTCAGATATCCAGGGAACAGCAAATGTTGAGGGAACTTACTGAGTTTCTTTCTCTAGGGGCTTTAAACTGGACTTTAACAGTGATTCATCATTTTGGAAATAAAGAGCTTGTGGTCACCAGAAGGTATGTGGGTGTTGGCAATTTTGGAAGAACAGCAGAAGTTGGGAGAAATTCTGATTATTCCAAGGAATGTGGCTTTCTTTTTAATTTCCTAGCTTGATCACAATGCCTTCCGTTCATAGTTTTAATAGTGAGAGCTTGTTTGTACTTGATGCCCTGCAAAGATTAACTGATAACATTCACATTTTGAATCCAGGTATTTGTTCTGCTCCAAATCTATTGCTAAATTGAGGGTGCTGTTGTCTTTAATTTTATTTGATTGCCTCCTTAACAAATTGCAAAGTGGTAAACACATTTTTTAAAAACAATTTGTAAAATTAAATTAGAAACGGGTAAGCCATTTAATTTTATCTTGATTGTATAGATTGCTTCGTTTGAAAACACATATCGGTTTTGTTTGCATTAGTCCAGTATCTCCAATGTAAATGCTGATTCTGTTTGATGGAGAAATACAGTTCTGTAGATCTGGTAAGGTAAGCCTGAAACCAAAGGAATATATTCTCAGAAGTTTTAAACACTTGCACTTTAAGGTAATAAAACCAAGACATTAAAATTACATGAATAGTACTTTTCTAATAATTTGTAATGAATAGTATCTTTATAATTCATAAAACCTGTATTAGGTCTCATTAAATGCATCACTAAATGCAACTGATCTAGTTTAAGTTTGTTTGAAAAGTGTAATGCAAAAATGTTTGTCTTCTTTTCATAGAAATGTTTTAAAATTCCCAATGTTATTTTGCATCTCAGTTCTTGACCACTTCAGCTGGAAGATGGTAGAGTCATATGTGGTACAGCTAAGGAAAGGCAGATCTATTTCCCACCAGTGATTTTCATGTTTTTAACCACAATTCTGAATATCTTCTCTACATGTGTGTACCTAGATGTATGTATATTTAAAGAATCTTCTCAGCGCATATACTCAGATTCAGTGATATATTATAGGCTTTAGGCACAATACCCAGCAATTCCCTGGTTCCATGTTTACCTGCTTTTGTACAGGCGATTTTAATATGCAGTTTCCAGATAATCACTGGCCTTTTCCCCAACTTTAGTGATAGTGCATTGATGCACACTATTACTCAGACAATTTGCTAGTCTTGACAGCCTTAAAATTGGAGGGAAACTGTAACCTTGTCGTGCATGTTGCAGATGACACCGCATGCCACGACAGGTGAAGAATATATTTATTGGAACATTTATATAAGAGAAGAAAAAGGAAAAGCAGTTGGGATCAAATATCCATTCAGAATACTCTGTAACTGTGATGGTGAACCAATGGCACGTGTGCCACAGGTGGCATACAGAGCCATTTGTGCCAGCATGCAAGCCGCAGGCAAACTTACCTCACTGCTCATGGGTGCTCCTCACAGCTGATTTTTTCAGCTGGTTTGAGGCATTTTTCAACCTCCCAGAGGCTTGGAAAAAAGCCTCTGCAGGCTCTGGAGGATGAATAATACCGGTAATACCCGTAATACCGGAAGTGACAAAATGGGCCTATTATTCAGCTTGCAGAGGCTTTTTTCAAGCCTCTGGGGGGCCAAAATAGGCCTCAAACCAGCCAAAAATCAGCTGTGAGGCGCAGTGCAGATGTGCAGAGGGCGTGGCGGCCCCATGCGCATTGCCTTCTGGGTACTGGAAAGCGCGCACGCGCAAGCGTCCACACAATTTTTGCCACGGGAGCTCTATAAAATAGATATCCACGTGCAGTGCAGAAAAATAGTTTTTACTAGAGTGGAATTAAAAAGTGTTATATTTGTATTATGCCTTTCCCCTTAAAAATCAAGATAATACACAGGGGGACTCCTCATTATGTGATCATAATATCTTCTTGAGAGAAACTAGATTGAGATATAGTGATTATTCCAAAGTCACACAGTGAATACCGCACCGAAGTGCAAAACTCAGCTTCCTCAAACCCTGCACTTTCATTACACTGCTATACTGGCCAATATGATCTTACTAGATACTCTCACCTGATAATTTATGGAAAGACAAGAGATGTGATTTGCCATAATACTGTTTTCGGAATACTAAGGATAGAAAATATTTGCTCTTTGCAGTATTCAGTTTTATCTTGGTTTAATCATGTTGCATATATTTCCTATGATGGAATCCATTTTCAAGTATTGCCTTTGATTTTTCTGTAGTGAAGTCAACTGAAGGTTAGCAGAATGTATTTCTCACACTGCTTGAGAACTGACATTCATATTTAATGACATGGGATGCTGTAACCCTTCAGTTAAAGTCTTGCCTTTCTCATGCCTGGTTATCTTTCTGATAGCAGAATTGCAGGAATAATTAGCAGAATAATGTTAAAATGGTTTTTTTTTAAAAAAAAAAAATGCCTTCAGCAGGTTGGTTCCTTCAGATTTTAAGAGATTGCTACATATTATCTGCAGTTAACATGGTTCACATAAGTGGTGATATTCTACCAGTTTGGCCAGGTTCTGGTGTACTGATAGCGCCGAAGATCAGATGGCAGAGAACCAGTTTGTTCTGAGTCTCTCTGATGCTCTGCAGTTGAGTCCACCTGTCTGCTCCTAGGTCCTTTTGAACCTCTCAGCTGTTTGGTGCAGCAGAGCGGATTGTTGTGCTAAACAGCTGAGAGGCGCAGTAGCTTAGTTTTTACTGTTTTAACATGGAAAATAGGATTTAACCTGATGGAAGATAAACAATTTGAAACAACTTGAACATCACATATTGTCAAGAAAAAAGAAAATAATAAAGAGTTCAATGTGAAATCAAAATGAAACATTACAATGCTTGTCTAAAAGAAGAGTAACAACAGAAACACAGAAAAGCTAAAGTAGCTGAAAGTCAGATGCTCATGACTGGGGAGTCCAGACTTAATACCTGCCAATTATTGCTAAGGCTGGGGCGGGGGATTGCACACACACCCTCCCCATGCCCCCTGCGCATGCATGTGCAACCCCCCCGCCACTCCCTTACCTGCACTGCGCCTCAGCTGATTTTTTGGCTGGTTTGAGGCCTTCTTCGGCCTCCCAGAGGCTTGGAAAAAGCTTCTGCAAGGCTTTTCAGGCCGAATTATAGGCCCATTTCATTACTTCTGGTATTATAGGAAGTGACGCAGTGGGTCTATAATTTGTCCTGAAAAGCCTTGCAGCGGCTTTTTCCAAGCCTCTGGGAGGCCGAAAAAGGCCTCAAATCAGCTGGAAAAAAAAATCATCTGAGAGGCACGTGCCATGCGCAGTGAGATAAGTTTGCCTGCAGCTTGCGAGCCAGCACAAATGGCTCTGTGTGCCACTTGTGGCAGACGTGCCATACATTCACCATCACGAGGTTATGCTATAGGAAGAGAAGACAGATTGGTAAAGTGCTGATATGCAAACCTTAGCTACAGAAGGATATTTACCTAGGCTTGTTTATTTTTATTACCCTTGATGAGAATGCATTGTTGAATTCTCCTTACAATTATTGGAAGTAATACAATGAGCTGACTAACATTACTAAATTTGGTAAAGCAAGACGATATATCTGATTTAAGATGATTGATTTGTATCCTCCTAACATTGAACATGTTGAGAAGTATTAGATTAAAAAAAGAGAAACTAAAATCATATGTAAAGGTGTGTCTATTACATATTGTTTGGGCTACTAAAATCAGCATATCTTTGAAGAGTGCTATATATTTA
Organism: Pseudonaja textilis; assembly: GCF_900518735.1. The sequence continues at coordinate 21,112,241 of NW_020769320.1, read as the reverse complement.
TACTTTCGCTTCCTGTTTTTCAAAATACAGGCTGGATGGAATCCCTCCAAAAAGGAATGTTATAATTGATGGCTGGTTGCAAAATGTTGTCCCCTTCCTCATCTGTATCTGTTCTCACTTCATGAAGTTGTGGTTTAATTTATTTTTCTTATTCCTATATCACATGATTTATTACATCCTGCAAAGATGCCTCAAAAGTCAGCATGTGGTATCACACAGATGTTTTTTGAAATGCAGATTGCTGTATGAAACAGTTCTATTAAAGAGTTATTCCAAAATATTTTTAAGCATTAAAATGACTGCAGAAAGATGACTCACCACTGTGAATTGTCAGTGTCATTCCTGTATCAGATTTACTTTTAATAGGAATGCCTGAACAACTAGATCAGGGTGTCAAACTCAAGTTGTCACAGCGTCATGTGACAAATTGGGACTTTTCTCCTCTTTGCTAAACAGGGAATGGGTGTGGCTAGCACGTGATGCATCTGGCGCCCATGAGCCAGGAGTTTGACAGGCCTGAGCTAGATACTGTTAAATACCCTATTAGCAAACAAGCATACTGTGCATCAGATACTGTGCACTTTTCAATCCTGAAAGTTAGCAGTTTGTAAAACACAATACTTATTCAAAATTATTGCACATGACATGGAAATTAGCGTGTATGTTGGGTGATTGGCTAAATGGAGGTCTTAACAGGGTGACTCTTATTTCAATGAACAAACAAGGTAGGAGAAACTACAGTTTCACAGAGTTTCACAAGATTCAGTTAAAGTCTTGCATGCACTTTATACGTGAAATATATAAACTGACATAGAATTAGAAATTTGAGTTATAGCTGAGTTTCAAAGCAAATTTAATTTATAACCTAATTAAAATCTGTATATTAGTATATACATACTAGAAATGGCTATTGGGATAATTTTACTTAAAGTAGTTTTATTTCAGGAGTAGGACCATTCAGAATCAGTGTCAAATAGCTACACTAAAGTTACTTTTTGATATGCCATCTGGGTAATGATTTTTATATCAAAAGCAAAGTTAATATAATTCTTTTCAAATATGGCTTTTGATAAATGGGGAACAGTAATTTAAAATAAAGGGATATAATTAATGGAACTAGTTTCAGATGTGAAAACAGGTTTTTCACATCTCCTCTTTCTATGCTTGAAATATCTATTATATTTGTTTACATCTTTATGATACATCACTGGAGGGGCAGAACTTTGAAATACTCTACACATGGTATTATTTAAAAAATTACCCACATATTTCTATAGTACAAAAAGAATATCTTCTTATGAATCAAAAGAAACATGATCCTTAATTCTAAATAAATCAGTAACTTATAGGGAAATACTGGGCCTCCAAATCTAATTGACGAAACCTCCATTCACTACATAAGGCTATAAACTAAACCAAAGATTCTCAATTAAAAAAGGGACACTAAAGAAAATACTTCATTCAATTTTGAGCAATTATTTCTTCGAACACATGTCCAAATACAGTTAAAACAGCCTATTTTACAATTAGTTTAATCCTTGCTCAACTATTCTTCATATTTGCTGCCGGTATTTAGTAGTATAGCTACGGTAAGTTTGCTGTTCTTGTTGTTGACAATGGCTACTCTGTGGGAAATAATTTGTGGGCTTCTTCATTATTAGACCTGGGATTATTATGATAATCCTGATCCTATTAATACTCATTTGCTTAGTGGTTGCTAGCTGCAAGAAATCAAGTACTTTGGGGGCTGCAATCAATATCCCATGTATTTGAGAGCAAGCTCCACTATGGTTAATGGAATTTAGTTGAATGATTATGCTCTTGAAATCTAAAATTTCTACAAACTGCTAAATGCTTCCTGATGTTATTTGATTTAATTAAATTTTGTCTTACTACTTATTTTATGAAAAAGAAGTAAAACAGGTGTTAAAGTATATATTTTGTGTACTATGGGTGCTTTTACAAATTAAATTTGAATTCCAAATTAAAAAAGACAATCAAGAATTCATTTGACAATCTTATCATCTGTGGTTTTACAATTTTTCATGCAGAATCACAGATATTAAGGACATGTTAATCAGTCTATTTCTGGCCTGTGACATTTTCATGCATTCATTCAGTTAACCACCGAGTTCAAATATTGCATTAAACTATGATATTTTTAAAATGTACAGTCCAAAATGTGTGAATTCTCTACAAAACAGTTGTAGCTGGCAGAGAGAAATATTTGTGTCTTTGAATGCTATATGTTTAGGAGATTATTCAATTAAATTAGCAGCATCAAGACCCCACGTACAAAATCCATTTAGGGTAGTTTAACCCTAAATTCCTGGAACTGGCCATTTCACTACAGAACATAATTTTGAAGACTTTACTAATATGGTTTATTCAATGAAAGGCACAATATATTTCAAACAAATAAGTAATAACAGATTTGCTTGCAGTGGCACCAAAATCATCTTGAAATTGCAGAGCCATCATTATTTTTCAAAGGATGGGAAAAGCATTTTCCCCCTTCCCCCGCCAGTTCATTTTTGGCTAACAATGTGCGTGGAGCTGTAGGGCACATCCTCTCTCATGCCCTCTCTTTGATATGTGAAACTAAGTCCCAATGACATGGTAAGCTTTGCTCTTGTCAGTTTTCTTTGACAAATGTATATGACATATTTCACAAATCTTTTCTTTCTCACAGCTGTGGCTTCTATTTGAAGCACTTCCCTGCTAATTGTCCTGGCCCTATCTGTAGTTATCTTTATTGGCCTGTTTTATCCTTAACATATGGGCCTAAGTCCCCGTTGATGGTAATAGGAGTTAATTACACATATCAAAAGGGTCATAAACAGTTTCAAGATTCTGCAACCATCAGTTGGGAAATGCATCTAATTACTATTAGACTGCTTGGAAATGTCTTTCTTATTGCTTTGTGAGAAAGCACACTGCAGTACCAAAGTTTAGTCATTCCAGATGTTCTACTGTAGTGACCCCTATAGTTGAGCATTCTGACAGTGCTTAACTTTCTTTATATATCTCCAAACTGAACCTCTCTTCCTGTTTTGAATCCCTTCTTTGTTGGCCCCGAATGAGCAAGACTACCGAATTACCTCACAGAATAATATAGTGCTAACTTGTGTTTATTTTAAAGTCAGGTTTCTCCCTTGAAAGTATCTTTAGACTTGCAGCCCAAACCTACAGTTCTTTATATAGACATCTTATAGTGCCACCAGAACAGCATCTGAGTCACACTAGCTCTGAAAGTGAGATGGACACTCTCTAAATCTGAGAAATAAAAATAAACAAAATAGTGTCTTAATTTGGCTTTAGCTTAGTATATTCAATGATTCTGCTTTTATCATTTGCAATCATGGATTATGAAGTAGCACTGTGCTATTCACACCCAGCACCCAGCAATTGTGGCTCATTATTAAACCTTCACTTATTGTTACAGGTTATTTTACAGTTATTGTCAAATTGTTTTGAAAATTACATTGTAGATATACAACTTTGGTAATTAACTCTAGTCAACAGTATTCCTGCCTAGAATTTTGTTTTTCAAATAAAAATCTGGATTTTATTGGCAATCTCCAGATCTTTGACTTTACCCCCTCCCCCTCTTTAGATTAGTCTTTTCATTTATCTAGTGAAATTAATTGCATTATGATATTATGAACTTTTTAGTTTGCAAACACTTTTGCTGGCTTTTTGCTTTTAGTTATATGTAAGCAGATGTGCTTGCAATTCACTCATTTGAAACAAAAGAGTTTAATTGTTTTTCTTTTTTCTTTGGTTGTTATTTCCTTTGTATACCTGGAGTAACACATTTGAAACAAAAAAGTTACACATTTATACTGGAGTAACACATTCGAAACAAAAGAGTTTAATTTTTTTTTTCTTTGGTTGTTATTTCCTTTGTATACCTAAAAATTGAGGCCCAATGTGCTGTAGAAGCTTAAGTGATATGTTAGAAGGTAAAGAGATTTGGGTTCAAATTCTCATTCAGCCAAAATATTCAGTAAGTGAGCATGGGCTAGTCATTTAGTCCTTCTGCCTAAAATTGGGAACTATCATCCCTAGAATTTCTAGCTGGCATAGTCAGGGTGGATACTATAAGGTTGAGAATTTTAGTCTCTTAAATGAACCAGGGGAGAGGAAGATCTGAGAGAAACATAATATGTCAATTTACATTTGTTGTTACATGGATAAAGCAGATAGGCAGACAGACAGAGAGACAAACAGACAGACATACTATAATATTTATAAATTGGGGCTTTTGTATGGAAAGTGCAGATACTAGAGTAAAATACTGGAGTAAAACATTTATTTGGATCTGGAAGCAGAGGTAAACAGTTCGTATTGAGATATGGTAATGAGAAGCTTATTTTAAAAAAATCTTTTGTTGCATTTATTTTATGTGGCTTATGTGATTTACTATTCTATTGAATTATCTTTTTTCACATATTAATGAATTTTTGGTAAAAGCAGATAAAGTAATACACAATTATAATAAAGCTGCAATAAGATTTACTTAATAATTGCTTCCTTATTCCTTGAGGATTTTCTTCAAAAGAAAAGGAAAATAAAATAATAATTTCTCTAGTAATAATGTTATTTTGCCCTTTGACAAAGGGTAGACTTTTATTTCACTATTAACTATAAGGATTAGCTGGGTGTCAATCTTATAGTGCTAATAAAAACCAATAGGAGTAGGCATTTTAACTTCTGTTTCATTTAGAGTTAATAAAGTCATATTAATATATAGGTAATCAGAATTGTATTAAAACAGAAGAGGAATTTGTGAATTTATATATTTGTATATTTTTGGTTTTTTCTCATTTCGATCCATATTTCTTTTTGTTTATGTTTTCATAGTCTATTGCTCTTTAATGCTCTGAGCATCTGAACTTTTTTCCCCCCAATTTCTGATGGAGACAAAATAGGTGGGAAGTTTTAGTGGCAAATGTTGGGTTCTGTTAAAGCCATGTTTTTTAAAGAGTGATCAGAAGACCACTTGGATCTACTGAGATTCTTTCAGAGGCCTGCTATGGATTCTGTTTGCTAAGAATCCCAGCAGTCGTCGTGGAGTAATAACAGAATAACAAAGCAGAATAACAGAGATGGACCTTGGAGGTCTTCTAGACCTACCCATCCTCAAGCAGGAAAGCCTATACCATTTGGAGAAATTGTTGTCCAATCCATTCTTGAAAACTTCCAGTGTTGGAGCATCCACAAATTCTGGAGGAAAGTTGTTCCACTGATTAATTGTTCTGTCAGGACATTTCTTCTAATTCTAGGTTGGTTCTCTCCTTGATTAGTTTCCATCCATTGCTTTTTGTCCTACCTTCAGGTGCTTTGTAGAATAGGTTGACTCTTCTTTCTGGTAGCCCCTTAGATATTGGAACACTGCTATCGTGTCATCTCTAGTCCTTCTTTCCATTAAACTATAGACATATATAATTCCTGCAACTGTTCTTGATATGTTTTAGCCTTCAGTACTTTAATAATCTTATGTTGCTTTTCTCTGCACTCTTTCTTGAGTCGCAACATTTTTTTTTTAATATCATGGTGACCAAAACAGGATGCATGTTCCAAATGTGCTTTTATCAAGACTTTATAAAGTGGTATTAATCACTTCACATGATCTTAATTCTATCCTTCTATTAATTCAGTCTTGATTGGCATTGGCTTTTTTTGCCAGTTGCTGGCTCATATTTAAGCGATTGTCCACTAGGATTCCAAGATCCCTCTCGCGGTAACTGCTAGCCGCTGTGGCCTCATCTTGTGGAACAATCCACCATTGGATTTGAGCACTGCTCCCATCTTTTTGGCCTTCCAGAAGGGTATTAAAACTTGGCATTGCCAGTTAACTTGGGCTCCCAAGGGCAATGGTCACTGATGGAGGTAGTTATTGGGGTAAGATGATCTCATCCCCATGCTATTCATCTTTTAGTTTTGCTACTGCTCTAACTATCTCACATTTGGACTACTGCAATATGCTCTACATGGGGCTATGCTTGAAGACATTTGGAAGTTACAGCTGGTGCAGAGACAATAAGATGGACAGTTCTTAGGGCTCTTAGAGTGGCCCAAGTTACACTATTGTTCCACGAACTGCACTGGTTGCCAGTGTGCTTCCAAGGGCAATTCAAGGTGTTGCCTATCACCTTTAAAGTCCTGCATGGCATGGGTGCAGACTAACTGAGGAATCATCTCACCCCGATGGGACTGGCCTGTTGCAGAGGAGCCATGCCGTAGGCCCTGTCACTCAAGGAATTCTAGCTGGTAGAAAAGGGCTTTCTCTGCCATGGCTCCTGGCCTTTGGAACATATTACCCCCTGAGGTGAGGCTGGCTCCCAACTTTCTGTCCTTCTGGAAGAGCCTGAAGACCTGGCTCTGCTAGATGGCTTGGGGGCCCCAATGGAAAGTGTTGAGGTAATTCCCCGTTAGGGGAATGAGTGCATACAGGGAGATGTATTTGAGAGTAGTTTTTGAATAATACACACACAGCACACAGATACACTGTACAGTAAATGTAGGTTTTTACTTCCAGAAGCGTTTAGCAAAGTCCAAAACAAGCAGTCCCAAATCATTCACAGGTAAGATCAGTCAGTTTTCAATCCAGGGATAATCCAGTAAAAAAGTCCAGTGTCAAAAACAGTTCAGTATCAGACTTACATTAAATCCAGAAATATCAGTCAGTTAGGAAAAATGGAGCAACGGCAATGCTTTCCAACAGAAGGAAACAGAGACTTACTCACACTCTCTTCTGAGACTAAGGCTAAGACTAAACAACCCAGATTTCTGGCTCCATCTTATGGCCATTTGAGTAATCACACCCAATTGCAGTTTTTAGCATGCTCTTAAAGAGACAGTATTAAAATTTTTATCCTGGTTTATATATTTCTAACCCAAATACCTGTTAGGTGACTTATATTCCTAACAGAAAGCATCACACTAAAGATGGTTGATTAATTAAGAGCTAATCCCACTTCCCAACTATGCATCTATTTTATTTTGATTGTATTGAGTTACAAATATTTATTTCTGGTGATTTTAATATTTTTACACTATAGCCATCCAGAGTCATTTTGAAACGAGGTGGGCAACAAATAAATTTTAATAAATTAAAAATAGTTTTAAAATTTTTATTTTGTCATTTTAAAGTTTTAACATACAGCATATTTAGTTATTTTTCTATTTGCTTTATATATTCTGTAATCTGCCCAGTGTTGCTTGATGGGACAGATGGATGGCATAAAAATGTAATAACTTTTCATAAATAAGTGAATAAACTTATACTATCAACATTTTAATAAACTTTCAATGAAAGTAAAACTAAGAGCAATGATCATATCAGATCCCGTTTTGTGCAATACAAACATAGAAGGAGCAATTCATGCCAAAATAGGGGTCATCAGGAATCTCTGGTATTTAATATATGGTTTGCAGTCAGATTTATATAATTAAAATATTAAGGGACTACATTTGCCAATACCAGTAAATGTGGCATTGCATCTACATTGTAAGTTTATCAGATAGTTGGAAAGAAATAAGACATATCTGAAAATCAAAACACAATTGCTTAATTATATTATGGATATAATTTCAGCCACCAGCTACAAAAATAACCTTTGTACTTTTACCATTGCAAAGTAAACAAATTAATAGCTCTAATAACAAGTGACTCATCTGACCGTATGTCACTGATATTTAGCATATATTTCAGTAATTTCAGGGTACAATATAGCCTACCCCAGCAGTTCTTCCAAAATATTAATTAATTCTTTATATGTTAAGTGTCAGTGCAAATAATTAATTCCAGCAAACATTTTGGCTCAATCTTATACTTCCATCTGTCATTTAAAGTAAGCCAGAAAAGACGTTTCTCACATTTTAGTTTAAGAGCGGATAACAATTTTTTTATGCAAAACATTTAGCAAATATAGCTTGATTCAAGAGATTTGGCAGTCAACTGTCCAAATGTGAATTTTGTTCACTTGTGCATTAAATGTGAAGATATTCTTACACATTCAAAAGTGTTAGATACAATGGGCAACATTTACGAAATCTCATTCAAAATGCTTTACTGTTACCCTTCAATATTTTTTTTATTTCACTATAACAACACAGACCACATAGCAATTCTGTTTGACCTCTGGTCTAGAAAAAAAATAGAGAACCAATTATCAAGAAACTGGTATATTCCAGTGACGTAACTTTTCTGAAGTGAGAGATGGATGGATTTTCAAAAGTGTGAATCAAGATAATGTCATAATAACTGCAACAGGGTGCCTTTCCTCACCCTCACTTTTCCTTCCTCATTGGTGTTCCAGAGTTTAGTTTTATCAGCATAGTATGCCAATCTGGCACATGTAATTTTTCTCATTTAGAAGTAGTTGTCATGTGCCATAATTCGGCAAAAATATAGACCAGCCCTGCACAAATATGGCAAACATGGGCTTTATGTTGCCCATTAAGTGCAGCCCACTAACATTTAAAAAAAAATTCAACAAATCGACTGTTGCTAAACATCTCCATCACTTGGAGGGATCTGATGCCATCTAGCTTCTTGGAGTCAACTTTGTCCCACAAGCACTTCCAGGCCTCACCAATTCTGCCAGCTCCATTGCTGCTTTTACATACCTAACTTTAAATATATGATCTGCATGCCAGCTCCCTTTATGGCCCACAATTATTTTAGTGTATCAGTGTGGTACTTCCCCATCTATGATTTGTGCTGACCCTGATATACATTTTGTTTAAGAAATTCTCCCCACTGGCCAAACTTCTTAGACATGTTTTCATGATTGATGTCAGCCCTTCAAGATGGGGCAGGTTAAGAAATAGACATATGAAGATTCTAAGTGTTATACTTTATTATTGTGCAGTATTTTAACAGAACTTTGAAAGCCTGTCCAAATTACTCCCTTGTCTCACTTTAGGTTAAATAAAATCAAGGTGGAATTACTTTCAGTTTCTTCTTCACATTTTTTGTCTATGTTTGGAGTGTATAATCTCATGTCCAAGTCTTCCCTTAATAAGTTTCTTATATGTTTCTAAAGATTGGGTCTACCTAGTGGTGGGATTCAAACTTTTTTACTACTGGTTCTGTGGGTGTGGCTGGGTGGACGTGGCGGGGGAAAGATACTGTAACATCTTCAGTCAGAAGTGGTATTTGCCGGTTCTCCGGACTACTCAAAATTTCCGCTATCGGTTCTCCAGAACTGGCCAGAACCCTCTGAATACCACCTCTGGGTCTACCTTCCTTTCCAGCTGTACTTTCAGCCTTTTCCCAGCCCATTCTCGCCTTGTTTCAGGCCATTTTAAACTTTTGCCTGTTCTTCCATTCCCATCTTAAAATGGTACCCATAACACTGCCCAGTACTTAACATGCATTGCCAGAGTATCTCATTTTCTAAATATTATCATATTACTGTACTCTGTTCAGATTCTGATTCTGTGACATTATTTTTCCAAGTTTGTCTGCCAGCAACTGCTTCTTTCAATTCTTATAATCTCATGTTTATGACATTGGTGATAATATCAGTTCATCTTGTCTTTCATATAGGCCTTTATTACATCTGATTGCAATTTTTCCAAATATCCAAATCTGGCCTCATATGTCAAAATTATCAAAGTTTTAGCTTTATTATTAGTGCTTCAGTAGCAGTCTGGTTTTATTTCATGTAATATCAAATGATTATTATTATTTTTTGCAATTCAAGGAATTCTCAACAATCTTCCCTAGTTTCATATTTCAAAGGCATTTCTTTTTGTTTTTTTCTAATGATTTATTGCCATATATTATGTAAATGGAAATAATGTTGCTTTGTCAACAGGTTTATTCTTTGTATGATAACTCCGGACTTTCATATTTTTCCTAATCTTTAAACCATTTTTTAATTCTTTTTCTTCCCAAGTAGTAGTTATATCTTAATTTCATATCTGGATTCGTAGAAGATGAAAGCACTTCAATTCAACCTATTTGAATTGGGTATAATAATTGACATTATTATTATTTAGCAAAATCTGATTTGCATTTTTTTTATCTTAAGTTTTTTCCCCACAATCTTCTTTACTTTCGACCATTAAACTAGTATAAGAATATCTTTCCCAATGTCGAACTATTTACTTGTTCCACATTTTATTCTAACAATTACTTCCTAGTTGTATAGAATTTCTGCGAAAAACAAAGATTACCGTCATACTTTTAAGGACTATTCATAGTGTATTATGCTCTGCACAGTTAAAAGCCTTATTATAATCAATAAAGCAAAAATAGGCATCTTTTTGGAACTCTTTTGTCTTTTTCATTATCCATTGAGTGTTTAGAAACATTGCCCTTTCTTTTCTGAATACAGCTGGTATATCCAACAGTTCTCGTTCCAGCACTACTGAAATCTGAATTACAAATATTGGTGTAGCATGTGAAATAAATGCTGCTGTTTGATAAGTTGACGATTCCTTAACATAGGCTTTTTGATATTGAAATTGATGTTTATTAATACCTTCGTCACTGCTCTGTTTTGGATTTTAATTGTACTGTATTATGCGCTTAAAATGGGATGGGCAACATTTGAGGATTAGGGTATTACTCCTCCTGTTGATTGTCTGAAAGGGTTTTGGAAACCTGTTGATGCTGGAAGTATGTGATTGAATATTTATAGCCCATATTTTGGCTTGTTTTGTGGAGTTATTAAATGCGGGAATAGGAATAGAATGGCTTCATCCACAAAACACATCTAATCTCTTCCTTTAAATCCATCCAAAGAAATGAGAAAGGAGGTAGGTTTAAATCAGAGGTGGTATTCAACAGGTTTTGACCAGTTCTGGAGAACCAGTAGCAGAAATTTTGAGCAGTTGAGTAGTTCGGAGAACCGGCAAATACCACCTCTGACTGGCCCCGCCAACCCCATCTATTCTCTGCTTCCCGAGTCCCAGCTGATCGGCTGGGTCTTCTTTGGTTGCCCTGCACAGGAGAACGGAGCTGGAAAGCCGGTTAGTGGGGTGGGGAGGGAATGGGATTTTGCAGTCACCTTCCCTCAGGAGTGGGGAGATTTTACAGTATCCTTCCCCTGCCATGCCCACCAAGCCACCACACCCACCAAGCCATGCCACGCTCACAGAACCAGTAGTAAAATTTTTTGAATCCACCACTGGTTTAAATCACTATATATAATAGCTATTTTATTTCCAAATTTCAGTGGCACAATTATTACAAATAAGGCACTAAGGAACACAAAAACTTTATGGACTATATGTTGCCAATACTTAGTATAATTCATACAAAAGTTGGATCATGAAAATAGTTGATAGTATTATGTGGAGCTTTATTTAGTTTTCTTTTGACTTCTTCTTGTGTGTTACTCTTGCTAAGCTACCTATGAATGTCCTGTAAGTGTTCCATTCCCAAGGAGAAGGATGAATAGTATATGGAATTCTCGCCTAGCAAAATTCTGATCTCATGATTGTGAATAAATTTCTTTTTTTTATACGATTTTTATTGCAACTTTTAAAAACGTTAAAAACAAATCCAAACTAAAATAAAGAAGAAAAAGGAAAAACAAAATGAAAGCCAAAAGTGCAAGAAAAAGGGAAAAAAAGTTTAAGAAAAATTGAAAAGAAAAAAGATACAGCAAAGGTTTCCAATATTCTTCAGAGTAGTTAAAAGTCCAATTATATTTTAATATCTGTAAAATTACATCTAATAGTCTTCTTTCTATATTCTATCAGCAATAAATCACAAGTTCATTTTTGCCATTTATAGGCAAAAAGGTTCCTCAGCAAGATCTGTTAATTTCACCAACCATTCCTCCAAAATGAGTAGCATTGAATCTTTTTATCTCTGTGCATACAATAATCTGCAGTGATTGCACATAGAAGTAATCTCCCATGCTCTTTTCTAAACTGTTTACCCATTTGTCCTAAAATGAAAAGTTCTGGCTTGAATTGAATATTAATCTTTAAAATCCTCTGTATCAAAGTATAATATATATTTAATGCCAACATTTTTACCTTTTTATATATGTTCCTTCTAGTAGTTCATATTTCCAGCTTACATTTGAAGAGGCTTTATACATTCTATATAATTTTTCTGGTGTCTTAAAAGACAAGAGTTATCTTCAGGACTGAAAAATAGAAAAAAATGAGACAAAAAGGGCAGGTGGAGATGATAAGTACGGGTAGTCCTCAAATTATGACTACAATGGAGACGAACATTTCTGCTGCTAAATGAAACAAGTCGCTAAGTGAGTTTTGTCCCATTTTACAACATTTCTTGCCATTATTGTTAAATGAATCACTGCAGTCATTAAGTTAGTAACATGGTTAAGTGATTCTGGCTCCCACGTTGCTTTCGCTTGTCAAAAGGGTGCAAAAGAGGATCACAGTTGCCAAGAGTCTGAATATTGATTTATGTGACCATGAGGATGCTGCAAAGGTCGTGTGAAAAACAACCATGTCACTTTTTTTTCAGTGCCTTTGTAATTCCAAATGGTCACTAAACAAATTCTTATAAGTCGAGGACTACCTGTGCAGGACTGTCTAGGAAGCACTTGTAGAAAAAATACATTACAAAAAAATCACACACCTGCATTTCCACCAGATTTGAGAACTAGCCAAAGAAAACATCTACGGGAAAAGCTGGGAATAACTGATGAGACTAGGGGTGAATATGAGTGAGTCCCAGGGGTGGTATTCAGCAGGTTCTGACCAGTTCTGGAGAACCGGTAGTAGAAATTTTGAGTAGTTCAGAGAACCAGCAAATACCACTTCTGATTGGCCCCTCCCCTATCTATTCTCTGCCTCCCGAGTCCCAGCTGATTGGCTGGGTCTTCTTTGGTTGCCCTGCCGAGGAGAACGGAGCTGGAAAGCAGGTTAGTGGGGTGGGGAGGGAATGGGATTTTGCGGTATCCTTCCCCTGCCACGCCCACCAAGCCATGCCCACCATGTCACCTCACGCCCACCAAGTCACACCCACAGAACCAGTAATAAAAAATTTTTTGAATCCCACCACTGGTGAGTCCAAACATGACACAATATTTAGCCTCATTCCTAAATCTACCCACAGAAAGAAATCTGCTTTGGAAATCATGGAACAGCTAGACTTTTCACTGGTTAACAAGCATTCTTGTAAGAAGACAACAATACCATACCATTGATAGTTTCTAGATTTCTCCGTGTTGCTTTGAGAGGTGTAACAATTCAGAAACACCCAGAGAAGCTGCACCTTTCAGAAGAGAGCTAATCCTGAGGGTAAAGATTGATCTTAAGAAAAGGCTGTTTATTCTTAGAAAGTCTACAAAAGTAATATTAAAATATCGCTTTTGGCCGTTTCAAAAAAGTACTTTTATAAATTTTATCCAAGGATATGAAGAAGTTTAGAATGAGTGTTTGCCTGAGTATAACTTTCCAAAATAGAGAGAATACTGACTTGGCTACAAGCAGCTGTGAACAGCTTGCCTGATCCAATATAAGCAAATGGAGAGAAGGTAAATGCCTTGCTCCTACCAAAAATCACTGGTTAAAGATTTTTATATGGCTTTTCCTTGCTGAAAGACAGTGAATAAAAACTGAGAAAGGAGTGGGGTTAGGTGCCAGTACTGTTTCTTTGGGTTAGACTTTCCCTTACTGGTGATATAAATTGATTGAATAAGAAGTTGGAAAATTTGAATGGTGGTTCGCCTTTTTTTCTTTTCTTAAAAACGTGAACTCCCAGTATCAGTCAAGATTGGGCATCAGTGAGTCTAACTAAAATAAATTTTAGCTCTATTTGGGCACATGGAGGACCACAAGAATGTCTTTGTAGCCAAAGGGAAGAATAAAAATGTGTCCTTGGCAAACATTGTGAAATTCAGAGAGCAGCTCTGATAGTAAAATGTGACTCACAACTTTGGTTGTTCTATTTCTTTTTAAGATTAAAGTAGATAAAAGAATATTAAGGCAAATGTAACTTAAGTAGTTATGTTAATAATTGAAGTAGTTATGTCCACTCATTTTTGTACTGGGAATTTTGGTTTGCTTAAAGAAGAAAAAAAAATCAGCTCAGTATACCGGTGTTCAAAGTAGCTTTGTGTCCAACCAAAATATTACATAACTTTATCACTGCTAGGTATTCCTGTTTATATTATTGCTAGGAAAAGCACGATGTGAGTATTTGACTGTTCATTTATCTGATACAATCTGTTCTCTTCAAGAACAAAATACACATTGCCAACCTTTTGTTATCTAATTTCCCGGTTGCAGTACAGTATTGAGCCCTGCCAAACTTGCTTACATATTACAAGTGCTCACTATTCCCTCAGTTTATCTCTTCCTGGTAGCCTGCATCCTGCCCCTTCGTTGGAAGTCTCGTTTTTTTCAGCAAAGACAGAGATGCACCCATGCAAGTTCATTCATGCTGCCTGCTTAGACTTGTTTAATATTGAAATTATTTATCGAAACAATAATCGATCACATTACATGGGTCTCAGTTATGTGTTAAATTGAAAAAGCATTCTCTCAGGATGTTTTGTTGGGGTAACAAAAAAAAAACAACCTCCTCATAAAAACCTACCCTCTTCTTTGGAGTCCTCTCATTTTTCAATAATTCTCTCATATTTTTTTAGACATTGGCCTTGTTAAACATTTAACATTCTTTAAATATAGATCGATAAAATCTTTACATGAGAAATTTTATGTCAATCAATCCATTCAGACCTTTTGGGTCCAAAGGAGAATTTAAAATGGCTGTTCTTTATATATTGTTGAAAAATGTAGCACAAAACAATATTCAAAACTGCAGATTGAAAAAAATTTCCTTATTTTTGATGCCAACGTGGCTAATGTGTTCAAAATTAATTGAGTTGAAAAATCATTTTTTTTAAAAAAAAAATATTCCTCTAACCAAAAAGATAATAGTTTCCTATTTACTTCAAAAGTGCCATCTTATCAAAACATTGAACATTGAAAACAGGTCATTTTATATGAACCTTATTATATTTTAAAAATATGCTTTTCTGCAAGATTTGTTAGCTAATAGGGAACAAAATTGCCAGTTATAAGAAACATCCTGGATTGATAGCATCAGATAAAGTATATGTTATAGAAGAGTTATCCTTGGGGTAATGATGAATAATTTTTTTGGAAAAAAGAAACAAAACCGAGTAAAAGACACTGAGGTACCCCTCTTATTAAAAGTTGTTTTTTTCTATAAACAAATGAAGTTTAGGTGTGAAAAAAATGGTAGATTTAATATGTTTATAGATGTAAAGATTTGAAAGGGGTTTCTCAATGCTTTACGACCGATTGTGCTGGGATTATATTACGTACCTGTCTTTGCACAACAGGCAGGTTGATTATTTCTGACCATTATGGTGAATGATATTCAACAGTTTCTTTTAATATGGATTGTAGTTCACAACAAGTTAGCTCTATCTGTCTTGTTCATTTTCACTCACTGATTTTTAGGATGGAGAGTACACTTTTACCCAAGGGAAAATAAAGCAGAATCGAATTACATAACTCAGAATAGTGGCGACCACATACAGAGTCATTTGCCATTCACTAGAGGGCTACCATTGTAGGGATAGTGTTTCAATTATATCCTTTTAAAAGCAACATTCTTTATAAAATAGGTATATCATTCAGAAAGTTATTTGATTGATGAGAACTCCTTCCAAAAATGGGAGAAATTAATGCAGACATAAAAACACACAAGTCTAGGGAAAATGTACACACACACACACAAAGGTTTATTTGAAGCATTTAAAATAATATCTCGCAAATAACCCATGAAATCAAAGCCAGAATTAAATGTCATGTCATGCTGTGATTTGGGGGGAAGGAGAGTGGAATCAGACATTAACAATAATTCTGTATAATCAGAAATATTATCTGGGAGTTCAATGGGATTTACTTCCCCCCAAAGTTCTAACAAATCAGTGAAGCTGTTCCATGAAACAAGTTGGAGAACATTTCCCCTCCTTAGAATTAGTGGGTCAATTTAAAAAAAGTAAAATTGTATTTCTCTAAAGCCTGGGTATTCTTTATATGTCCTACATTTGTATATTAAACAGTCCCATTCAAGTCAAAATTGATTTCCCCCACAACTGAAAAACCAGTGGCCAGTGATGAGGGACCTTTTATGGCTCACTCAGGAATTCTGAGAGTTGAAGTCCATAAGTGATAAAAGAGCCAAGTTTCCCTACCCCTGCTCTAAAGGATTATTTATCAGTTGAAAATGTAATTGAAAATACTGAGTCTGAATTTTCAGTTGAATTTGTAAAACAAAATACTGTAATTCTGCCTTTGGTTGGGTCTAAAGGTTCATATCAAATTTATATTTGTTCATCTTTTCTTGAAAATTACTGCATATCATATCACCAACATCCGCAGATGCTTCACATTCATCCTCATCCTCATCTCATCATCAGTCATTCAATTGTGTCCAATCCTCGGCCACTCTATGGATCAGCACTCAGTGTTATCTTTTATAATATTCAGCCAATGGATACTAGGGCGGCCCCTTCTCGTTTCTCCAATTGACTTTGAGTGAGTCAGCTCTCGTGACATGACCAAAGTATGCTAGCCTCTGTTTGGGGATCTTGACTTCAAGTGATATTTTTGGTGAGGTTCAGTCTAGGACTTCTTTCTTCATTATTTTTGCAGACCATGGGATGTGTAATAGTCACCTTTGGTACCACAGTTCAAAGGCATCCACCCTTCTCTTCTCTGACTTTTTCAGAGTCCAAGTTTCACAGCCATAAGTAGCAAGTGGAAAAATTATTGTGTTAACTAATCTGCTTTTGGTTGTGAGGCTGATGTCTTTATTCTTCCAGGTGTTATTCATGCCAGACATTGCAATTTTTCGAAGTACTCCATACCTTCTGATCTCAGGGCTGCAGTCTCCACTTTGGTTGATTTCAGAGCCTAGGAAGATGAATTCCTGTACTGTTTCAATGGTCTCATTGTTGATCTGCATTCTGATGTGTGTGTTCCCTGCAGTTGTCATTATCTTTGTTTTGTTGATGTTAAGTGTTGTCCAAATTTTTCACTTTTATCTTTAACTCTCAGGATTAACCATGCCGGATCCACCTGGCTTTCCACAACCAATATTGTACTTGTCAGGATTCCGACGGATGCTCTAATTAATTCATGAGCCTCGAGTCAAGTTTCCAAGGAAATCCAATTATTTATTAGGAGCAACATGTTGGCACTTTTCCCAAGTGCAGTCGGCTCTGCCCTACGTAATTTACTGTTCACCTATGACCTTGTTTCCCCCCTCCTTCCAGGGTGTGTCATAAATCACATTCTCCAATGAAGCACTTTCGTGAGCTGTGGAAAACATGCCTCACTGGCTGAGCTTGGTAACTTGAGACACAATCTGGAGGAAGATATGTGTGGAATGTGCTTCTGATCATAGCAAGAAACAGCTCCATCAGATCTGCCCCCCCTCCTTCTTATGGCAACTCGACAGCAAGCCAGGAATGCTTTACGAGTTGACAGTACTATGTCCATATCGGAGGTTGTGGATATTCCTACCACCGATTTTAATCCCAATGGTAGATTCCTCCAAATGTGCACTTCTTTTAATTATTTCTGTGTACATGTTGAATAGTAGTCTATAGGTGACAGGATGCATTTGTCAAGTGCCTTTTTTCAGTTTTGAACTATTTTGTATTGCACCAGTAAAGAATTGATTTTTATTGGCAAGTCTCAAAGTAATTTCATCTCTTTGTTCCAGAATATTTATTATTTTTTATAAATAACTCAAGGTGGCAAGCATACTTATTATACTTCCTCCTCCTATTTTCACCACAGCAATATCCCCGCGAGATGAGTTGAGCTGAAAGTGAGTGACTGACTCAAAGTAACTGAGCCAGCTTTCCTGCCTAAGGTGGTACTAGAACTAACAATATCCTAATTTCTAGTGTACTGCTTTAAGCACTAGACCAAACCGACTTAGTTATCCAAAACCAAGATAGATGTAAATGGATATTTGTAAGCAACAAGCATATTTCAGATTAAATATATTCAATTTGATCCTTGGAAAACCATTATCGGTACATTTAAATTATCTTCAGTGATTTAAAATCACATAAAATCCACTGCAGCTGCACCCTATCATGCAACAGAATAAAATTTAGCATCCTTAATACAGAAAACACAACATGTGTATATTGTTAAGTTTTGCTGTGACAGAGCAGAAAAAAACTTAAAACACTAATTTCTCTGTATGTTCTTCCTACTCCAGCACCATTCTTGATGATAATGTACTGGATTCCCAAAACTATTATTGAAGGAAAAAGTATCCAAGAAAATTGGCTTCATGTTTGGCTAAAGAATGTCAAGCTTTGTAGGCATTTCTGTAATGTAGGCGTGGTGTAGATTTGACTTCTGAAAAAGAAAAAGAAAGAGTTTAGTAAAAGTGTGTATGGGGAAGATGATTCAGATAAAAATATTATTATTTTGTTATGTAGTCATGTATCATATACGATATTAAGGGGGAATAGACTGGATGGTTTGAAACACAAAGTATTCCACAAATGGAATAATAATATAGAAGAACAAATGAAACAATAAGTAATTGTATGTAGAGTATTTAGAGCTGGGATAATTCTAAAGCTAATTCCACGCAGTTATTCTCCATTATTCTTTATGAATTGCACAGGAGGAATCATCTTTCTCTCCCCTCCCTCAAATACTTACAAATAAGTGTAGGTAAATACACATTTCTAGGATCAGCTGAAAATATCTCATATAATTCTCGCTCGTGTATCTCAAGAATTGCATGCTACAGCTCTAAAGATTTGAGAAATGCAATTCAATAAGTTCAAAAAGGATAACTACGTGTACCTTATCTTCTGTTTTATATGTTCTTATATATTTCTCTTAGTTTTTTTTATTTATATTCTTTTGAAAGTTTTTTGCAAGTGACCTCATGCATACCAACATATTAGTAATTCCACCTGTCATTAGAAATTAGCCCATTGCCAAACATTCAGATCTCGATTATGTGAAGTGATGCCAAAAGATCAAGGAATAGGTGTAAGTACCATTCATTTAGTGCTGTTGCAACTTCAGATAGTTGCTGAACAATGTTCATTAATAAAAACTAGCTTTAGTAGGAACTGGTCTGAAATTGATGAAAGATATTAAGGATTGACAAATGAAAATCCTTTTATCAAACATGACTTATAAATTTAAGATGTAACAATATAAGATTAAAAAGAATTAAGCACATTTATATTAATACTATTAACCTTATTTGTATGACTATAATTATCATGGTAGCTAATGCCATGATTAGACCCATGTTCCTAAAAATACGATAGAATTCCTTGAAGACAGATAAACTTTTGGTTGAGGATATTATATGATAGGATAGGGATAGAAATAGGAAATAGAAATAGAAATAATAGAATACTTTATTTGGCCAAGTGTGATCAGACACAGAATGTATTTGTCTCTCAGTGTACATGCAAATGTTGAAGTTTGATTTTATGATAAAGAGGTTGATCTAATTTTTACTTTGATTAAAATGACTTGTAATAATTTGGGGGGAATAAAAGTACTGGTCAAAAATCTGTGTATATACGAATCAAAAATGTTGAAGAGAATAAGCAATTCAGGATAATAATTTGAAATTTGTACTTGAAATGTGAACTAAATATTACAAAGTATAATTAGATCAGCTTTTTCACTATTTTTACTTGATAGAAACAATTTGCACTTAGTCAAAGAAAACTATCTCTACATTAAATCTTTATACTTCTATGTTTCATTTTTTTTCAATAGTGAACTTAGGATTTAGCCTTAGATACTTGAATTTGCTGAAGTATGCTGTAGAATAAAGGGTCTTAACCTGATTTCAGCCAATTTAATTTGCCTCTTTTCCTGGCCCAAAACTATATAAAAAATGGAAAATTCCAGTTTTTAGCGCTCATAAACATGATGTCTACAGGAGGAAAAAGGAGCAACTGATACAGTGCTGTATACGTAGTTGTTGATGTACAGTTGGGCCCCAAATTTGACCATTGCTAAGTGAGTTTTTCCCCATATTACAACTTTTCTTGCCATTCTGGTTAAATGAATCACTGCAGTTGTTAAGTTAGTAACAGTTGTTAAGTGAAACTGGCTTCTCCATTGACTTTGCTTGTCGGAAGGTTGCAAGATGATCATGTGGCCCTGGGACACTGCAACTGTCATAAATAGTTGCCAAGCGTCCAAATTTGGATCATAAGACCATGGGGAATTGGGGATGTTGCAACAGTTGTAAAGGGAAAATGGTCATAAGTCACTTTTTTCAATGCTGTTGTAACTTCGAATGGCCACTAAACAAAGGGTTGTAAGTTGAGGACTACCTGTAAAGCACGTAGACTATTATAGGTAGTATAGGTATTACAGACTTATATACCGCTTCATAGTGCTTTATAGCCCTCTCTAAGCAGTTTACAGCCTATTGCCCCAACCATCTGGGTATTCATTTTACCCACCTTGGAAGAATGGAAGGCTGAATCAACCTTGAGCCTGGTAGGATTTGATCTGCCAAATTGCAGGTACCATCATGACACAACTAACACTATTGTTTTATGTCATTATCTTCTGATGCCTAGAATCATGAAGAATGGCCTGACTATGTCCCTATTCAGCTATTTATATTCAACTTTTTATTCTACTTTTAAAGAAGCAGTCTAATGTTTAGTTAAGGGAAGCAGGTATCAAATTAGTTATCAGTGCAAATGAGGATTGCAAAAATTCAGATGATTGGTAAATGGCATCCCAGCAGCGTTAGACATTTATGCATTTCTACAGGTTGTTCATTCCAGATATAGTAATCCTGAACATAATGTACTTTTTCTTGGTTGAGGTTTTTCACTCCATCCAGAGGCTATATTTAAAGAAGTACAGCTTTTCCCAACTGGATGACTTCTAGATGTATTGAACTACAACTCACAGAAAACGTGGCCAACATAGTCAATGTATTTGGAAGTCAAAAAGTTAAGAAAGAGTAACATAATTTACTCCTTAATGAAAAAAATACTGAGGGCATTTATTAAAAACAATTTTAAATTTTATCTTTCGTTTACATATACTTTTTTTTCAAATTGTGTGTTTAATAAAAATTGAATTTGGATGAATTTTAAAAAGAAACCTTTTTTTAATGTACTAGTTGTTTAGATCAGCAGTTTCCGAATACCATAAAATCAAGATTTTGAAAGGAAGCCAAGAGCAATGTCCTGCCCAGAAACGGGATATCCTTCAGAAAAAGCATTTCAAACATCTTCAAAAGAGATTCCTCAAAGCATCTTGCTGTAGTGCTAGAATACAGTGTTTCCTAAATAAACTAATTTTCGTTCATTCGGACTTCTGCCTCTTTAGTCTGAAGTTCATATTTTAATTTTTAAAAAAGGATTATTTACACTTTTTCAATCACTTTCAGTGTACGTTTTACTTTTAGGAAAAATTTATTTAAGTACTCATAGAGTATACAGTATTTCATATATCCTTTCTCTTTTTGGAAAACTCTTCAGTTAAGACTGTCTATCTATCTATCTATCTATCTATCTATCTATCTATCTATCTATCTATCAACAATTTAATTGCCATCCACCACCATGGATAGCAAGCATGGATAAAAATATAAATATTAAACATTTTTTTAAAAAAACATTGAAGTCTCAATAACAACTCACATCATAGATTACTTGCAACCTCGGGGTCTATTTTAACCTTTAAAAACAAGGATTTGACTCTTCTGATATTACAGTTCCCATCATCCTTGACAAATACAGCTTTAGTCGTTCAGCTGTGGACCTTGCTGGCTGGAGCCCGTGGTAAATAGAGTCCAACAACTAAAAATTCTCTTACTCTTCTATTAAGTTGTCCTGAAATTTATTCCTGACATTGTATTTCTTTGCATCCTTTTACGTGAAAGAGTTATTCAGTCTTTTAGGCCTTTTAATGGTACATTCATCATCACTGGTTGAGTCCATGTACTTTACTGCTAGTCCTCGTTCTCTCTTCTCTTTCCTTCCAAAGCTTTATTGACTGTACTTCAGTTGTCATGCAGGAATCAAGTCAGACTCTAAATGATAATGAGGAACTATTTTGCCAAGAGTTGTAGTGATTATGGTGAAAAAAGCCGACAGTGAAATATGATTTGTCCTTTGAAAGAGAATGGCAAGAATAAAGTGATCAAAGTAGAAGATGCAACACTAAAACTTTCAATTTTCATTTTTGGGAAATGTGGCTTTTAAAATAGAATTGAGTTGTTGCTTTATTTTTATTTTTTTAAAATAAGGGTTTCTTGGAGGCCCTAGATGTTTCACATGGGCTGTAGAAAAAGGAAAGAAGATAAACGTGAACTTAGTGGAAAGGACATGAGATTTGACCTTTTCCTTTTGTTTAAGGTCTTTCTCTTCCAGCTTGGCTACCAAAAGCTTCTGGATGCTTTACAGCCAATATAGAATCGCATCTGTAGGAGATAAGCAGGCTGAGGTTGGAAGGCTAGGTTAAACATGCCATCAGTTTGAAATCTTTGTGCTTCTACAAGAGACCTAAATCCGTGCATTCCATTGACCTTTCTTTAGCATCAATTTAGCTTTGACCGTTAATTGACCAGATTCTTCTGTACAGGTAGCAATAATAAACGTTTCAGTGCTTTGAAGTTAGCTGATGTTCCTGGTTGTTTGCACCTAACAGCATATTATGTCTGGCGATGATAACATCTATATAATATTGGTACCTCAACATTGATTTTCTTTTTTCTCACAATTTTTTTCTTTTGTATCATCCTTTTAAATAGTAAGCTTGAGGACAGGAACTTTCTATTTTTATTGAGAAGTAAGCCTTTACGGGAAACTTTCCAGCTGAAAAAGAGGGTAGAACTAGTACAGATAAATAAGTACATTAACCACAATTTCTTTTTGTCTTTTTTTCTCTCTTTGAAGTTTTATGAAAAATGAGCCATAAAAAATCTATTCATCTCTGCACATTTAAATACTTTCTCAATCACTTTTCCCTCTGCCGGAATTTTATTGCTTTTCCAATTCTGAGCAAATACAATCCTAGCTGCTGTTAATGTAGGGATAATCTAATATATTTTTTCTTTACTATAACATTCAGATGCCATCCCTAGTAAAAAATATTTCAGGTTTCAAATCTATGTGTTGCTTATTATTTTTTCTAACCATGTGTGTATTTTTGTCCAATATCTTTTCGCTTCTACTCAGGATCGCCACATATGGTAATATGATCCAGTTGTCTGGTGGCACTTCCAGCATTTAGCTGATTTATTTTTAAACATCTTTGCCAGTTTTACTGGTGCAAAGTGCCATCGATAAAACATCTTATACAATTTTCTTTGTGTGTTGACAATATTGTTAATTTATAGTTTCTTTCCCATAGTTTCTGCCATTTATCTAGTTCTGTAGTATACCCAAATTTTTTCGCCCATGTTATCATCGTTTCCTTTACTTGCTCTTCTAATTTAGAATCTAGTAAGTAACAATACAATTTTCTGATCGTTTTTTTTGAATTTCTGTAGAAAAAAAACAAGTTTCAATTTGGGAGTGGGGGGAAAGGAATTCATAGCTATTCCCCCCAAGCTTATGATGCTTGCTGGTTCTTTAGGAAGGAAATTTTACCAAAAAACATCTTTCCCTGCGTCAGGTATTAAGCAAAATGCTACAGGAAGCAGATTTGTAAATTCACTCCATCTTACCAAAAGATTTTGTTTGGTCAGCTTTTCACTTCTGTGTCTTTATTTATTGGAAAAAAGTCTTTGCATCTTAACAAGCATCCTGTTCAGGGGAAAAAGTGTCAACGTGTTTCCTTGCCAAGTTTCTTCTCAAATACTCGGACTTCGTAATAATGTGATCATAGTGACACATACACCAACAGTTGCAAGAAGCTGTATCCTGAAGCAATGGGAAAACACTTTCTTACTCATATTTTTTTCAGTAGCTAGATATACCTGACTTAGTTGCTGATACAAAACAATCCTATGAAAATTAGCATGCATAAATGCAGATTTATGGAATATTTTCTTAACTTTTGAATTTCCATTTTCCCCTCTATCCCTTGGAGAAAAAGGACAAATATTTCTGTACTGTATTCTATATCACTGGACATCACCACATCAACTCACATTTAATTTATTACACATCAACTCAATTTTAATGCATATTTATTTATTTATTTATTTGATTTGATTTGTCAATCTCTTACAAGATAATAGGTATAAGTATATGCATAGTTATGAATACATGAAATGGGTACATATAAGAAAAATAAAAGAAACAATAGGACAGGGACAGTAGGCACATTGGTGTGCTTATGCACGCCCCCTACAGACCTCTTAGGAAAGGGGTGAGGTCAACAGTAGACAGTCTAAGGTTAAAGTTTTTGGGGTTTGGGGAAGAAACCACAGAGTCAGGTAGAGTATTCCATTGACCACTCTGTTGCTGAAGTCGTATTTCCTGCAATTAAGTTTGGTGCGGTTAATCTTGAGTTTGTATCTATTGTGTGTTCTTGTATTGTTATGGTTGAAGCTGAAGTATTCATTGACAGGTAAGTCATTGCAGTGTATGATTTTATATACCATACTTAAATCAGACCGAAGACGGCGTAATTCAAGGTTTTCTAGGTAGAATTTCAAGTCTGGTGGCATAAGGTATTTTACAATGAGTAGAGGAGTGGAGAACTCTTCTTGTGAAATATTTCTGGACTTTCTCAACTGTGCTAATATCAGATACCTAATGTGAGTTCCAGACTGATGAGCTGTATTCAAGTATTGGTCTAGCAAATGTTTTGTATGCTCTAGTTAGTAGCGTGATATTACCAGAGAAAAAACTACATAGGATTAGGTTAACAACTCTTAATGCCTTTTTGGCTATGTAGTTACAGTGGGCTCTAGCACTTAGATCATTAGAGATGAGTATTCCAAGGTCCTTTACAGAGCTTGGATCAACAACAAGGTCTTGACTATTCAGCTTGTATTTTATTTTCTGGGTTTTTTTGCCAATATGTAAGACAGAGTATGTATTTGTTGAGATTTGAAGTTGCCATTTGTTTGACCATTCTGATACATAGTCAAGATCTTTTTGAAGGGTAGCAGTATTGTCTGTGGTGTTGAATAGCTTTACATCATTAGTGAAAAGAATGCAGTTGCTCTTAATATGATCACAGAGGTCATTTATGTAGAGTATGAAGAGAGTTGGTCCTAGAACACTGTCTTGGGGGACACCACTATTGACAGGTACAGAATTTGACAGGACACTACCAATTTTGACCATTTGTTGTCTGTTTGACAGGAATGCTTCTATCCAGTTATGCAGGTGTCCAGAGATACCATAAGATTTTAGTTTTAGGAGTAGTTTGTCGTGTACCAATGAATCAAAGGCTTTATAGAAGTCTGTGTAGATTGCATCTATTGTTTTGCCCTGGTCGAGTTGTGTAGTCCATATGTTTTTGCAGTGTAAGTGCTGCAGATTACAGGATAGTTTTTTCCTGAAACCAAATTGTTTATTAGAGAGTAGGTTGTTTGTCTCTAAGTGGAGGATAATGGATTGGTTAATAATTGATTCCATGACTTTACAGATGATGCAGCATAAGGAGATTGGTCTGTAATTTTCAACTAGGCTGGGGTCTCCCTTTTTTAAGATGGGGATGACCGTGGCTTGTGATCATAGGTTAGGCAAGGAGCTGGTCCTGAAAGATTTTTCAAAGATTATGCTTAGAGGTTCAGCTATGGCAGTGGATAGCTTTTTTAAGAAGTAGGTACATATTCCGTCCAGTCCAATATATAGAGATGTTTTTAGATTGCATCGTGCTTTTTCAACATTGTCTTCTATAAAATCGATATGTATTAGATCATTGTAGTTTTCTGTGGTTCGGCTAGAAAATACTGGGCAAGATCCATTGCTGTTTACAAATACTGAGCCAAAGAATGTGTTAAAGATGTTGGCTTTAATGGTGTCATCATTGCAGTCTTTACCATTAGG
Source organism: Pseudonaja textilis (assembly GCF_900518735.1). The sequence goes on along the minus strand of NW_020769320.1, from coordinate 21,086,262 downwards.
TCCTATCAGGGGTGGGATGGACCTTGAGTCTTTTAGTTTGTTGTTTACAAAATTGTAAAAAGCGTGGGTGGAATTGGTGTGTATAATATATATAGTATAATATTTATGTTCTATTCCATTTGTTGCATATATTTACAGTAATACACTCTTTATCAGTTTCAAGTTCTTTATGCATTTATTATTTTTGTTCTTTCATCATTTATATACTGTGTTTCTGTATAACTTTAACTCCTGCATAACAGAAATCTTTCAATTTTCATATCCTTCAGATAATGGAAAACATTTCACACAATTGATGAATCATTACTATATTAGTAGTACACTTGTGTGTCTCTGTCTTTACATTAATCTGAAGTCTCAATATGCCTACTAGTCACTCTACTTTTTACTCTTTTTTCCCTATATAGATAATATATAATCTATTCTAAATTATTGAAAAATACACAGTTCTAACTTTCTGTATCAGTTGTAATTTATCATTAATATTTAATATACTGCCTACTTTTAATACATTTGGTATAAACTTTTCGCAAAACGTATTTTTGAGGCAGCAGAAAACATTACATTTTTCTCCAAATTTATGTAAACTTCTTGGAATTTCCTTAAGTTGCCTTTGAAATCCTACTTAATTTATTTCTATATTGTATAATGTTGCACAATTAGCACAAGCAACTTAAATTCTTGTAATCATTACACAGTAAAGAATTAACTTCCTTTTAGTATTTATTCAGAAGTGTTATCATTAACTGAGCCACCTTCCTGTTAATTAGTTTTTCCACTTCCTAAATTAACAGAACTACTATTGACTGTTTACTGATGATCTCCTGGCATGAAAAGCATGCTGTTGATTAAATAACTTCAGCAAATACTTTGAAACAATACATATGTACTTTTCACAAAATGATATATATATTTATTTAGCAAAAGTAATCACTTAAAGTAAGTCTATGGAACAAAAGGCAGAGAATGGAAACTTCATGTTATAGCCCAAATTGAACTTGGTAAACTCTCACGGTATATAATTATCTACCCTACTGGATAATTGGAGTTTATAATTTCCTGTTTATTTTTGACTTACATCAATGTCCCTTTAGGTGTTACAAGTTAATTGAATGAGGCTTAATAAAGAAAACATTTGGCTACTTTATTTGTTTCTAATTTTCAAAATGATACTCTGTGATAAGAAGATTCCCTTTTACTAAAAAGTGAATTGTTAAATTTGAGAAGGTAGGTAAGTAAAATCATAGGATTTAAAATAGCCAAAACTCATACTGAGAGAGAACTTTTCTGAAGTGAGAATTATACTTTAGGTCACAGATTATACAGGTGAAACTCAAGAAATCAGAATATCGTGCAAAAGTACATTTATTTCAGTAATGCAACTTAAAAGGTGAACCTAATATATATACATTACATGCAAAGCAAGATAGTTCAAGCTGTGATTTGTCATAATTGAGATGATTATGGCTTACAGCTCATGAAAACCCCAAATCCACAATCTCAGAAAATTAGAATATTGTGAAAAGGTTCAATATTCTAGGCTCAAAGTGTCCCAATCTAATCAGCTAATGAAGCCATAACACCTGCAAAGGGTTCCTGAGCCTTTGAATGGTCTCTCAGTCTGGCTCAGTAGGAATCACAATCATGGGAAAGACTGCTGACCTGACAATTGTGCAGAAAACCATCACAGACAGAAAGCCTCAAAAGGTAGTTGCAAAAGAACTTGGATGTTCCCAAAGTGCTGTATCAAAGCACATTAATAGAAACTTGTGTGGAAGGGAAAAGTGTGGAAGAAAAAGGTGCACAAGCAGCAGGGATGACTGCAGCCTGGAGAGGATTGTCAGGAAAAGGCCATTCAAAAGTGTTGGGGACTTTCACAAGGAGTGGACTGAGGCTGGAGTCAGTGCATCAAGAGCCACCACACACAGACAGATCCTGGACATGGGCTTCAAATGTTGTATTCCTCTTGTTAAGCCACTCCTGAACAACAAACAACATCAGAAGTTCTTACTTAGGCTAAAGAAAAACAGAACTGGTCTGTTGCTCAGTGGTCCAAAGTCCTCTTTTCTGATGAAAGCAACTTTTGCATCTCATTTGGAAACCAAGGACCCAGAGTCTGGAGGAAGAATGGAGAGGCACACACTGCAAGATGCTTGAAGTCCAGTGTGAAGTTTCCACAGTCTGTGTTGATTTGGGGAGCCATGTTATCATCTGGTGTTGGTCCACTGTACTTCATTAAGTCCAGGGTCAACGCAGCCATCTATCAGGAGATTTTGGAGCACTTCATGCTTCCTTCCGCAGACGAGCTTTATGGGGATGCTGACTTCATTTTCCAGCAGGACTTGTCACCTGTCCACACTGCCAAAAGCACCAAAACCTGGTTCAATGACCATGGGATTACTGTGCTTGATTGGCCAGCAAACTCGCCTGACCTGAACCCCATAGAGAATCTATGAGGCGTTGCCAAGAGAAAGATGAGAGACATGAGACCGAACAATGCAGAAGAGCTGAGGCCACTATTGAAGGATCCTGGTCTTCCATAACACCTCAGCAGTGCCACAGGCTGAGAGCTTCCATGCCACGCCGCATTGAGGCAGTAATTGCTGCAAGAGGGGTCCTAACCAAGTACTGAGTACATATGCATGCTTATATTTTTCAGAGGTCCAATATTGTTCTATGTACAATCCTTGTTTTATTGATTGCATGTAATATTCTAATTTTCTGAGATTGTGGATTTGGGGTTTTCATGAGGTGTAAGCCATAATCACCACAATTATGACAAATCACGGCTTGAACTATCTTGCTTTGCATGTGATGAGTCTATCTCATGTATTAGTTTCACCTTTTAAGTTGCATTACTGAAATAAATGAACTTTTGCATGATATTCTAATTTTTCAAGTTTCACCTGTATCTATGGGTGTTTTTTTTCTCTTTTATAACAGCATACTTTACAACTTCTGAACTAGCAAATTGGAAAGAGCTTGGAGGAATTATCAGAGTACAATAGCCGTAATAAATTATAAGAAATAGAATTTCAATAAAAGTTTGCAGAAAGAATTTTGAAATAATGCAGAGGAGTTCCTAAAGGACCTCTGCAAATTGTTACTGTATTAACTTATTATATACTTAATTTTATGTGTCATGTAGATTAAAATAGAAGTACAGTAATTACTAGCCTTCACTCTTGCTAAATATGTTTTTTTCGGTTCAAAATGCTAAAATAATACCTTTACAAGGAGATGCTTTTATAAATACACAGTTAAAACATCGGAACATCAGCAATGCGCTAGTAGTTAATAATATACACATACATACATATCATTGATATGCCCACGTTGTATTTTTGGGCTGGGTGAGAAGAATGTACAAGAATGAATATCAATGACTTTTAGGAAGGTAGGCAGGAAGTCAGAACAGCCTTGGCTGCGTGATGCAAGCAATCCAGTCATCCCTTCTAACAGTAAAATAACCCATCTACTTGCATTAATAGCATACATTTCCAGTGACTCATGTGACAGCTGCCTTCCTAGCTATGATAAAAGAGACTGAAAGGCAGTTTTATCCCCTTCTGACTTTGGTTTCACCTTTTTTCTCCCCCAGAGTAAATAGAGAGCCATTAACGTCTAGACGTAATAATGACGTAGTATGCTACCAAAGCACCAAGAAATATTGTTTAGCAGATTTTAAGGCTAAGCCCATTAATGCCCTTGGGGAAATGATTAGCTTTTTCGTAGTCTGTCCTAATATATATTCTCTCTCTCTCTCTCTCTCTCTCTCTCTCTCTCTCTCTCTCTCTCT
>NW_020769320.1:21055261-21082453 GCF_900518735.1 Pseudonaja textilis | reverse complement strand
TCTCTCTCTCTCTCTCTCTCTCTCTCTCTCTCTCTCTCTCTCTCTCTCTCTCACTCACTCTCTCCCTCCTAATGATCTCTTTACCTCCTTTACTGATGTCATCATTATCTATTCCCTCTTATAGAGCTGTAGATTATTCGTTTTGGATACTTCCAGAGCCGCTACCAAAATTGCTACTAAGTATGTGGCCCAGAAATCTTATGGAAAAGTAAAATCATATTATTAGGTCAATGGAAGATCCAGTAATTTTTCAAGTAATGTAGACAAGGAAGATTCTATCTATGATTTATCACTTCTTGTTGTTATTTTATGACTAATTTATTGTAAGTATGATCTATGACCTAGTACAGTCGTGGCAAACCGTTTTTGGCTCCCGTGCCGATAATTACATGCGTGCTTGAGTGCTCATGCTTGCATGCCAGCACCCAGAAGGCAATGTGTGCTGCCCCCCCCCCCCCCCCCTCCACATGTGACCCCCCTGCAGCATGCTGCACATCTGTGCATGCATGTGCAATCCCCTTGCTGCATGCCATGCATCTGCACCTGCACATGATTCCTCCGCTGTGCACAGCACCTCTCTGTGCTTGTGCATGCGATTCCCCCACTGTGCAGCATGCACCTGCACATGCATGTGCGATCACCCCTCCACACGCTGCACATCTGCGCATGCGCACGCAACCTCCCCCTAAACTATTCATATGAGCATGCATATGCGACCCCAGTGCGCGCTGCACATCTGCACATGTGCATGTGTCTCCTGCACACACCCCATGCATGCGTGCCAGATACCTGAGAATCAGCTCTTGGGTGGCGGTGGCAGCAGTGCGTGTGCATACGCAATGGGCCTCTTCCGGGTGAGCTTTTGCGTGCCTGGGGAAATGGCTCTGCGTGCCACTTTCGGCAATAGGTTCACCATCACGGACTAGTACGTTGTTGTTTGTATGTACATTGAGAGCCTCTACACCAGAGACAAATCCTTGTGTGTCTAATCACACTTGGGCAATAAAGAATTCTATTCTATTTAGGATTAAGCCTCTACTGTATATAAGGGTTAAACTATGAAACAATGGAAATCAGTCAAAATCCTCTTTGGGTTTGAGATTTTACTGGAATTTATGTCTCAGGATTCAAAGGCAACATGTTTACATTCAAACTGATTTGATATTTGATTCAGTAAAATGTTTTCCCATATGATATAATAGGGAATATGAAACGAGTATAATGGACAGCAATTTACCCATTGATTACCATAAAGACTACAACATAGTTGTCCAATCTTTTGGCTTGCTGGGGGCCTTTTGAGTGAAGATGAATTGTTTTGGACAACATATAAAATATATAACATGGTTGTCCAACCTTAATAATAATGTTAAAAGTTTGTGATCTTGTGAGGCTGCATTACTAGCTGCCCAGAGCTGCATATGTAGCCTGAGGGGCGTGGATTAGACATGCCTAGTCTACAGAGGTATTGTATGAACCAATGCAGAAAGTTTTCTGTTTCACTTAAAGAACATTAAAATCTTAAAAATGGTTTTAAAAGTCTTACTGTTTACTAAAGAATCCTTGGATTTCTTGGCTGGCAGAATTGTTGGCATGGCTTATTGACAAGGATTGTGCTGTTTTGGATATATGGTGCATTACATGCTATTTATGCAACAATTGCGTGTAAAATGAACTACGTGGCAAAGAAGCAGTCTTTATGTGCAATAAATAGCCAGCACAGTATTTCTTACCTTCTTGCATAATAAGCTAAAAAACTAAACTATCTTAGCAAATTTTAGCAAAGGAATATAAGATATAAGCAACTGAGTGCCACTCTGTTGTAGGTAGTTTGAAGAAGGGATAAAACTAGTTGGCTGATTACATCTGTCAACATTAGAGAGCCCATGATACCATTCAACCTGCCTTTAACTTTTCCATATATGGAAATAAATCCGTAATAGTGATTGAGACTCCTTAAAGCCAGAATATCAACAGAATCAATAAATACCTCATATTTCTTCAAAGCATCTAGGCACTGCTTTGATTGTGTGGCAGACAATTCAAATGTTTATATTGTGAAGGAGAAATCTCCTTTGAATCAAATCAGCTACTATTATAAGCATCCCATTGATAGAGAAAAAAATCATTATCTCAAATAGATATTTGTAATGTTACATTCACTGCCGCTCCTTCTCCATTACACCATTTTCAGATATTTGTTGTATATAGTTTTTGAAACTGTTTCAAGATTCTTTCAGTAAATAATTGCATTTTCTTTCTTTTCTTTCTTTTTTTTAAAAATCATATGCCTATACGTTTCTTCCCGCTCCCCTTGTGCTCAGTGGTATGGATGTTATGCCTTCAGAAAGATCTTAATGTTACATTACTAAAAATATTTCCTAATGCATTACTGGAGAAACTGTACATTCTAAAGAATATTTTGGAATGGACAAAGAATTGCAGGAATGACATGATCACATTGTGGCAGAATTTACATTACCTTACAATTAAAACATTTTAAGAATGTTACACAGTTTCTCTATGATGTCAAACCCAAGAATGAAATCTGACCCCTGGGTGTTTGAAGTGGCTGGTTCTCAATGGTAATCCCCGTTTCATTAAAGCATTTTGTAGCATTCCATTCCGTTTTGTAGCATTCTAAATCTATAGCAGGAACAGAAGTTGTTGGGAACGAAAGAAGAGTCAGTTGCTTGTACAGCATAGTTTTAGGCTTCTATTTCACAGCATCTCACACAGTTCACCTGGCCTAAATAGGATGGAGTATTTTGCTAGTAAAGAGCCAGTTTGGTGAAGTGGTTATGGCATCAAACTTGGGAGACTAACACTTCTAGTCCCATTATGTGCCAGTCACTCAGGAGGCGAATGGCAAACCAGACTTCTGACAAACTTTTACCAAAAACTGCGGAGAACTGTAGAGGCAGTGTCTCAAAATTGAACATGATTAAATAGAAGAAGAAAAACATGTTAGTTATAAAACAGCCCATTCTAGGATGGCATGCTAAGAAAGTAGCATTTATGAAACGCTATTATGAAGAGGAACACGAAACAGGCTGGTTAAGAGGTTGCAATCTCTTATATGCAATAGTCATAAACAATCAATCCATTGTAAACTATTTCCGTTCAATTTAGAGAGCATTTTGTTCAAAATTTGCTTGTTTGTCAACGTTAGCCAGACTAACAATTGTTACATACGACTTTGAACTCACTAAAAAAAGGGGGAATGCATTTTGGAAAAAAATAAGCAAAACTGTTATTGCTAATAAAGTATTCACATTTCAAGTTTGTACCAGTTTGATAGTTACACTTTGGAATTCTATGTAAGGAAAAAAAATCAATAAGATGATTTTAACAAAGTCCCCACCCTGTTAATTTGATACATTTAAAAATGCATAAATGGACAACTGTGCTCGCAAAATGGAAAATTCTGCAGAAACAAGCATATTTTTAATGCTTCTGTGGTAACAGTGAGATCACAGAACAATCACTAGACTGTTCAATTCTACAATAAACAGTTATGTATTTCTAGCAATGTTTCCAGTGCTATTGATGTGCATTTTACTATAGTCCCTTTGCTGAAGACAAGCAGCAAACAAGAACTAATTTTGGCTTATATTTGGCTTATATGCACTTAGTAATGTTGTATTTTTCCCTGTTTTTGTGCTTTATTACAGCCGTAATACTCCAAAGAAGTCAAAGCTCTATCTCTCAATATTTCAAGCCACTGTGATCAACTTTTTATGCATACAGTATGTAGGCTTGGAAGTCTAGGAATTGCTGTCTCAACGCATTTGTGGATCACATGATAATAACAGGGACCAGCAGTGTAATGTGACTGTAGAAAAGGCAAATATAATTTAAGCTGCAAGGGAAGAGCTTATACTGTATATTCTAACCAATCGACTGAGAATGAATGCAATCTGTTCAAAACAGAGTAAGGTGGAATTTTAATTTTCTTACAGTGTACTTTAAGAATTCATAGATATTAGAACATTCATTGAAAGGCTTTCGGGATGATTAGAGGTTTAGATACACAGCCTGGGTATATTTAGCAATTCAAGTGGGACCGATTTATCCAGAGATGTGCAAATGGAGGCTACACAGCTATCAGTTAGGGATACTTTAATAAGGGTTCTTGTACCAAGCAATGTTTTAACTTGATAGTCTAAAATGACTCCTTCAGAGTCTATACCCATGTTAAGGAAGGTTCATGATTTAGCTACTGTGAATGAAATAAAGTTTTTTTAAAAAAAATACAAAATATCAAGTCCAACTGATTTCTTGTTAAGTTCTTTAGACTTTAAGGAAAACATTTATAATAACTACTATCTTTTCCTAAACAAATCTGTCAGGCAGAAAATTGTAAAACTATATTATTCTTAAGCAGAAGATAATAATTAGAGCTATGATGTGAGTTAAAATATTAACTACAACTGTAGGGATCAATTGATCATTAATTACTGCTCTGGAATATAGAGAAAAACCTTCTTTCTCTGTATCAAATGCTGTCTCAAAGTCCAATTGCTGTTTGTTCCACAAGAAAAATATATAGGTGCACAGCTCGCAAGTTAACTAACATGTAGTTTGTTGTCTCAAAGACTGTGCTAAGCTTTTGTAGATGAATCAATCAACAGGTTAAAAGAGGTTGCCAGAAACTTTCTGGAGATAAAGATCTTCATTTGCATGTCTTCTGCAATTCTCCTTAACTTCTGGGACAACACAAGTAGTAACATACAAAAAGAAGGTACAATTCTTATTGTTAGGATTTTTGAGCTCCACTGTTTCGGCACGTGGATATAATCTCAAATGCATGGGATTGATTGGATTTCCTGTCTGTATTTGGGTCTTTTTAAAGCTGGTTGTTACTGACACAATCAACCAAAGATGTTTGAATAGACAGTAAAAGAAGCACCTTGAGTTTTGCTCATGAGACAGGTTTGAACAAATTTTGAATCTAAAAGATTGTAAGTCTATTCAGCTTTCCACTGTGTCCACAAACAGAGGAAAGAATGCTTGAAATTCATATAGAGAAGGTCTAATTTTATGCTGTCCTATTTCAGGCAGTAGATTTTTTTTTTTATTCTTTCCATTCTGTCTCAAGGCTTGGAGATCTGGTGTAATGTGTCCCATCAGTGAAGGTTGGTTAGGCCCTGCTTTCTAAATTAACTGCAATTTCCAAGGGTTCGTCAAAGACAAGTCTACGTAGATCATATTTCATTAGTATAAGTGGATGGTGATAAAGGCATGAATCATTGTAGCAACCTTTCCTCTCCAGGTAGGGTTGCAACAGGCATACCTGCCTTAGATGGGAAACATCCCACCCCGCTCCAGGCCATGGCTTTGACCTTCAAAACACAAATCTATTGTTTGAGGCAGGGATGTCAAAATCAAGGCCCACAGGCTGGATGCAGCCCACGGGTGCTTAGATCTTGTCCCCGGGGCCACCCTGGAAACAATGAAGGATTAACCTGTGCGTAGGGGTGGAATTCAAATTTTTTTACTAGCGGTTCTATGGGCGTGGTTTGGTGGGTATGGTGTGGCTTGGTTGGCGTGGCTTGGTGGGCGTGGCGTGGCTTGGTGGGCGTGGCAGGGGAAGGGTACTGCAAAATCTCCCTTCCCTCCCCATTCCTGGGGGAAGGTTACTGTAAAATCCCCATTCCCTCCCTACCCCACTAATCTGCTTTCCAGTTCAATTCTCCTGTGCTGGGGAACCAAGAAGACCCAGCCAATCAGCTGGGACTCAGGAGGTGAAGAATACATGGGGGTGGGGCCAGTCAGAGGTGGGATTTGCCAGTTCTCCGAACTACTCAAAATTTCTACTACCGGTTCTCCAGAATTGGTCAGAACCTGCTGAATAGCACCTCTGTGCGTGGTGCCTCTGACAGCAAAAACGGAGCTCGGGACGCTCTGTTTTCACTGGCAGAGGGCTGCAGGAGGTCATTGCAGCCAAAACTGGAGCCTGGGTAGACTGCGTGCGGCTTCCTCGTGCTCCATTTTAGCTGGCAGAGGGCTGCAGGAGGCCATCACAGCTGAGAATGGACTTGTCCACTTCCACCCTGGCCACACCCATTCTTACCAGAGGTGGGAGAGAACCAACCCTTGTGACATCCATGAGGACAGTAGCCGTTGTACTGAACTTTCTTTTCCCCTGCCCCAAACTAGAACCATCCTTCAAAAAACAAATAGAACCTGGTCTATAGTTTTTCTCAATCTCATCCCTTATAGAAGAATACCATAATCAGTAGTATTGAAGATCGTTGTGATGTTCAAAAGGACCAGGATGGATGCCTGTTCTCTACTCATGTCCCAACCAAAATCATTCACTTGCAACCATCAAAATCACCATTCCATGTCTGGGCCTATATAGGCTGTAGGATCGGTTTGTTGGCATTTGAAAATGCACAGTATTGTTCTAAGAATCATATTGTCTTGATTCTTTTAACTTATTCAATATTTTGGTACAAATTACTGAGTTGGTCTCATGTGTTTTTTTAAAATTTCAAGTAATGCATTAGTAATGTTTTTGTTAAGACTGAATATCGTGTCCTTGCATAAGAGCAGATTAGAAAGCAGATTAAAAAACTCATTCCTCAGTGAATCAGCAGCAATTACTTTTATAAGAACAAGCTCATACACGATTAAATAAATATATACCTTATAATACAATAGTACAATGCTAACACCCAAAATATAACCAATGGTGCCTATATATTGTATATATTATATACACATATACATATATGTCTTTTAATGACCCCGTAATCCCTTGTGGAATCGGGGGAAACTGTTTATTGGGCAGATGCCCTTTCTGTGGCCAATGTATTCTGTGGCCAATGCTTTCACAGCAGATACATTATCATTGTGCCCAGAGAGAGAAATATCTGCCTCTATCTCGGATTGAACTCACATAAACATATACATACATACATACATACCCTGTTTCTCCAACAATACGGCCTCCCCCAATAGGAAGTCCCAGCATGTTTTATAGGCATGAAATGAAATTAAGCCCCTCCCCCCAAATTAAGGCCTATATTAAAACATGCAAAATGGGGGGGAATGGTGTGGGGGGGTTGCCGTTAGGAAGTACTTTTGTTGCACACCCGGATATGGCGCTGCCTGCGTTGACTCCGATATGAAGTGCCCCACCAATGCCGAGGTCAACATCCAAGCCATCGCTGCCCGCCCGCCTGAAGATTCAAGGGGGGGGGGGAATTAAGTCATCCCCGAAAAGACGGCCTAGCCATTTTTTCGGGGCTCAAAAAAAAAAAAAAGACTCGGCCTTATTATATGAGAAACATGGTAGTACAATGCTAACACCAAAAATATAACCAATGGTGCCTATATGTTATATATATTATATACACATATGCATATATGTCTTTTAATGACTCCGTAATCCCTTGTGGAATTGGGGGAAACTGAGTGTTTATTGGGCAGATGCCCTTTCTGTGGCCAATGCATTCTGTGGCCAATGCGTTCACAGCAGATATATTCTCATTGTGCCCTGAGAGGGAAATATCTGCCTCTATCTCAGATTGAATTCACATAAACATATACATACATACATACATCAAAATTGTATAACATGATTGTATCTTACATGCATGCTTAGCTTCCTGGTTCATCTGTTTCCTAGTTTTAGCAGATATTTTGTATGTAGCAAGTTAAATACAATGGTTTAGTTCTGTTTGGGTTTTTCTTGTTCATTCTTACTTCACAGCTCGTTGTTAAAGCCACAAAGCAATATGAACGCTATGTTCAATTTCTATTTGTATTTGGTGCGGAGAGAGAAAGAATAGTTTCAAATTCATAAAATTTTTACTAACATGTCTATGTACAAAATTGATTCAGTGTAGTTGTTAAGGTTCTACCCCGGTAATAGCAATACCTTTTTTTAACTAATAATGAAATATCATATATATCTGTGTAGGAAAAAGTCTCAGCTTAATAGAATTTATTTGCGGGTGAGTGAAGATAGAATTACAGATAGAGACTGTAAAATCCTTATTTTTCTGGAGTTTATGATTGGCTAATTAGGGTGCTGGCCAGTTGGGCATAAATAGAGATGGATTTCCTTATTTTGTATCTTACGCTTGGAGGTCTTCCATGCCACCTCTTGTCATTATGATTAGGCTGATGATGGCAGATGAGATTCTGCCGAAACGTTGCTACAACTTTAAAAGCACAGCTACTATGACGTGGGAAAATACCCGAGCAAAGCCGAATGCCATATATATATATATAGATAGATAGAGAGAGAGAGAGAGAGAGAGAGAGAGAATATCTATCTCTTCTATTTCTCTCTGTCTGTCCATCCATCCATCCATCCATCCATCCATCCATCCATCCATCTATCTATTTATTTAAAATCTGAGCAGTTTGATCTAGTGGTTAAGGCAGGAGACTAGAAAATGGGAAAGCATGTGTTCTAATCCTGCCACAGCCACGAAATACTGTTGGGTGACTATGGACCAGGCCCTCCCTTTCAGTCCAACTCACCTTGTTGTTGTGGGGACAATAGGAAGAGGAAGACATGTAGACATGGTTGTCACTTTGAGTTATTTGTAAAAATAATAAAGGTGGGATACAAATAAACTAATATTGTAAAAATGTAATTTAACATTTATGTAATAATTATATAGTCCACTGCACACCCTTCATTTATCCTACAGTATATTTATCAGGGAATGCTGCTAAGAAAAGGCAAAAATTAATGCAGAACATTTGGATACAACAACAGTTAGAATAATAACTATTACATATTACAAATTGTATAACATTGATGTTTGGATAATTAAGATCAATACTATGTTGCTGAAGTTTTATCTTTTACTTAGTGAAATTTAAATTTTTAATATTTTTTGGGGGGTTAGCTAGTCATCTACAAATTTCATTTGCATTGGACTGTAGCTGTTATCTCTGCTGAGATAATTTTGTCCCACCATTAATATACTTTACTCAAAATAGTTGGTTTTTCTATTTTCGAATGTGCATGCAATCCACTTATTGATAGATTTCAAAAGTTTTCAGAATATTTTATTATATTTTAATACATTTTCTCAAAACAAAGACATATACTGTATAACTTTGCCTTATGTGCATATATTGATTAAACTGGTAATGGTGTATTGTATTTATAGCTGAAATGAACCTATTATCATTACACAATCTTTCCCATTTTTTTCCACTCTGTACTATTATTACATTTCTAAATATAATCACTTTTAGTAAAGTTTTGCTAATATGCCCAGAAAAAAATGCATTATGCGCCTAAAAGTAACACTGAAATATGTATACCTCATCATAGGGCTGACCTTGGTAGCAAGTTGTATAGCTGTTCAATACTTAGTTGCTTAATAAGTTTAATAATTTTTTTTTTCCGTTGTTTGCCTGGAGAAATATATTTTCCTGGGATAGGCAATTAAAATGAAATCTAATATTTGGGATCAAGTAGTAATTGGGGTGTGTGTGTGTGTGTGTGCAATCATACTCTGTCAGCCCAAACTATTTTATAGGGTTGTTATAAGGTATAAAGGAAGACGGAAATGCTATGCATAGTGCCTTGAACTCCTCTATGAAAGGCAAAATATAAATTAAGCAACTGGCATATTAATTAAAAATACGAATTTTGTTTAAAAAAAAATAAAAATGGAACAAAATGAAAGAAATACCATGGAGCTATGGTGGTGCAGTGGTTAGAATGCAATATTGCATGCCTAATTCAGCTGACTGCTAGTAGTTTGATTGTCACTAGACTCAGGGTTAACTCACCTTTTCACCCTTCCAAGGTCGGTGAAATGAAGACCCAGATTGTTGGGGGCAATATGTTGACCCTGTAAATGAGGAGCCAGATTGTTGGGGGCAATATGCTGACTCTGTAAACCGCTAGAGAGAGTTGTAAAGCACTGTGAAGCAGTATAGTAAATCTTAAGTGGTATTGCTATTGATAATGTCTGTGGTCAGTGTCCCTATTTCTATCTGTATGTTGCAGATAAGGACATACGGAAACCATAGGCAGGAGCTTCATCTTTGAGGTTCATTGACCTAGTTTCTAGAAAAATTAAAAAGATTTGAAAGACTGATACTGGTTTAATTTAGATGACCCCACAACAATAAACATTGGAGTAGCAGCTAGGTCAAAACCCTTTTTTAGCACCTGTATTTAGGAATAAACAAAAATAACAGCGGAAAAGGAAAAATAGAATTCAATTACTTTTTGCTTAGCTGGCAGACACATTTTATTAAACAGCTGGAAAAGGCATTATGCAAGCACTTACTTTCTCCTAGTAAATAACCTTAGTTAAATGCTAGTTGCAGAGAAAAAATGTCAGAAGAAATGTATCTCCCACTACAAACACCTCAAAAGCATTTGATATCCATCAGGAGAAACAGTAGTCATCTATGATCGGTCATGGCCTGATTGATATTTTGTTACATATTCCAGCTTCCCAGATCACTCAACCAACACATCTGGAGGGCAACTACAGGGGAAGAATGCATTAGACCAAATAATAATTATTATTTGTCATTGCACTTTCCTTGCTTGTGTATACATTTATAAAATGTTTGAGAACTAGATTTTAGACATAGAACAATCTCACTTAAATAGAAATAAACAGTAAAGTGAAGTTTCTTTTAAAGTAGGTAGAAAGTGTCATAGTGTACAATTTACTTATTAGTTTATTCATAAAATAATTATGTGTGTTTTTGCCATGCAAAGTATCTCTGTGGAGTGGTTTAAAATAGTGTCCTTTAAAATAGCGAGCTGGAAAAAAGAATTACGTTCTTCAAAATTGTATCAATCCAACAAAATGGATTGATAGCTTAGCACCCCTGCAGTGTAAGCATGTTGATAGATTTCCCAAAGTTTTTTTTTTTAATGAAAATATATAAATAATTCATCCTCTCTGGGTTGCTGACAAGCCTGGACATGTGCTTGATTTTATCATTTTACATTCATTCCAAATTTTAAAAAAGTTAAATTGCTATATAATTGTTCTGCCCCCCAGTACTATCTGGCTTGTTGCCTGTTTTGTATTTCAATATCAGGTTTTTACCCTTTGCGCAACGTTCCTGTCAAATTGGAATGCTGAACTACAGTTCATTTCAAAAAAGTAAAAGAGACTGAAGACATATTTGGCTTGATTTATTCTTCTAGGTGATTGTTTTCCTTTGCGAAATCAATGTCAATGTTACTCACATTTTTAAGCAGAGAATATAATTGTCAGCAAATGTAGAGAAACATAATCTTTACACCAAAAGTAAAGATGCTGTTTCTGATCAACACTTCTTGAGAAAGATTGTTGAGTAACAGAAAATCAGATAAATTAAGCCATAGGTATTGTCCTTATGGGGTATTCTAAGTTATTATAATAGCATTACTACTGATACATACCAAAGTAATATACTGTAATGAAAACCACATAAACTGATATTTTAGGGGGAAAAAGTTTCCCTGTTGATGTCTATGTATCTACACTGTAAGGATCTACTCTTGGGCAGAAGAGGGTTGAAGGTAAGAAGTCACATTGAAGAGTTTATAACTTCTAACAGTAAAGTAACTCTGACGAGTATTGTACGATGTACATTTTGGAGACATTAGAAAATTGTAGCTAAATATATTCCAGGGATGATGCTAGTGCATGATCAGAAAGTAATAATTGTGGTAGAAATTTAAAAAGTCAAAATCTTTGCAATAACTGACTTTCAAGAAACCTGTATCATTTTTCTGCATATGAAATTTACCATGATTTTCATGGTAGGTACGTTCCCTAGTTCTTTGGCTTGGCTCTGGAGCCACATAGAATATTTAACTGAGACTTCACTCCTCACCCTGCCAGATAACTATATCATTGAATGTTTCAGTCCCAGAGTTACATTTTAATTACACTTTTAAATTTCAGACCTCATTCCACAATCTTAATCTCACCAGCCTCAATTTATTTTTCCATAAATTCCATTGTCAACAGTTCATTGATATTTAACGGAAAAGAAATGCTAAAGATGTTAAGACTTTAATGAATATTAATGATAGAACTGAATTGGAATGGAAGGAGGGTTTTAATTACATATATTTATAATCCTTTTTTAAAAGAATATAGTGTGTATTTTAAGAATGCACCAAGCAGAATTCGATTGGAAGTTATGTATTATGTATTATATTGAATGTTATAACCTTAAGGTATACATTGAAGTTTAAATAAGAGTTGAATGGATAAAATTAAAAGATATAAAGGTATCATACTCCAGTTAGTAACTACAGGGGAAAATTTGTTTAATGAGAAAAGATAATATGAAATTGAAACAGGACAGACAAAAGTATAAATATAATGATTTGAATTGAGATGAGATAATCAAAATAAAGTTGATAAAATTAAAAGAGGGGAAAAACTATATAGAAAATGTAGAATAATATAAGATATGGAATAGAACACAAAAATGAGCATGAAATTGAGTTTGTGTCTGTATAAAGAAGCGTAACCCGGGACCATGCTATTTTCAAAAAAGATGTTTTACTTATATTTTGTATGTGTGAAAACCCAAATAAAACTTAAAAAACAAACAAAAAATAATTCATTTTTTATTACCCTTTTGATTAAGTCCTTATTAGGTATCGGAGATAAGGAGTTAGTCTAATTGGTTTTCATGAAAATGTAAAAAAAAAAGTACAAGAAACCTAAATATATGCAAAATTAAAATTAAGTGCATTAGTTATTAAATATACAGTACACGATGTTATTTCATCCGGTGTAATTACTTAAATTGACTGTAGCCAGTTTTTTTTTGTTTCGCATCTTCATTATACTCATACTTATTTTTAGAAGCTTTCTTTTAATGTAAATATTCCATCTAAGATCCTTCCACCCTTTTTTCTCTTTCTTATTTTCTTTCTGAACTATCCATTTTATCCTTTCCTCTCACCATTCTAAACAGTTTTTGCTTACTAATTGCCAGAGTATCTTGCTTCTGAATCAGGAACAAAGCAATTACTTTTTAAGTTCTTAAAACATGGATTTAACTCCTCTTGGTGATATATACATATTACATGCATTTCAAAACAGCTTGTGCTCACTTTTGTCACAAGTTGCAGTACATGTTGTACAATTCAATTTTTAAACAGATTTAATATATGTAGAGTACAAGTGATAGTTCCACAGATGAGGTCCAAATATGTCTTTCCTGCAACCCTCTGCCTGTCAGATGCAAAGAATCAGGATCATACGTTAAGTTGCAAGCAGAAAGTTTTATTGTACAAGCCTGTACACAAGAATATAGTCAAATAACATAAAGAGAAAAATTGGTGGTAGATGAGAGTCAACAGAATTCAAGAGGGATTGGACTTAGAATGTTTGTGGGTTTTCTGCCTTCTGCACAGAGTTGCATTTGAAGCTGTACAGATGCAGAGAGATAACTCAACAAGACGTCCATAACAAATTACATTTATTGGTTCATCAGGTATCCTCATAACCCGCGTTTGTGATGAAGTTCTTCTTTAATGACCAATCCTTTGTATATCTGCCTTGTAGTAAAAGATGGTTATCTCCTAACCTATCTTGTAGCGATAGAAAACAGCTCCCATGAGTTAGAGAGTTCAGACAAAGAATGAGGAAAACCTCCCCCACCCTTCGAGGGTCAATTTAGTGACCAATCAGGATTACAGATGTGGCCATGTGACATGAACTACATTTCCCAGGATACTTTTAACTACATTTACCAAGATGCATTCCCTTAAGGGGACAGCTCATAATTCCTAAGTAACTATCCAATTCCCATAGACTGGCTGGGACAGCACAGTGGGAATGTAATGACTCCAGACTGATGATTCACTAAATTCTGCCCATTCTCCTATTTGCCTACTCTTCTCCTACACTAGCCTTCTCAAAAATATTCATTCACTCATCTGAAAATGTGCTGTAAAAATGTGTAGACCAGTGGCGGGATTCAAATTTTTTTACTACTGGTTCTGCGGGCGTGGCTTAGTGGGCATGGCGTGGCTTGATGGGCCTGGCTTGGTGGGTGTGGCAAGGGAAGGATACCATAAAATCTCCATTCCCACCCTACTCCTGGGGGAAGGTTACTGCAAAACCCCATTCCCTCCCCACCCCAGTAACCTGCTTTCCAGCCTCATTCTCCTGTGCAGGACAACCAAAGAAGACCCAGCCAATCAGCTGGAACTCGGGAGGCAGAGAATAGATGGGAGCGGGGCCAGCAGAGGTGGGATTTGCCAGTTCTCCAAACTACTCAAAATTTCCGCTACTGGTTCTCCAGAACTAGTCAGAACCTGCTGAATACCACCTCTTCTATTCTTCAGGAATAGATTGTGATGTAGATAGGGAAGGAAAAAAGTGACAATAATGCCCATTAAGTTGCAGAAGATAACTGTATAATGCATTGAGCTTGCATGTGAATAACCATGTTTAAGAGAGTGCCATAAACTTGTAGCTGGAAGAATAAATTGTTTGTTGAAATAAGTTGATTTTTTCCTACTAGTATTTAATTTCTTATTGTATATGCAAATTGTGTGAATGTCAACTGAACATTAAAATGTGGGAAATGGAAATAGCATGGGATGATCTAAACTTGACTCAAAATTCATAATGTTGGAAATTCTAATTTAAAAATCTGTTAGTTTAAAATATACAGTATATACTAATGTTCCAAACAGTGTTGAAGTTCTTTCTCTACTGTTTACATTTGTCCACAATGAAAGACAGTTTTTATTGTATCCTCAAACTGTACAGTGATATCTTTGATATACTGTATGTAAATATATCAGAACTTTCTGGTCTAATAATAATAATAATCTGATAAGGTATGGTCATTCAGAGATTTCTTTGAGATTTTGTTTTTTACACATCAAGCAATTAAATTTTCCTGCATCCACATCTAGAAATGGGACCATGCCTAAAGTGTAACTGCAATATTTAATCTACAATAAACATCTTTTAATGACACAAGTTGAGAAAAGTGTTTCTTCTGCTGTCAGCTTGGTAGGGCTAACATTGATAAAACTTTCCATGTTGAACAATATTGCATAGTAAAGCAAACTTGTTGAAAATATATTTGTGACAGAATACATTGTGAAATTTAAAATGTTAAAACTTACATATTTTAAGAACAAAATGTTTCCTGTTGAATAGAAAAAAGGATAACGTATTTTTAATCATTGGGAAGTATTTATTTTACCAAAGAACTGTATAGAAATTGAGAATTATATTTCTATGGTGTCCCTTTTCTTATAGCCTTATAGTGTTTTAATCATTTATTTTTCTCTCTTAATGATTTGTATCCTTAACTTCTTATCCTCAAATATTCAATATTGTATAGAATATTATATTTAAAACACCTACTTTCAAAGTCAGTATAACAATAAAGACTTCTATAACACTGCAGCATTTAAACTGTATAATTTGTGTATTATAAAGTCTTTCACAGTAATAACCTTTGCAAGAAACTTTAAGCAAGCAAAGATCCTTGATTTCAATATATCAAACTATCCTTAAAGATCCATATTTGATTATAGTCATAGACTTCAAATAAAAATTTGTGTGATATTACTTAAATATATTTATATTAAGTTTATTTTTTTGTATTTATAGCTGTCTTTTGGGGAGACATTGCCTTAGATGTTGAAGACTTAAAAATCTTTCAGATTGATAGGACAATTGATCTTACACAACATTCAGAGGGAAAAAATGGACATAATTCTGGTAAGCTATAAGCAATTTTTATTCATTTATATATGCAGAATTTTGTATAGATTACACTGTTTTGTAATGTGGATTTGAAACATATTCTTGTTAGTTGTGAATAATTCTAAACTTGCAAATAAATATATTTATTCATTCAGTTAATTAATGAATGTAGCCATTTAGTTACAAAATAGAGATGCCTGTTATTTGGGAGAAAGACTATTGTTCTATTTGATATAATATAAAAATGCAGTGCAGCAACATCATGCTGTACCACAAACCTACTTATGGCTGTGAAAACTGTATTACTAATATGAAAATAAGCTGATCGCTTGAATGACAATGTAGGACAAATAGTTGAGAATATTGTGAGCTGTGAGAAGAACAAATGATTCAATAATTCACGAAGGAAAATCAGTTTGATTATTGGAAGTTGTAATAATAAAGAAAAGGAAAGGAAAAGAGCCCTTGCAAGATTTTACTCTACTAGGTCATTGCCCATTATAGGGGGCGGTGCTCACCTCCATTTCAAGGCCATGAGCCAGCGCTGTCTGAAGATATTTTGGTGGTCCTGTGGCCAGCATGACATTGTGGAGTGCTGTTTCCTCACCGCTGAAGTGTTACCTATGTGTCTACTTGCAAATGGAGGCAGGAGCTAGGTAAAGACAGGCATTCAACCTGTTGCACAACACTCGGATCTCAAACCTCTTTCCAGCTGAGAAACTCATTGGCTCAGTCATCACATCGCCAATAATAAAGAAGCATTTTGCCGACAATTAAGCATTTTGGCTGCATAAAATTAAGCAAGTGTCATTGTAAAAAGTATGACGACTGAAAAAAAAAGTATCTTAAAAAGAGGCCAATGGAAGATAAGGCTACTCGATCCTATTACTGATGACTCAAGCAGGAATTTGCATTAACTCAAAGAAGCTATTGCTGGCAGACAATCCTAGTAAAATGATGTCAATAGTCACAAAAAAGTTGGAAAAGTAATTGACTAAACAATAAATCCATGTTTTATCTGTATGTTAAATACAATAGCTGGCTTAGAAGAAACATTTAAAATAAAATTAAAAATATAGAACAACATGTATAAAAAAGAATTAAACTTTATCTGAGATACTTATTTGATGCTAAATGGCATCAAGAAGGCATTTGGTACCAGGTCAGATGTCAGAACTTCTCATTCCTCAGTGTAGAAGTTGTATAGAAGGATATAAATTTGAAAGTTCACTGTAGTTAAAAGTTACCCAAAGGAGTAATCTATGCAGAACATTGATCTTCTTTACTACAGTTTGCAATGAAAGCTGAATCAGATATTAACATTTTACACAAACACTAGAATGAGACTGGAACCCAGCAAAGTGGTATGTTGTGAGAGCATTGCCCTGAGAATCCACGAGGTTTTATTTTTACTGTTGTTATTGTTTTATCAACTGCCCATAATATGAGTGGCTACACAAATCTTTTACATAAGTAAAAAAGTAAAAATCTGAATTAAATTAAAAGGGAATTGGCCAAAATTGGGTCATGATTTGTTATGACATTCAATGATGAATTAAAGACGTTGGGGAGGTTTATTGGCACTTAGATGGAAAGCACTACAATGGACAGCTCTTTACAGAAGTTTGGTGCACCTTTCTTTGAAAATTCTGAGAGATAGTTAGGATTTTTCATTGTTAGTTTGCAAAGTTGTGTATGACCCATTGCGACACCATGGACAATGTTTCTCCGGGCCTTCCTTTCCTCTACCATCTTCTGGAGTCCATTTAAGCTCACACTGACTGCTTCAGTGACTCCATCCAGCTGCCTCGTTTTCTGTCATCCCCTTCTTCTTCTTTTTCCCTCAATTGTTCCCAGCATTAGGCTCTTCTCCAGTGAGTCCTTTTTTCTCATTAGGTGGCCAAAGTATTTGAGTTTCATCTGCAGGATCTGGCCTTCTAAAGAGCAGTCAGGGTTGATCCCCTCTAGGACTGACTGGTTTGATCGCCTTGTGGTCCAAGGAACTCGTAGGAGCAGCATAGTCCAAAGGCCTCAATTCTTTGGCGCTCAGCCTTTCTTATGGTCCAACTTTCACAGCCATACATTGCAACTGGGAAAACCAGTTAGGACTTTTAGGAGTTCCCAAATTTTCAGAAACTTAGTGGGAATACTTTCTTTAATAGGCCAGGGCTTTTCTTCATTGCAGTATTGTCTTAAAGGATGCATGGAGGTAGTTCTTTCCCGAGTCTCAGCCATCTCAGTATCTTGCTCAGATTCTGAGAAATTGATACAAGATACAATAGTTATTAATAATTAATTAAATAATTAAATGCAACAATAGTATTAATTGGTTGTGATGATTGGTAGATGCTCTTCTGCTCTGTTCTTTCTTTTATGTTTGTCAGCCGTAGCTGTGGTCATTTCTTCTCCATCCATGCATCCAAAACTTTCTAGTTTGAAAATATAGTTAACAAACCTGATGCATTTCTTAATCTCTTTAATATACAATTCTGAAAAAAAAAATAGGCAGTATCAACATTTATCTTATTTAGGGGAAAATCCACAGAATAGTTTTGGCCTTCAGACCTAATGAGACTTTTATACAATTTTTCAACAATTTTTAATACAACCTGAAAATAAATTATCCAGAACTTATAAAATATAAGAGTTGGACCAGAAGACCTTTAAAATTCTCCAGATGTGTGATTCTACGATGTTGTTTGAGATGAATTTTCTGAACCATTTCCAGGCAGCTGTCAGTTGAAGATATAGGATGGAAAATGGTATTAGTTGTCCTTTTGGAGGACAACGGTCAGAAGTGGGAAAGCATCTATCCTGGCTCTTTTTGACCTCTCGGCAACTTTCGACAATATTGACCAGGGTATCCTTTTGGACTGGCTTCGGGAGTTGAAGGTGGGGGAACAGTTTTGTGCTAGTTCTTCTCCTTCCTTCGAGTTCAGTCCCAATCAGTGTTGATAGGGAGCAAGATGTCCAGCCTGTAGCCCTTTCTTTGTGGAGTACTGCAGGTCTTCGTGCCCTCTCTGCTCCTTTTTAACAACTACATGAAGCCACTGAGTGAGATCATCCAATACCTTGGGATGATATGTAGATGATACCATCTCCAAGCTGGGCAAAGTAAGTGATATTGTGGATGTTCTGTCATATTGTTTGGGGTGTGGGGATCTGGATTGGGAATAACAGACTTAAACTGGGCCTTGGTTGTAGCTAGGGGGCTCCTCTGTATCTGGGGTTTTACCATTTTTGGTCTTGAATAGGGTTACACTGTCCCAGATGAAGCTATGTGTAATCTGGGGGTTCTCCTGGACTCAAGACTGCTGCTTCAATAGCATGTGGCAGTCATTGGGGGGGGGGGTTCCCTCAATTTGTGTTGAGCACCAATTAGGCCCTTTCTTGGCTCAAGAAGCCCCTCTTTTAGACATTGATGCCCTGGTCATTTCCTGGATGGACTACTGCAGTGCAGTCTATACCAGACTATCCTTGAAGAGTATCCAGAAGCTGCAACTGGTGCAATATGATGCAATCTTAGGCATCCTTAGATTTATGCATGTAATACCTCTGCTATATGAACTGCATTGGATGCCAGTTTGCTTCTGGATCCTGTTCAAGGTGTTGGCTATTACATTTAAAGTCTTCTGTGGCATGGGACCAGCTACTCATGGAATCGTCTCATCCCAGTTACTTTGACCCATCCACCTGATCAGGCAGGGAGGCTATGTTGTGAAAAGAGTTTCGATCAGTGGAATCCAGGAAGAGGGTCTTCTCTACTTTTGCCCTTACTCTTTAAAACATTCAGAGATGAGGCAGGGCCCCACTCTTCTAGTCTTCCAGAAGAACATCAATACTGGTTCTGTCAGTTAATATAGTAGTCTGATTGATAAGCAATCCTGTGGGTAGCGGGGTGGCTTAAGGGCATTCCATGGGTGGGATTCTACTGGTTGTGGCGAACTGCATGTTAAATTTACATCTGGTTTGCCGAACCGATATTTGAACCGACCAACTGGCCCCGCCCATCCCTCCCCTCCGAGGAGTCTCCATGCGGCCCATTTTCAATGAAGGTATGTGCAGGGTCTGCGAGGAGGCTCTGGGAGGGGAAAAAAATGAGCCTTCCGGAAGTACCGGAAGTCCGGAAATGAGCTTGTTTCCGGCTTCCGGAGGGCCTCCAGAGCCCGGGGAATGCCATTTTTGTCCCCCCAGAGGCCCGAGGGAAGCCTCTGGACCATTTGGAAGGCAAAAAAATGGCCCTCTGGAAGTACTGGTAGGCCACACCCACCATGGCCACACACACCCAGCAACTGGGCAGCGAACCGGTTGCTGGAATTTTTTAATCCTACCCCTGGGGCACTGCCTCTGCCTCTTAGCTTTTAACACCTTCATCTTTACCTCGATTTTTAAACTGTATTTATATACTTTTGTATGTTTTTACTATAAATCACTTAAATCAGAAGGGCAGTGTAGACATTTGATAAATAAATAACTAAAATATGGTGAGTAGATCTCTTTATACTACTTTATCATCTTCATTTAATTTTTCAGTCCAATTTTGCCAATAGGATCATGCAGTAAGGGAAATAATTGGAAATAATTATATTTGTTTAGCTTGCATTTCTGCTATTCATTCAAAGAAATTAAAATTATGACATAGTCAATCTGATATCTTTTACAATACATGGTACCCAGCAGATTAACTTCCTTCATGTTTTGCGCAGGAAATACATACGATCACCTCCAGATAAAATGTTCTGCTTTTAGTTACATATCTGACAAATACTGTATGTCATAACAAGGAAAATGCTTAAAATTTGTATTCATTATTTTACTTCTAAAAAGAAAAAAAATATTTCTAATGAATGAAAACAAGAAGGCATAGCAGTATAATACATTCTGGAATTAATATAACATTATTTAAATTGCATCCTTCTACCAGCTTTCCTGAAGAAAGACCATTTCATTTAAAACTTTACTTCCTAAATTAAACCTTAATTTGAAAGATTGTTGCATCACTGGGCAGTAAATGTTTGCATTCTGGAAAGTTGATAACATAGTTCATAGGGTAGGAATGTCTTAACATATTACCTCATTCTTCTGAAATTTAAGAAAAAAAGATCAATTTTTTTTTTCTCAAGGCTTTCTACAGTGACAGTGAAAGGCATAAGGTAAATTACTCAGCAATGATGCAACCCATTTGCCCTATATGGCGCTGTGCGTTTTGTCGTAACCCTTTAAACACATAATGTAGAAGATTACATGAAGAATACATGTTGAAAAAAAACTGAGGAATTACTGAAATAGCTAACCTATGTTTCATTGATTGCAGTGGTTCTCACTTTTGAATGGGCATGTAAATCAACAGTCTTTTTATGCATTTCATGGGCCACAAGTGTAAACATTCACTCATAATCTTTTTACTAATGGGAAGTAAAGTTGTTTGTCAGAAATAAATAGTGTCCTTAGTTCAAAGAAACGTAATGTAAAATTTTTGAGTGTGTTTACAAAAAATCAATTATGAACACACTGAAGTGTGCAACTGAAGCAGTTCACTGAAGCAGTGCAACTAATACAAACGTTATACACAGTATTATTTGAAAAGTATTTGTTTCAAATAATACTGTATATGTTCATTAGTTAAAAGCAACATAATGTAAAGTTTTAAAAGTGATTACCAAAAATCAATTCAAAACACAGTCAAGTGTTAAAATAAACAGTGCAACTAATATAAATGTTATTTACAGTATTATATATACTGTATTTTTTGTTAGTGCGTGATAGATTCCAGTGAGTTACACTGTTTTTAGCACCACATAAAATGGAGCATAGTATCCTTGGTTAAACTTCATGATTTGATTCTATGGATTCTCTGCCACAGCCAAATATATATTTGTAGAATATTTTGTTAAGCTTTCAAACCTTCATTGATGTCACCAACTGGTTCTTAAGTAAGATAGGCTTAAAATTCATAGCATCATTAAAGGTATTTATCAGGTAAAAATAATTTTAAGCTGTTAAGTGAAAATTACAAAAGAGTTGATGAGGTCACTTGCCAAAATATATTTTTTACATAATTATACAGGCTTAATTTTCTTCAATCTCTTCCCTAAATTTCATATTAGATCACAAACATTTTATTTGTATATAAGTAGTATAATAGTTCCTAGTATAGTATAACTAGTGAAAAAATTCCCTGACATAGTAGTTTTCTCTTTTTTTATTCTATCTTTACTCATACGTCATCCCCAAACTGTCAGTGAAGCTCTTGTAACTTTGATTAGCTATTCCAGTATTCAAATTATACCTCCCTTTATACTAATGTTGAGTAATATCCTCTTTAAAGTGTATGGAACATTTCTGTCAAAAACGTTTTTAAATATTTCTGAAGTTCATGATGTTTTTGTCCTTGAATGTTTGCTTAATTATTTATCCATTAATTAATAAATTCTTTAATTAATTTTTCAAATTTATATGGTCAACCATTTCATGAAAAGAGACTCTGATGCATTAAAAATTATGAAACAGTAATATAAAAATAATTAACAAACCCAGAAACATTGTTATTAAAAGGCAAAGAGGAGACAGCTATGGAGCCACCAAGCAACCCACTGGTTCCTTGAGTATCTAAGGCTTGGGTGAATGTTATTAGAGCATATGGGGACCCTATTTCACAGGGGAGTCTGAATGAACAAATAACAAATGTGTTTGGAACATTTTTAATTTTTTTTCATCAACAAAGTTATCTAATATACAATATGCCATTGTGAAAAAGCAAACTTCCATCAGGGAAAAAGAATACTTTTTGAAACAATGATGAAATAGGAGTCAAATTCTTCACATCTAGGAATCAAATCAAGAGACCAGTGATGGGTATAATCAAAGAGATGTTTATTTGTTTTTTAAAGCATAGTCAAAATCACTATGATAGGGAGGAAGTTGTTATAGTTAAAATATTCCATATTCTTCCTCTACTTTTTGTAAATACATTTGCTAATTGCATGCAATCTTTCATTTACTTTTACTTTTCTTTTAAAAGGTGGCTTTGAAGAACGTGGGGTGTCAAAGAAAAGCAATGTTCTTTATCAGCTTATAGACAGGATAAGACGAATTGAGTCAGGTATGGGCACGTTGTTTAAATTTGGTTCAACGTTGCATGCAATATAAGACATTCCATACCTTCCCTGGTCCAATCTCTGAGTAACCATGACAGTAAGTAGATAAGCTAATTGTGAATGCCAGTAATGAAACCTTAAATCCAGTTTATGCAAGTGCCTAATATATTTGTATGTTATCTGTGATCAGATTAAATTGAAGTTTAAAAAACTTACAATACATCCATATTCTAAATGTCTCAGTTCTTATCATGCAGTGGTAGAGTATGTTTTTCAGTATATTTTTATCATAGCAAAGAGCCTTGTTTTGGTCCCAGATATTTCACCTAATCAATTTTTCCTCCTTATTTTGCCAACCCTAATATTCATTAATTTTAACAATTTTCATTCATTTTTTTAACAATTTTAACAGTTTTCCTTATAAATAACACAGATTTTGGCTTAATTTTTCTTGAATGTTTTTTTCTAAATGTTTTTTTCCTAAATGTTTTTTCCTAAATGTTTTTTCTAACATTTATGTATGTTTCTAATGAAAGTTGATGCATTGCAATTGACTATATTTGTACTGCCTTTCATGCCATTCATAAGTGTAGCTTTTGCCTTTTGCAATAGCTATTTTAAACAAATCAATAGTGGATGTATTTGATTATCCTTAATAAACATGCTGTGGAATTTGTCCTGAGTCCAATTTGCATTTCAGTTTCTAGAACAGTTTCTTCTGTATATCAACTTTAATTCATGTCAGTAAAGAACTATAACCCAAAACCATGTGCGGTGTTTGGGAACTCCACTTGGATTTGAACCACAAAACTTTTTAATTCAGGGAAGCAAACATTTGAAGTTATATCTTTTTAAAAATATCATTTTCATTTATCTTATTTCACATTAAACAAATTAAGCAAATTCTGCATATAAATAAAATAACTACTACAGTTTTAGAGATATTTGTTACAAGAATATTATTCTTTAACCAAAAAATAACTTCCTAGGTAAAGAAATGTTGGTGTGATTCATTGGCACATTAATAAGTGTTAAGGGAAAAAACAGGGGGAGGAGATATTTACAGTACCAAGGGTGAATCAGCATAGCGGGGCTGGCAGGAGGACAGAAAAGTGAATATTCTAAATACTGAGTTCATGATAAATAGCTTCGTAGCAGTGAGCCATAGTCATTACTGTTACTATATATTTCTTAAATCATATATATTCACCATAACTCAAAGCTTGACTGTAAGAGGAAACAGCTCATTTACTTGAAGAAAATGTTACTCTTAGCATAGTATTAAGAATGGTATTTTACAACACATATGTCATTGCAGGTTTTGAACAAAATAATAAAACAAAAGCAAGACCAACTTTAACTTTCTCAGGGAACAACGAGAGAAAAAGATTTTCCCGGGCAGCTACATCGCGCACAGAAAGAATATGGCCAGGAGGTGTTATTCCATATGTCATAGCAGGAAATTTCACTGGTAAGGCAGACCAAAGGAACGTATTTAATCAGACCTGTGAGCTAAGCCCTCCCAAATAGAAAAGTATGTATTTACCAATTCAACTGGAGATGTGTTGAAGACAATTCCCTCTTTTATAAGATTATTCTATTCCATGAAATGGCATTTAATAATACCAAATTTTAAATTATTTGCATATTCTGGAATCTGAATGATGCAGAAGTATTTCCATGTGTTATAACCTATCCCATGAATCATTAAAAGAAATTCTATAATAAATAATAGTGCTTATAATTAAACTATGGGAAAGTGGTCATTAACAAATGTAACCAACTTCACTTTTAGAGTAATGTAGCATATTATATTCACTATTGGTATTAAATCAGTTTTTCCCCAAACTTAACTTTTCCAATGTTATTGCATTTTAAACTAATATTCCTGCATGCTGTTGTTGCTGAGTGAAAATAATGGTTACAGTAGTTCAACAACTTCTAGCAAAAGTTGAGAAAAGGCTGCTGGTGTTAATATTGAGATGCCAAATCTACTCATTTATGTATTTATGCAACATTATTATGCAATCCATTAACTAATGATGAATGTGTATACATTTCAAGGTTCTAATTCTAGAAATGGGATATACACATCAACAAAGGGTACACACACTCTTTAACAATACAGTAGCAGAGAATGCAGCTTGCAGCATGGTGTGATTAAGATGGGTAACTTAATCTACACTTTTTAAACTTATTAACAACCTTCAAATAAATTCTTCAATTCACTAAAGACATGATGGGCAGCAAAAGGTTCTATGGGCCTATCTTTTCATGACCAAGGTGTGGACATATGTCTATGTCTATATGTCCATCTCTATACCTATACCTATATATCTATGTCATCTATATTTATTGTATATGTATCTGTACACACACACATGAACACTATAAGCTTCGATGGTGCAAAGGTTAGAGTGCTGTACTGCAGGCCACTTCTGCTGACTACTAGCTGCCTACAATTTGGCAGTTCAAATCCCACCAGGCTCAAGGTTGATTCAGCCTTCCATCCTTCTGAGGTGGGTAAAATGAGGACCCAGATTGTTGGGGGCAATTGGCTGACTCTGTAAAACCTCTTAGAGAGGACCATAAAGCACTATAAAGCGGTATATAAGTCTAAGTGCTATTGCTATTGCTATAAAGCTAAGAAAAAAGGAGAAAGATGTAATAAATATGAATAAAGGTACTTTGATATGTCCAGTAGAATTGATGAATATATAAGAAATTATTTAAGTTTCGTTGGGTAGGCGTGTGTGTGTGTGTGTGTTAGGACAAGAAGAGTGCTGAATGAATATGTGTGGAATATAGAAGGGAATGTCCATGTGAAAGAAGTACATT
Organism: Pseudonaja textilis; assembly: GCF_900518735.1. Next base: position 21,056,820 of record NW_020769320.1, on the reverse strand, counting down.
GCAATGATTTGGTTGTATAGTGAGAACAAATGAGAATTAACTCATGAAACAAATATAAGAAAGGGTTGGGAGAAAAAGGAAGGCTGAAAAAATAAAGTTGATGAGGTCCTCAAAATGAGAGAAGAGAAATCTAAAGAAGAACAGATAAGTATATGAAACATTGTCTGGATCACAGAGACAAGGACTTTGTAAATGGCATGGAGAGCTGATATAAACTAGATTTAACTATATTTCTTTTTCTTATCTCTAGTCTTAATTGCTTTACCCCTTTTTTGCTCTTTGTGTAACATTGTGTACTCTGAAAGAGAATAGTATGAAGAGAACATACGTTAAGTGTGTATTTACACAAACAGTCTTTCCTTTGGGATGACAGTAAACATATCAATCACTGAATAATCATTTATTCAAAAGCAACCCAATTGCCTTTCACTGTGTTGCCCATTATTTAATTAAATTATTTCCCATTTTGTGCGTAATTTAATGCTCTGACATTTGCAACAATATGCTATTTATTATCTTGCATTTACATAAAAGACCAAAACAAATTATTTCCATGTTATTAGCAGCTGTTGGACAAATGGAATAGCAGTAAAAATGAACTGTATTTCATGCACCAATGATAATTCACTAAGACAAACTAATTAAGCATGTTGTTGTACAAGGTTTGGCTGATGGCTTATGTGTCCAGCTTGATGATCACAAGTTTTGTGGTGCCAGTCTGACAGTTGATATATTTCTTTCTAACCGTGGGTAATTAAAAATGCTTCCCTTCCCTTCCTGTTTAACATATGTAATTTGTTTATGTATTTCTGCAGAGTAAATCCTTTCTAAAAAAAAAGCATTCTCGTTTTGTAAGATTTCACTAGCTGCTACCCAGCTCTTCCAACCTGCCTTCAGAATTCTTGAAAATCGAAAATTTAATTTTACTATTGTTTGGGGGTGATATGTTTTATTTTGTTTTTGAAATTTTTGATTTTGTTACCAATTTTGATTTCAGGCAGCCAACGAGCCATGTTCAAGCAAGCAATGCGACACTGGGAAAAATATACCTGCGTTACATTCATTGAACGAAGTGATGAAGAAAGTTACATAGTGTTTACATACCGGCCTTGTGGGTAAGTTGATATAAAAGATACGGATTCTAATGAATTGTGAGCCACACTAGGGGAACCAGACCCAAAAATCAACGGCACGGAAGACTGGAATTACATTTTATTGAGAATCTATGATCAGAGAAACTTCCAAGTCACAAAACCCACAGCCTATATGTTTGCATTGGGTTGTGGAATGCAAAAAAAGATATGGATAAGATTTATGTCCTAACTATGTTTTTGTTTTGATGGACTCAGATTATTAATACTTAAATCTGTTTTAAGCATCATCATTATACAGTATATTTGTATAATGATGAGAGCAGCAGCAAGTTCCAAATTCCTGTCAGCTTTCCAACTGCACAGCCTTATGGGAAGCTGATAGTGAGCATCAGAAATCATTCCTTCCTCCCTCTCTCCCTCCTTTCCTTTCCTTTCCTTTCCTTTCCTTTCCTTTCCTTTCCTTTC
>NW_020769320.1:21004937-21055251 GCF_900518735.1 Pseudonaja textilis | reverse complement strand
TCCTTTCCTTTCCTTTCCTTTCCTTTCCTTTCCTTTCCTTTCCTTTCCTTTCCTTTCTTTTCCCTTCCCTTCCCTTTCCCTTCCCTTCCCTTCCCTTTCCCTTCCCTTCCTGAAGGATTATAAGAATGGCTGGGAAGCTATGAGGAAACACTGAACATTGAAAGAGGATCATATGACTCTAACAGCATGGTGAGTGATGGCACTGAGGCAGTAGGGACTGCTCAGTATTGAAGCCATCACGGTTTCTCCAAATTTCATTCCCTCTGGGATAATGAGATCCCAGTAAGTGTACCTATTTGAGGTACCTTGGTTCAAAAATTGTTGCCCTATGATGCATTGTTTCATTCATTTGGAGGCTACATACATGAGAGTTTAGTAGCATGCAAATTCAGGAAATTATGATGCTTATATGCATCTTAAATATATTAAAATGAAGCTTACTTATTTTATCAACAGTTAAGAATGTTGCTTTTGTTGGTTAATTTGGAATCACATTATATTATTCATTTTTCTTCTAAATAAATTTTAGGATTATGAATTCGTTAAAAGTTAATATAGTTTGGTCTAGTAGTTAAGGCACCATATTAGAAACTGGGAAACTGAGTTGTAGTCCTATCTTAGAAATAAAATGGGTGGACTTCCGGTTTGAGCCTCTTTGGCGACAGACCGAAACCTCGTCTCTGCGAGGCTTCGATCCGTGCTCGCCGCTGGAGCGCCCTGAGCCGGCTGGTTTCAGGGCTACGCCACCCCGTAGAGGTGGTGAAGAGGGGGGAGACTGCCTGCAGGGTTGAGGAGAACCGCATCTCTCCTCCTCAGCTGGCCATTACTCCTTCCCCGAAAGCGGTTGTGTAGCGGTGGTCAGAAATGGGCACCACAAAAAAGAACTCGAATGTGCAGGAGGAAGATAAGAAGAGAAAGTTTTGGTTGACCAGATCAAACAGCAAAAGTAACAAATAAGGTACACTGGAATTGAAACTATTAAAAAAAAAAACAATAACATTGTCCCCTAAGAAGATTTTTAAGCTGTGAAGGAGAGAGAAAAGGGAAAAGATTTTGTTTTTTTTTCCTCCTTTTCCTATACTGATAGCTAAGAGACTTAAGCAAGAAATTGGAAAAAAATCCACTTTGACATTAATAGGCATTTAATGCTGAAAATAAAAAGTCAAAGGGATAATAAAGATAATAAAGAATCAAAAGCTTTTGAAAACAGGAAAGGAGAGAAAAAGAATAAAAGGGCAGGATCTGGAAGGGAGGAGACTGCGTGGAATTAAAAAGAATTTACAGCAAAATCTCAACAAGACTTCCAAAAGATACATTTTAACTGAAATATCGCAACAAAAACCCCAGGAAGAGAAAGTGGAAAAAGAAATAAGAAGAAATAACTTGGGACTATTTGGATTACTTGATGATTTCTGGATTTTTGGTTATTGTATTTGAATGACTAAAATCAATCGGGTGGTTGTTTAAAACTGTTTAAAATGGCTCCACTTTTAGAAGAACTGAAAATGGAACTTAAAAAGTACAAAGAAGATGCACAAGAAGGGAGAGGTTCTTTTGGCTTCGTATTTCAGTTTTTAGAAATGGAGATTTGGAATTATGAGAAACAAGAAATGCCCGCAGAACAAGAAGATTGCGACAAAGAAGAAGCCATCTTTAATGAACAAGTAATCTTAAGGGGGTGGGGAGTAAAGAGGGAAAAGAGAATGGAAAGTTTAAGATTGGGAAAAAGAACTCCAAAAAAATAGAGTGAAAAATAAGTAGAAAATTAGAAAGCAACAGAAGAGGGAAATGCAGAAGAGAGAATTAGAAGTAGGGAGACAAGGGGGTAAAAAGGGGAGGGAGAAGATGAGAGGGAAGAAAGAAAGGAAAAGAAGTTATAAAGGACAGAAACAAAATATAAAGAAACAAGGCCTATTTAGAAATAATGGGTGAAAATTTAATGGAAAAAGGGACTCTGCAAAGGTACATAAGATAGTATGGTTATATTAGAAACAGAAATAATTTTAGAAAATATGAAACAATGTATCATTAAAATGTTGGATAAAATAGCTATTGTAATTCAGTGGAATGCTTGTCAATAAATAAATGTAACAAAATGAATATTTAATGATTTACAAAACATATGTGAAGAGAAATAACGGAAAAATTAATTATGGAGATTATATGTGTCTTTAAGGAAGTATGATATTTAATTGTAAAGAAATGTTAAAGATGTTAAGATTTTAATGATTATTAATGATAGAACTGAACTGGAATGGAATGAGGGTTTATAATTACATATGTTTATAATCTTTTTTTTAAAGAATATAGTGTGTATTATAAGAATGTACCAAGCAGAATTCAATTGGAAGTTATGTATTATGTATTATATTGAAGGTCCTAATCTTAAGGTATATATTGAAGTTTAAATAAGAGTTGAATGGATGTAATTAAAACATATAAAGGTGTCATTCTCCAATTAGTAACTACAGGAGAAAATTTGTTTAATGAGAAAAGATAATATGAAATTGAAACAGAACAGACAAAAGTATAAATATAATGATTTGAATTGAGATGAGATAATCAAAATAAAATTGAGAAAATTAAAAGAGGGGAAAAACTATATAGAAAATGTAGAATAATATAAGATGGAATAGAACACAAAACGGAGCATGAAATTGAGTTTTGTTTCTGTATAAAGAAGTTCAACCCAGGACCATGCTATTTTCAAAAAAGATGTTTTACTTGTATTTTGTATGTGTGAAAACCCAAATAAAACTTTATTAAAAAAAGAAAAAGAAATAAAATGGGTGACCTTGGGCTAGTCACTCACTCTCAGCTCAACCTATTTCACAAGAGTTGTGTTGAAAATGGGAAGAAGAAGGAATGTTAGGTATTCCTCACTTTGAGTTATTTATAAATAAAGATGGGATCTAAATAATAATAGTTGGTTAAAAGTACAGTACATATGTATGTGTGGCCCTGATTCCCGAGCCTGTGCTGTCAGAGGAAGAAGACCGGGAAGATGAGGAGGAGGAACTGGGAATGCCTTCCTCCCCAGGACCTTCCTCTCTGCCAATGCCTTCCTCTCTGATAATGCCTCAGGTTTCATCAGACAACCGAGAGGAACAGCTTGAGATTAATTAGGAGGAAGGCATATCGGAGCAGCCCCTGATAGGGAGTAAAGAGGAAGAGTGTTGGCTTGATCCTAAGCAGCATTGTAGGGAGAAACGTGAGCAGCAACGTAGGAGGTGTGGGAGGGTCAGAGAGTGAGCTGAGTCATTGAGCCACACCCCACAGGGAACTTTGTACGGGACAAAATTTAATCTTACTTCAGATTTTCTTTGTGAATGATTTTTGTGGACTGCCCTATAATTTTCTGTGAGTAGATTTTTATTTGTTATCAGTTTGGACTTGGCAGGCAGAGGGTGTTGGAATGCCAAGGATATTATCAGTTCCAAAGAATTAACTCTGTGAAGTCCGAACCAGCTTGCCTGCCTGTGTTTGTGTGAGTTTGTATTCTTTCATCTTTGGGGAAAGAAGAAAAGTGAAACAGAACATGTATGCATGTGTGTGTATGAGAGAGAGAGAGAGAATGAGAGAGAGAGAGACTGTACACATACACAAACACACACATTTTACAATATATTTTATTAAAATTTTTACAAAGAACATAAAAATTAATACAAGTTAATAAAAAGTAAAGGGATTCAAAGAAAGAAAGAAGATAGTAAATGAAAAGTGCAGAAAGAAAGAATAAAAGGAAATACAAAAAGCTTCCATTTTCTTTTGAGCAAATATAATTACCAAATTATCTTTTACTCTATGATTACAAAAAGAAAAGCTCACTTTTTTCTATTATCCATTTTTTTCTAATCATTAAGGGAATAAATTATAAGTTTTTTTTTTCCTCATTTCATGCAAAAAGTCTGTCAGGTTTCCGCTCAGCCATAAATGTAGATACTGTTTTTTTTTTCTCTGATCAAAGAAATTAATTTAGCCATTTTTGCAAGTTCCATCATTTTCACTAACCAGTCCTCCGTTGTGGGTAGCGTCGAACCTTTCCAAATTGTATCCTCTTATTATAATCAAGCATGCATTTTTGTCAAATAACTTTTGCAAATTGTAATCTGAAAAGCCATGAATAGAGCGTTACCTGAGTATTCACTACTGTTCTGTAGAGAACTGAAATGCTCCTGCAGGGACCAGATGGAAATAGTGGGACAGACAGATGGGAAGAAGAGATTATATGTACTAAAGACTTAGAATGATTAACTTAAAAATGATTTCCCCAAAATGTGATGCTTATTAAAATGTTTCTATTGTGATTTTATATAATGTGACCTACATGTCCTGAACAAACCGTGGATTTCTGAAATAGGTCAAAAGCTTCTCATTTTCAGAGTGTTTAAATTTCATATGTAAAATGGCATACAACCTACATTACACAGTGAGCTCTGTTTCAATTAGGCATTACCTTAAAATAATGTTATTTTGCAAAATGGATTTATCGAACATGCTTTTAAGTAAATTTTTGGAATCTTCATACTAAAAACTTACTGATTCTCCACATAAAGGAGGATTGTGTTATATTTGCTTAATAAATTATGTCAGTAAGTACATGTTATATTTATTTAATTAAGTTGCTGTTCAAATTGTGACTATTTGAATGACTATATTATGATTTAATTTCTTTTAAATCAAAACTTTATTCTGATGGCAGCAAAACTAATATAAACAAATTGCCTCTATTGGTATTTTTTCCCCAAAATGTGATTTGGTGTTCTTTTTTTTCCTTTCCTTTCTTTCTTTTTTTAATGATCCTTCCGCAGGCTGTGATTTGATGTTTTATCACATTCCAGTTACTTTTTTCCTTTTCAAAGCCAATTCAGAATATTATCAACTTGTATTATAGTTATGTGGCTGTAGCCCCAAGCCTATAGTCTAATAACAAACTTAATATGGATTGTTTTGGAAGCAAAATATATCATCTTTACACAAGAGGAAGGTTTACAAGACTTGGAAGCATTCCAAAGTCTGAAGAAGTGGAAAAGATTTGCAGAAAAAACAAGAACAGAACATTTTGAACGAGAACAAGATAACCTAAGTAGAATCTTCAAAGATCTTCAGTATCTCTCATTACGATATTCTGTTCTAAATCCTACATGTCAGTATAATTTCCAATCTGAAGAACTCCTGAAAAAGTTTATGACATATACAGTATATACGCCTGGATGATTTGCTTTCATCGTCTAATGTTATTGTTGAAGAGCTTCAGATCAAAAGACAATAGGAGACACGAACTTGACATACCAGCACTACCACTGCAGTAGTGTTCTATCCCATAAAGATATTGAAAGTTATTTTAAAAAAGCACTCATTGGGAACTGTGTGAAAGCAATAGTGAATAAGGAATATAAGTGTCAATTTCATATGAAGTGCAGTTTTGACCTAGAATATTGTGATATATTTTATTCAGTTTTACTTGACTGTGGTATATAGAAGCTTCTGTGTCGTTAGCCAAAATTGTGTAGGCTTATATGGCTTTTTAAGAGATTAAAAACGACATATGATATTTATGTTTACTGCCTTTCTCCTGACCTCCCACCTCCACTTCTTGAAGAGGAGGAATTTCAATGGTGAAAGGATTCATGTTTCTTATTTCCAAACCATGTTCCTACTAGAATCTTCCCCCTATGACAGGGGCAGTTGATTTGAAAAGGAACTACCAGCACCCAGTTATATCTTTAACATGTGTGAGCTAGTTTGGTCTTAAATTACAGGAGGATAGGAGACATCATGAAGAGCAGCCTCCATTATCAGCAACAAATAATATACAGTATTTCAGTTAACCAAAATATTTCAAAATCTTTCTTCTAGAGCAGTGGTCTCCAAACTTGGCAACTTTAAGACTTGTGGACTTTATAGCTGGTTGGAGTTTGTTAAAAGCAAATCCTACAATAAAATAGGATAAAATACAATGAAATAAAAAAAACTAAATAGAGATCTCAGCTCCTTCTTAGAAGTGTATATTCAAATGATTTCACTTCTTTTCTTACCCTAAACTACAGGTGCTGCTCCTATGTGGGCCGAAGAGGCAATGGTCCTCAAGCAATCTCTATTGGCAAGAATTGTGATAAGTTTGGAATTGTTGTTCATGAATTGGGACATGTAATAGGATTTTGGCATGAGCACACAAGACCAGACAGAGATGATCATGTTGCCATCATCAGAGAGAACATTCAACCAGGTGAGACAATTCTAGATTTTTTAGCATAATGTCATAGATTAAAACTGCCTTTTGAGAATTGTAGTTCTGCAGCATCTAGAAGGTACCGGATGTGCCATGTGAGATGGAGCATCTAATTATTGATCTAATCTTTTGGTAACTAAAAAATTGGTAATTTTTGTAAGAAATTGCTTTGGATATAAGCATTAAATCTTATAGATTAAAGTTGTAATTTCTCCTAATGAAATGGAATTGTTTTAATTAGTTCCCAACTTCCTTACTTGTTTTAATTAATATAAACAGTTGGTTGTTTAGTTCATGGTTCCCCAGCCCCTGGTCCTTGGATCAGGACTGGTCTCAGCATGCTGGAAACTGGTCCACGCAAACAAACGAAGCCCCATTCACGGGATAGAGGCAGCGTACAAAACCACGCCCCCTCCGGTTCACCGAAAAACCTCTCTTCATGGAACTGGTCCCTGGTGCCCAAAAGGTTGGGGGCCACTGGCTTAGTTGGTTGATATTGTTCTGTTTGTTACTGACCTTATGAATATTGGACCTTTAAGGTATTATATTTTTATTGTGGCTGTAATTATTTTAATTATTTGGATTGTTGTTCCTTTTGGTGCGGTTATTTATTGCTACCTATCCTCAGACATAGTAGTGAGGTGAATGGCCATAGAAATTGTTTATGCAAATAAATGAAGAAGGATATTTCCAAGGATGAAGTTCTGTGGGTGGAAAAAAGGAAGGGAAAAAAAATCTTTAGATGGGGACAATTATTGAAGAAATGATAGAAATAAATGTGCTTAATGATAATCTCCAATAAAGATTAAAACAATCTTTAATAGTCTATAGAAAAGATAAAATCTTCTTTTATCAATCAAATCTGACTCCTGATGACTTCATTAACATATCTATATAGTTTCTGAGAATGTTATACAGTAGTTTGTCATTATCACCTTCAGAGGTATAATTTTCTGGTGGGCTGGCCATCTAAGTACTAACCAGATTTGATCTTACTTGGCTTTTGGATCAACCAAGTTTAACCAGGTGCTGCTTCTTATAATGCCTGGGCTATGCTGTATTGTTAAATAATAATATGTGCTATAAAATTGCAACCAACGTCTTTATGTTTCCACAATGCATTGTAGAAAATAAGAAAGTAAGCGTAGAATAATCAAGTCAGAGGATGACAGGAAATAATAGTTTTCTTAATATGCTGCATACCAAGATGACATTTCATACAATTATTCCATCAGTAATTCAGTTCATGAGCAAACAGGTACATTGTTATTGCCTTTTACAGGAAAAATTAGAAAGCTAATTTTACCTGTGAACATATATCACAATCAGTTAAATCTGTGTTAGCTTTTGCAAGCAAACTGTTTATATCTACCCATAATATATTATAATTTGCATATGAAAAAGGAGTATTGCATTTTTCTCCTTTCTTCCTATTGGACAAATGTTTGAAATCTTCTGAATTACAGGCCAGGAGTACAACTTTTTGAAGATGGAGCCTGGAGAAGTGAATTCTCTGGGAGAACCGTATGATTTTGATAGCATTATGCACTATGCCAGGAACACCTTCTCAAGGTTGGAGTCTCAGGTTATACCTTTTGTCTTATAATTCTATTCTTCAATGTGAATATTCTGTGCATGTTGTTCTGATGTAGGCAATTGTCAGAATTGCTTTGTGATGTCGCACATCTTTGCTAGCTGCCCAAATGTATTTTGTGGCTTTATTGAAGATTTCATAGTATTTTTTTTATGATTGTTTTAAGGGAAGTTTCTTAAACTGTGCAGTTTTGTGTCAGATTCTTTCCAAATACTGTTCTGGAAAACTTCCCCATTCTGAGAAATGATAGAGGAATGCCTTATGTTTACATTTTTAGTTTATAGGCATTGCTTTCAGAACCATTGGAACCTGACTCGACTATGGAAGTAACAAACTGAATAAAAGGCTTTAAAAGCCATGCTTAATATCTTTAAAAACTATTCTATAGGAAAAAAAAACCCACTGTGAACACTGTATAATGCTCCAGCTATTATATGATAAAAAAAAAATTGTAGTTTGAAGATAATATATCTTTTTAATCATGCAGGACAAATAATTTGTCCATTTAAAATTAATTATTTTGAAAATGATTTGTGTAATTACAAAATGAATCAATCCAGTCTTATTTATGCAGGCAAATCTTTTGCATACAATTATATTATTATTATTTTCTGAATAGAAATATGCTTTTGGTTTCTTCTATCCCTTGGATAGCTTCCTGCATGTTGATTGGTTTTAATATTATTAACATTTTACAATAATTAGTTTGTTCCAATTTGAAACACTGCTTCTTTTGATTAAGGATCTGGAAGCCTTTTTCTGATTATGTCCCTAAGGTTTGCTGTTATTTTAAATAAACGCTTTAAGTATTCTTGTCACTGTAATGAAAATTTCAACAGAACAATGCATTAATCTCACACACATCAAAAGCCGTGAAAATTATTATGCGCACAATATATAATGAAGTTTTGAAAAAGCAAATGAAGGCCTTTGTAGCAGATTTTAATGAACTAATTAGCAATACGAGAACCAATAATTGTATTGTGGATTTTTTTTTTGTTCCTAATATTCTGTTGAAATAAGTATAATTAAAATAATTGGTTAAGATCAAGATGATGTGCTTGAGTAGAACAGTTTTTTTTACCTATTGTGTGAATGTCAGGAACAAGCCAAACTAATCAAATAACCATGTTATTATAATTGTTGACTTTTCCATTTCACTGGCTGCTTTTTGTTACTAAGGATATCTTGTATAAATTCAAAAACTCTTGATATGAAAAATAAGTTGGGTTTTTTTCCGCTTCTTAATTATTTTTAGGGGTATGTTTCTGGACACCATACTTCCTTCCCGTGATGATAATGGGATCCGACCGGCCATTGGTCAGCGCACACGATTAAGTAAAGGAGATATTGCACAAGCCAGAAAACTGTACAGATGTCCAGGTATTGAATCGTAGAAAATAAGCATCAAGAAGCATATTCTAATATAATTAACGAGGTCTAACTATAATTCTGAATAAGGTGTTTTCTTATCTGCTTCTATTCAGGCAGTTACTTAAGGTGAGATCATAAACATTCTTAAGGCATTAAGGGATCAGTGGCTTGAATCTGAGTTTACCATCTCAAGAGGCAGTTCTGTGCTTTCCTATTGTAGCTGTTCACTTGCTGGAGATGACAGTGGGAAAAAACATGATTCATTCTATCATTTCTTATTTAAGGTAGTGTACTTTAAATCCAGATCTATATTTAGACTGATGATGCATTTGTTTAGCATACTTTAACAGGGAAACCTAGCTGCTCTGCAGAGCAGTAGTCCTAGTTTTTTTTTTAAAGATGTAATGAGTCATAAAATAAGTGCAACATTTGATCAAGAAATCTAGTTGTAGATTGTAGTCTTGAAACTTGATTCTTCAGCTCTTACAGAAATTCATGTCGCCCTAAAATCTCAGTAAATTTCTTTATTACTGCACTTTCTGAATTATGCAATTGGTCAGAATTCCTCTGTTTCAAGTTTTTTTTCCCCTACCTGTGAAGTCCTATCTGATAGTGCAAGGCACCATTTATGCAATACTCGTTTTGAAATGGAACTTTTTTTTAATGGGTGCCAGTTCGGGTGGGACATTAATAAAACTGTTCTCTAATCCCAATACATGCAGTATATATTTGCATGTATGTCCATCTATGTGTCTTCCCAATAACTTTTATTTTATTTATTTATTTTTATTTTATTTATTTGTCAATTGTTTACAAGATAATAAGTATAAGGGTATACATAGTTATGAATACATGAAATGGGTACATATAAGAAAAATAAAAGAAAAATAAAAGAAACAATAGGACAGGGACGGTAGGCACGTTGGTGCACTTATGCACGCCCCCTACAGACCTCTTAGGAAAGGGGTGAGGTCAATAGTAGACAGTCTAAGGTTAAAGTTTTTGGGGTTTGGCGAAGAAACTATAGAGTCGGGTAGAGTATTCCAGACATTGACTTCCACTGATTTTACCTTTCGCGTATTATTCTAAATGCTTCACAAGCTGTATTATGATGCAACTATGTCAAAACCAGAGAAGATGCAGGAAAAATTGCATATGGAAGCCATAGTAGGACATCCAATTCGTGTTCAGCTAATACATGTTATTAAGGAACACACACACACACACACACACACATACACACACACGTATAAAAATGATGAGCTATTTCAGTTTATAGCCCAACCACAAAATAAACAATTCAGCTTAATAATTGTCTTTAACTAGGTTAAATTGGTAATATGTTTGACATAATTGCATCTAATGACTTTTGAAGGGTTTAAAATTTAAAATTAGACTCTTGCTAAAACTAGGTAGTAATATTAATAGTTATTCACCATGCAGTTTTATTATTAGACCTTTGCTTATTCAAATTCACAATAGATCCTCATTCATACTACATTACAATTTCTTCAATAATTTCATAATTGAGATTTGAGGAAAATATCCATAATTCTGCATGAGACCATACTACCGTGTTTCTCATATAATAAGGCCGGGTCTTTTTTTTTTTTTTTGAGCCCGAAAAAATGGCTAGGCCATTTTCGGGGGTGACTTAATTCCCCCCCACTTGCATCTTCAGGTGGGCGGGCGGCGACGGCTTGGATGTTGACCTCAGCGTTGGTGGGGCACTTCGTATCGGGGTCAACGCAGGCAGCACCATATCCGGGTGTGCAACAAAAGTACTTCCTAACGGCAAGCCCCCCCACCATCCCCTCCCCATTTTGCATGTTTTAATATAGGCCTTAATTTGGGGGGAGGGGCTTAATTTCATTTCATGTCTATAAAACATGCTGGGACTTCCTATTGGGGGAGGCCGTATTGTTGGAGAAACAGGGTACATTCTACAATTTTAGTTTTTTGTGTTTAATGTCCTACTTCTTTTGATACTTTATGTATAGAAGTCTTCAACTTACAACCACAATTAAGCCCAAAATTTCCATTGCTAAGCGAGACGGTTGTTAAGTTAATTCTCCTCCATTTTATGATCTTTCTTGCCACAGTTGTTAAGGGAATCACTTCAGTTGTTAAGTTAGTAAGATGGTTGTAATTGAATCTGGCTTCCCCCTTGATTTTACTTATCAGAAAGTCACAAATGGTGATTGATTACATGATCTTGGGGGACACTCTAGCCGTCATAAGTAAACGGTCACTGAATGAAGGGTTGTAAGTCGAGGAGTACCTGTATTGCCAGCCTGTTTTGGACTTCCAGATTATTTTACCTCATAGTAAAAATAAAAACCTGACGAAAAATGACCTTTTAAATATGTACTGCAGGTGAGCATTTCAGACTGGCCACTTCATACTGCAATTAACCCGCAGATGAGTTTTGATGGCACTGCTGGTTGTCTTTCAATGGTTTTATTGTTTGTTATTCTGCTGGTTTTGTATCTTTTCTAACACTAAGAAGTTTTTCAGACTAGAAACAAAGTTTAATACAGCTTTAAATCTATAGCAGCCAGCATCAAGAAACCCAAGATACCAAAGCTCTGCTGTTTAATGGAATTAGTAATGATTGCAGAGCTAAAAATAAACTGTTGATAATTAGCTATGGTATTTACTTTGAAAATGTCTAGTGCTGAATAAATTATTTAATATGCAACTCATATTTGATTAGGATGTCATGTGATACATGCTTGGTGTATGGAGTGAAAGGGAAAATATTTTAGGATAAGCCAATGATTTTTTTTCTGCATATATGGAAAGATGTTACTCTGTTCTATTAGATATTTTCATATGGCATTACAGATATTTTCCTTCCATGTTTAGAATGAAGTTTAAAATTGTTATAGTCCGATGTTATGTATTACTATATATGTGTGTGTGTGTATGTATATGTGCGTATATGTATATGTATAAAATATGACATTAGCCAGAGAGCAATATCACCAGTCTATCTTAATCCAATCACTGATCTTTTTTGAGTTAACATCTAAAGGCTTTGAAAATATCTTATAATTAATTTGCTTTTAATTATTCCTGTGACTGGCCCATTGCACTGGGATAAGGAAATGCAGGTCTCAAATATGAGATGTTCAGCAGATCTTCAGAGCCACAGAAAAAGCCATTTGTTAATTGAAACCAAGATAATTAAAAAAAATTATGTAATAGCAGAAGTGTCTGCAGGGTATGATAAAAAAGGAAAGGATGTGATTGAAGCTCCACCGATGTGTTGCACAACCTGTGACATTCCTGTATTAGAGAACGGGGAATGGATGTTCCAAAGTGTTGATACACTCCTCATTTCCTACTCAAGCTTAGCACAAGGTCCAAGAAACACACCAGCTTTAGACCTGGAAACTTATCAAAGAGAGATCTAACCGTGAACTAAGGAAAAAAAAAATCCTGATGGCAATAACAATAAATCAGTGGAACTGCTTTCTTCCAGAAGTTGTAGAGATTTTTAAGAAAAGATTGGACAGTCATTTGTCCAGAATGGTATAGGGCAGAGATGTCAAGCTCATGTCATCACGGCAGCATCACGGCAGTGATGTCTCGGGACTTATTTCTCCTTCCATAAACTGGGCGTGAGTGTGACCAGCACACGATGCATCTGGCCCACAGGCTGAGAGTTTTCAGTCCTAGTATAGGGTCTCCTGCTTAAGTAGAAGTTCAGACTAGAATACCCCCAAGGTGTTTTTCTTTTCTTTGTTTTAAACAAATTTTATTCAGTTTTTCACATTAAAAACAAAAATCTCTTTTTAGTGGACAACATATTTCCAGATCATCACCTTTACATACAAATATGACAGCAATTGTACATTCATATGCATACTTAATTCTATTATTACCTTTTCCATTCCAAATTTTCAGTAAGGAGAGAAACAAACACATTAATTCTAGCCTCTTTCATTAATCTCAATCGAAACATCTTTTTGTTTCATTTCAATTATTTCAAATATAATCCTTTAATATTTATTTTAAAAATAAAGATAAACAATATGTGCTTGTATAATAATAATAATAATAATAATAATAAAGGTTACCAATGTCTCTCCTTGCTTTTAATAGTCTATATTAACTTATTAATTTAGTTGGTTCTTTAGTTTGTCATATTTCCTTTCCATTACACATTCTTTTTATAAATTCTAGATTAATGCAAATTTTAACACTAAAAAAAAAAACAAGTATAGGTTGCCCCCCTTTTACTGTTTTGAGTGTGTCACCTCAATGATTAAAATATACCTTTATTCCCTCATCTTGATTCCCAATGAACCATTATTTTTAAGAAGTTACAATAATAATCATTACATCTTTTCCTTTGGATTCCACAGCATATTTTCCCCGCTTGATTTTTAATAAGAGTTATCAGTATCTATATTACCCTATTTTCTAAATATTTTTAATTGCAGAAATATTCTTATTACCCCTTGTCACCCTGCAGAATCCCCTTTTTAATTCATCAACCATTATCTCTGAAAAAACAATTTCTTTTCAACATTTTACTATTTCCATATTTCTTTATTTCATGCACTGCTTCTCCTCCCCCTCTTTTCCCCATATCTTTTCTCATTCCAGTTTATATCCCTCTCTTTCTTAATATATTCCTTTCCCCTTTTCTGCTGGGTCTTTCTGCCTTTCCTGACTTCACAGGTATTCCCCCTTTTGATTGCCTTCTTAAATTTCAACTTTTTAACCTTCTTTTCCCACTTCTTTGTAGTGTTCTTTGTGTTAATTGTCTCTTTAAAATGTCTTCTCCTTGAATCAACTCCTCCTCCTCTGAATTTCTTTCTTCTTGTTCTTCAGTCACCATTTCCATTTTTTCTAACACAGAGCAAAGTGATTCGCCTCCTTCCTGTAGTAATTCTCTCATATTTTTAAGTTCCATTTTTAATTCCTGAAGAGATATATCTTCATTATACACTCTTGTATTTTATGATCGTTAAATTAAAAAAAAAATACTTTTACTTTCCTT
Organism: Pseudonaja textilis; assembly: GCF_900518735.1. The sequence goes on along the minus strand of NW_020769320.1, from coordinate 21,041,037 downwards.
CTTTCTTCTTTCAATTTTCTAAAGTTCTCAATTGTTCCAGCCCAGGGTCTATACCAAAAACATCAATCAATCCCACAGTCAGTCTTTCCTTGCTTTTTTCTTTATTCTGGTTCTGCTTTCACTTTCTAGGATTCTTACTTTGTTTCAATATTTCTTTAATGTTATATCCACACAAGTTCATTCAGAAACAGGACGCTTTCCGTTTTGTTTGAGCTCAAGTTTTATCAAAAGGTGGCACTCTCCATTATACCTTCCCCCCCTTTTTTTTATTTAGGGTTTTTCGAACCTCAATATTACAGCACAGTCCAGTCTCCAATTTGTAAACTTTATTATTATTATTATTTGACAATCTTAAGTCCAACTTTATTTTATGCCTGTTTATTCCCAAAAATATTTTAGTCCAATTTAGTTAAATCTTTAGATCCAGCTTCTTTCCTGGTTCGAAGCCCCGCTTAGCTGTCAAAAATATTTTCTTTTTGTTTTTCCTGTCCCTTTGTAATTTTGCCGCTCATGTTTCTTTTCTTAAAAATTCCATGTTAACTTAATCCCGGGGTACTTTTGTTTAGTTGTATTGCCCAGTTGTCCTGATTCAGATGTTATCCACCTCTTTCTTCCCTCCTGCACAAATCTTAATCCAGCTGAGTCCTCTTCTTCGGGGTGGCCATTTTAAACCACCGCTGCAGTCATCTTCGGGAGGAAAAAGACCAAGCCCAGGAGGGGAGATGCAGCTCCCCTTAACCTGGCTTATGGCTTCCCCTTACTCCACCGCCCCTCCAAGGCAGATTCAGCCCCTAATAGTAATGATCGGGGCTCTCCAACGAAAGAGCACGGACCATAGCTGCAGATAGTCGCGATCTACAGTCCGTCAGCGAGGAGGCTCTGCCTTCTCCCCCAAGGTCTTTTTCAACTTGGTTATTTTGTTACTGTTATGTCAATGGGGTATGGTGAGAATAAAATTAAAAAAATTACAACACAAGAGAAAAAGAAATATATTCATGCAGAGCTGCTGACACAAAATATCATGGGAGATTAGTAAAATAGATTAGAATTAGAATTAGAAGAACTTTATTGTCATTGTACAAGTACAGCGAAACTGTGGATTCACCCTAGCAACTGTTCTCAATACAATAAAACCAAAGCACTTAAAAATGAAGATAAGAAAAATAGAGTGCCCACGTCTCCATTTGCAATTTGAGAGTACAATATCTACGAATATACACAAAATATACATCCAACACTGATTGAAATGCTTTGCCACCAAGTATAATACACAAGAGATGGATTGTACTGTAATATGTTATTATACATCTGAATGGGGTATTGAGATTTCACATCTTTTCACATCTTAATGAGGTAGTGACTTTGTGTTTATTTGCGGTTCAGATGGCCCAGGGAAAGAAACTATTTGTTAGTCTAGTGGTGTGGGATTTTATTGACCTAAAACGCTGTCCAGACGGCAGCAGGTCAAAAAGATAATTGCCAGGGTGTGAGGGGTCTTCTATAATGGCCTTTCCAAATGGTTATCCTTCGTACACACATTGCATATGGAGAATTTCAGTGACTCCTGGAGAGAATAGGAAATAATGTAGGAGTAGCTAATGGTCAGTATAGCCGTAAAATGAAAGAGGTAACGCCAAACATTATATTATTACTAGGATTCGTCTATGTGAGTAGTGGCTGCCAATCAGACTGATGCATAGCTCGGGTAAGAGAGATAGGGTATATATGCACCATTTGAATACAAGCATTTCTCTTTCTGCCTTTGGTGAATCCCAGGAAGAAGAAGCGTGTTTCCTCAAGCACCCCCCTCCCAGAGAGCTCACAATTTCTCTATGATCTGATGTCTTTCAGCATGCGGTGAAACTCTGCAAGAATCTACAAGCAACTTTTCATCTCCAGGGTTCCCAAATGGTTATCCTTCATACACACATTGCATATGGAGAATTTCAGTGACTCCTGGAGAGAAGGTACTTCACTCTAATTTCCAGCTCTGGTTCCTCAGAAAGAAAACATTTATTTTATTAGAAATTTTAAAGCTTGAGAGGCTTGAGTTTTGTTAAGAGCAGATCAATCAAATAAAGCCTTCGGACTACATCTTCATCCCTTTTATTTTGTCTCTTCAGAGGTCATCAATCTCTTATTGCAGATCCATTTATACTTGAAACCTCCTATGAAAATGAGCCTGGTGATTTCCTATTTAGAAAAAAATACTACTATACTAACATGGATTTTAGTTAGGTTGGTAGTGGTGCACACCGATGGAGACTCAAAAACAGATTATCCTATTATTTTTGTAAACAGCATAGGGATTTAAAAAGTATCAATTTTCTAGTCTTTGTTTTTAAAATAAATTTCTTAGTATTTCTTAACATTCGCATTGGAAGTCTGCCTCAACCCTTTAATTTGGAGAAAAATAAAGTATGCTTTTAAACTTCAAGAATTATCCCGACTATCTGTTCTGTTACCAACTGTTAGCGCCATAGCTCTGCTAGAAGTGTGAAGAGCTCATTTGATGGAAACCCGTTGCTTAGTTTTGTCAAATCCTGAAAAGCCATTTGAGTTATCCCACTGCTTTCTGGCAGACCTGTGAAAATGAAACAGATAACTCTGCATCAGATATTATTGCTACTTCTAATTTGTTTATGTAGACACTCATTTTTTTTAACTGCTGGCAGATGTTCATTGATTGTTTATCTTTGGAAATTTGTAATCATGCAATCCTCTTTAACTCTTGGTCTGCTTTGCCTTCAGTTTTTCTGTGTCTGCTGAGTTGCAGAACATATATTAAAGTAATTTCATGGGTATTGAAAAACACAAATAATGTCATTTTTAGCTGTTATGTTATCATAACAGCCAGTTTTGAAAGATTTTTGTTCTGTTGTGAGATTCCATGTCACATACGCCATATCTCTCCATCATTTAATGTGTTTTTTTTCTTCCTCTACTGAATGACCATGCTACAGTACTGTTCTACTAGCCTCATTTCATAACACAAGGGAAAAAAATGTAACAAATGGTTTTCCATCCTGCCTTGTGCATTCTCAGAAGGATAAAGAATGGAAGAACAAAGCTGAATTCTATACCTTCTTTCTTTCGTTTTGCTTTTTAGTTCAGATAATTGAGTCTGTTATGCAAGTGTGCTTGCAATTGGGAGAAACAGTCACTAGAAATTGAATTTTGAAAATAATTAAAATATACTTAAAATTTTATTATGAATGTGTAATTTGATTAAGCAAATCATAATTTTATATTTCATGCCTGTAATAAAAAAAAATGAGCACACAACAAAATGAAAATAACTTATTGCTAATATATCAAAACTTTTTGGTAATTGTCCAACAGTGCTCATAAAGCTTTAGTCCACCCATTTCAATGGGTGGGCTGGAGCATGCCTAATTTTTTATTCAGTCATGGAAGTAGTTGGCAGTCCTAAACACAGCTGTGGTGCCATGTGCTTCAGTTCAACTACATTGTCACCAGTTTATGTGTTAACTGTTTAGATCCCAGTTTTAAACCCAAAACCTTATAAACAGATTGCACCAGTCCTAACAGTCATGATCAAAAGACGAGAAAAGTCCAGATGTTTACTAATGCCAGAGCCAGAGCCTTAATAGTTGAATATAACAAACATTATAGAAATCTGAAGGCTGAATTGACTTCTCTGGATCCTTGGCCATCATTTGGCTCATGGCAAAACAAACAGAACTTTAGGCATATTGCAGATAATATCTAATCATTATATTACTGGGCACATTTTAACTGAAAGAAATATTGAAAATAGATCCTCAAATCTCATGCTGATAATAACACTGAAGTATTAGTAGAATTTAATGAAGTAGTATTTGCTAACACTCCTCGTCCTTGATTGTCATAACAATAACACAGGGTGGTAAAATGTGGTCACAGTTCTCTCATATAATTTCTATTTTTACTTGCTCAGTTAAAAAAATGTCAATGACGTAAAACAATTGCTGTATGAAATATAATCAAGAGAGTAACCAGTTCCAGAGATTCATCAATATGATTGTAGAAACCAATGAATTAACCAACTACATTAGTTGTCTTTTCTTCCAAGAATGCACACAGTTTAATGGACTGTTAAATAAATAACAGATTTATATATTTTATTAAAACATTGCATACTACTTTATATCTTGATATATTTTGGGTAGTTATAAATCTCTGAACATAAAATTACAAAAAATGTTTCTATAACTTCAGTATGATGTGATTTTCATAGTGTACTGTTATGCAAATTATGGGCAGGGGAAAACCAGTGAGTAAACATGTTAAGTTTATTTTTCAAATATCAGCATTGTATGAATGAGAAACTGCTGGTGATCTTCTGCCGCTGCACCATAGAGAGTATTTTAACTTATTGAACTTGTTGTATGGGTTGCTAACTGCACAGTGGCAAATAGGGCAGCCCTCCGGAGGGTTGACATCATTGCCCAGAGGATTATTGGTTGCCCTCTCCTCACTTTGGAAGAGCTTTATAACTCCCGCTGCCTTAAGAAGGTTCAAAACATTTTTAAAGATCCATCTCATCCTGGGCACCTTTTTTTTTGAACGATTACCATCTGACAGACAGTACAGGATAATAAAAACAAGGACAAATAGACTGAAAAACAGCTTCTATCCCAGAACAGTAACTATATTGAATTCTACTGTATAGTGCAATATTAATGCAGTATCAGGGGTTTTCAATTCAATTATATAGAATGTGAAGGATGTGTGTTTTGTTTTATTTTTTATGTATAATGTGCAGGTGGTATTTAATTTCATTGTACGAGGTGCAATGACAATAAAGTAAACTAACTAACTAATTAGCGGAAGGGTAGATTCCCAATCAGAAACAGAGGACGTGTGCCAAGGTGGTTGTCAGGAGAAGTCCACCATTGCAATATGAAATTGCATTAACTGCACAATAGCAAATAATCATGTGAAAGCAATTGTTCAAATACGATATGTTCCATCTTTAAAATGATCCCATTCAAAATAATCAATACTTTGATCTTATTGGAATCCTTTAAGCAGACACTGTCCAGAAAATGATTGGCCACCTCTGATACAGTTATCATCACAATAAGTACCTACTTGTATAATAGGCCAATTGAAATCACAGTATTAAACCTTACTTTAAAAAAAAATCAATACAAACCTTTTATCCCCTTCCTACATTTCAAAGTTTCCATCCCCTGCCCTGCAGGAAATCATAGACATATCAATTGTCTCTATTCTTGAGCATGGTAGCAACCAAGGGTTCTTATCTGAGATATCGTTATGGAGATTGACCTCTGATCTGGCTGATTGCTTTGGAGGATGCAAGAAACCAGACACTATTTTCCCTTCTGTGATAAGGGCGCTGAAATCTGTAGCAGCATCTGATATGTTTCACTACCGAAATTACTAGGACACACAGTTAATGCATTTCAGCTAAATGTACATGATACGAATATGCTGGAGAGATTCTGTTAAAGAAGTTCTAGTGTCACTAGCTAAAATATATACCATGAAATGGATGCAATCTGTTAGGCTCATCATTGGCTGGCAAAATAAAAGTTCAAAATCCTTACTGCTGGATTTTATCAGAAAATTAACAATCCCTTCCTTCTGTTACGTCTTTAAGAGCAGTTTTTGATCTCCCTTTTAACCACCCAAATGTCCTCTCTTCTTCTGTCTGTCATAAACACATAGATGCCCCATATGATGCTATTCAGAAGGTAAGATTTCCAAAATTATTTTAGAAATACCTCCTTCCACTTTAAAGCCAATATACTGGTAAGAACAGCTTTGCATTTTTCTTTTTTTGTCAAGCTACAAACCAATTTACTGGCATTTATCTCCTTTACATTTATTCCAGATTGTTCTAAACTTTACAACAATGGACCTCTATAAGAGCAGCCTCTGCTGGTATGACTACATTGAAGTAAGAGATGGCTACTGGAGGAAATCTCCTCTGCTTGGTATGAAACTATTGTGGTCAGTTTTGAAAAGTGAAAGGTTAGAAATAAAAATAACATAAACGGAAATGGAATTAATCTTTTGAATCAGGCAGGCGTGTCTGTAGGGAGGGTTAAAAAAAAATCAAGATGGCAGCCACAGTCATGCCGTCAAAATCCTACTTTTTAATGTGCGCATGGAAAAGCTGGGAAAGCTATTATAGGATGAGGTTGTGTTATGGGTACCTCAAGAAATGATTTCAAAATTCATATAGGTAAGAGTGGCTTAGCTTAAGTGTACTAAGTTAGTGTCGGTTATTTACACATCTGCATCCTTTCTGCTTCACAATATTTTTTTTAAAAAAATAAATGGAATTATTTCTTTTCTGTTGTTTGTTCCACATTAAATTTTATTTTATTTTCATCTGGCTGTTTATAGATCTATTATTGTCCACTATTGTCAAATACAACCCCCTACTTTATTCCAACACACCTATGTCTTTACCTGAGTAAAAGCAGTGACAGAGTGAAAGCTGGAAGAATGACTAAATCATGGTTCAGCAAGCTGTGTGGGTTTGAGTGTATGTATATGGGTGTGCATCCCTAATTGTGTGACACATTGCCATTTTCCACTCGGAAATTAAATAAATGTACAAATCTAAGCCAAATTTAAATGATTCCCCCTAACTAAAGTAATTATCTATCCATCCGTCCACCCATCCATCCATCCATCTTGTATTAATGTAGTTTGCATCTCACACTGCTTATATCATACTGCATGGCATCATCTTTAGAGATGCCTTAAAATGCACTGTCTCACTTTTTACATTTTTTTAGGCAGATTCTGCGGAGATAAACTCTCAAACATCCTCACATCTAGTGATAGTAGAATGTGGATTGAGTTCCGGAGCAGCAGCAACTGGGTAGGAAAAGGATTTGCAGCCATTTATGAAGGTGAGTCCATAGGAAAATCAACTAGGTTAAACTTTTATACCAGATTAATATAAAATACCTCGGTGGCCCAAATTCAGCAGACCATGCATTTTGGTATAACATGTAAATTTTAAGAAATACCAAAATAGGGAAATACCAAGATACTAAACCATGGCTCTTGAGATAAACAATTGCTAAAATTCTTTCCTCAGACTGCTTTTATAGTTCAAATAGAAAACTACAGGAAAGATTTGAGCAATTATTCAGATTACTTCTGGGATAATTAGCAGTCTTCCCTACTGGCCAGATTTGCTGAAGTTTATGAATTACAGGCCCAACACATTTATAATGGATCCAACCGGGGGAGATTGCCCTATGTGTTAAAGTAAGGGTAAGTGGTAGATTTGACTGTAGGTTTGGATATGCATGTGAAGTCCAACCCAAATCCATAGGGTTTTCTTGCATTCATCCCCTGAATAATTACCAGATGCCTCGCAGAGAATTCTTGGGTAATAGTTATTGTCTTACACAACTTTCAAGTATCTGAAAGTTCTTTTTGTGTTCTAATCTCTCAGGAGATATTTCTGGACCCTTCTGAGTAGTAATAAACATGCAAACTGGGGTAGCATAGCAGGTTCTGTATGCTTAGAGTTTCCTTTCTGATGGGAAGGGAATTTTCCATGCACTGCAGATTCCCCATTGTGCATGCCAAGCATTTCCCTTTCACAGGCGACAAAGGGAAACCCCTACATTAACAGGTATTGGCCCAGACACTGAAGTTGCTGGGTCATTTCCTATGGCTGCTATCCAGTCTGCAATTTACACTACGTTCAGAAAGTATTCCAACTCCCTTGACTTTTGTCAGTTTTCCTATGGTGCAGCCTGGTTTCTATAGTTGTTGAAAAAATTTTTTTCCTCTCATTAAACTACAGTCAGTACCCCATAATGACAACATGGAAACAGAATTTTAGAATTATCTGTAAATTTATTAAAAAGAAAAAAAACTGAAATATCTCATTGGCATAAGTATTCAGACCCTTTGCAACAATACTTGAAATTTAGCTTCGGTGCCTCTCTCCCAGTTTATCTTTATCGTTGCTAACATGTTCCTACATCTTAACTAGAGCCTACCAAAATTGATTGGACATTATTTGGAAAGGCACACACCTCTCTATAGAAGGCCTCACAGTTGACAATGCATACTGTAGCAGAGCAAAAGACACAAGTTCAAAGGAACTGCCCGTAGAGTTCAGAAACAGGATTATTGCAAGGCACAGATCTGGGGAAGGCTACAATTAAAAAATAAAAAGAGCACAGTGGCCTCCATAGTTCTAAAATGGAAGAAGTGTGTGGGCACAGCCAGGACTCGTCCAAGAGCTGGTCACTTAGTCAAATTGAGCAATCGGGGGAGAAGGGCCCTAGTAAGAGAGGGGACCAAGAACCTGACTGAGATCCAGAGATCCTGTGTGGAGATGCGACAGAGTTTCCAGAAGGAAACCCATCACTGGAGCCCTCCATTGTTCTGGCTTTATGGCAAAGTGGCTAGACGGAAGCCTCTCCTTAGTGCAAAACACACGAAAGCCCATTTGGAGTTGGCAAATAAGCACCTGAAGGACTCTTAGACTGTGAGGAACAAAATTATCCGGTCTGATGAAACCAAGATTGAACTGTTTGTGCTCAATTCTAAATGTTATGTCTGAAGGAAACCAGGCACTGCTCATCACCTGCCCAGTATCTTCCCAACAGTGAAGCATGGTGGTGACAGCATCATGCTGTGGGGGTGTTTTGCAGGAGCAGGGGGTGGGAGACTGGTCAGGGTTGAGGGAAAACTGAATGGAGCCAAGTATCAAGATACCCTCCATGAAAACCTGTTCCACAGTGCTCAGGACCTCAGACTGGGCCGAGGGTTCACTTTCCAACATGACAACGATCCTAACCGTAAGGCCAAGATATCACAGGAATGTCTTAGAGATAACTCTGTGAATTTCCTAGAGTGACCTAGCCAAAGCCCTGACTTGAACCCTATTGAACATCTCTGGTGGGACCTGAAAAATGACTGTCCACTAGCAGTTGCCATTAAACCTGACTTGGGTTTGAGGGGGTTATCAAGGAAGAAGGGCAGAAATATCCCCCAATCCAGGTATGTAAATGTTGTCACATCATACCCCAAAAGTCTTGGGGTTCTAATTGTTGCCAAAAAGTGCTTCATCAAAGTACTGAGTGAAGGGTCTGAATACTTATGCCAATGTGATATTTTAGTTTTTTTTTCTTTTTAATAAATTTACAGAAAATTCTGTTTTCACTTTATCATTATGTGGTAGTGAGTGTAGATTAATGCAAAACCCAACCCAAAAAGAATTTAAACAACTGTAGAATCAGGCTTCAGCATAACAAAATTGACAAAAGTGAAGGAGGTCTTGAGTACTTTCTGAATGCACTGTATACATAGAGTAGGTAGATTGCACTGCAGATAGTTTTAATCATAAATTTTATCGGGAACACTTGATGAAGAATTCACATATTTGTTATTTGAATGGGTCCTCCAGACACAAGGAACTTCTCATTTTAAAAAAATGTAGACACTAATAAGTTTACATTTCTTCTTTTGTATTCTTTAGCAATTTGTGGAGGTGAGATACATAAAAATGAAGGCCAGATCCAGTCGCCCAATTATCCCGATGACTATAGACCAATGAAAGAATGTGTGTGGAAAATAACAGTGTCTGAGAACTACAATGTCGGATTAACCTTTCAGGCATTTGAGGTAAAGCCTTTTAACTGATCTGAGCAAACCATCTTTTGGCTAACTGACAGTGACATTTCAGGGAATCCTCATTAAGCCAACATAGACACAAAGCATTCTCTGTATAACATAAAGCCATAAAGTAGTTCATATTTCCTTTCACTGAGAGTTTTTCATTGCAGAAATTTCAAAAGATGAAAGGGTTATTATCTCACTATTTGAATAGGAATGTTTTAAAAACTGACAATAGTTTCTTTTAACAAGTAACTAATCCTGTTCCAAAGACTATTTAAGGAATGGGACTTTTATTTCTTTCTAAAATCTGTTTGTTCTCTTTTCCCTCTTCATACAATTACATCATGCTGATATTTTATAAAGGGATCAATAATTGTAATGAATTTTATAATAATCTCTAATTATTATTTTTATCGTTATACAGTATAATTCAATTCGGAACCATATTTATTACGTACTGTTAAATAAGCCTGTAACTCATTTAACTTTTTTCTGATTTACGTTATAATCTAGGCCAGGAAAATGTATTTCATAACAATGTTCAAAATCCCTTTGTGTCTTAGGGATTAGAAAATAGGTAGATAGATAAATGGAATTATATAAATGAAACTTAATAAAAAAAAAGTTTTATGAAGTTTTTATACGGGGTATGCTGATTTTTACTGTATTACTTCCTTTCCTTTTCATTAAAAATAATAAGAATTCAAACTGTAATCTTGCTCATAATCAATCAAGTCATGTTGCAGAATTGTATTGTAAAGAAATGTCAAAAGAGGCATTCTCATAAAACTCATCTGGATTAATAACTGAGGGGGAACCATCCGTAGTGAGATACAAGATATCCCTTAAATAACACAGATATAGAATGGAAGCCTTGTGGTGCTAATATCTCTCTTCCCTCCTTCTAGATGTTATGAAAGAAATGTGGCTTCCAAATTAGAATTGCTCGATAGACCACTGGCCTAAATCACTGTAAAAATATTAATTTTTTTACTGTACTAAGTTTTATCTTGGGCAAAAAATTACTCCAATCTAAACTATATGTGGTCATATTAAAATTATTTTTGTTGCTCAATAAAATATTTTTATCTGTTGAATTTCCAAATTTTATAACTTTTCCTAGTTCTGATTTTCTCATCTGCCTTAAGTTCAACTTGATACTTATTTGACCACAAGATGGCAAATAAACATCTCTTGGTGCCAACATAATTTCTCTCCAATTTAATTTTACTTTTTAAAGAAACCCTGTTTGGAATTGGAATCAGTTTCTCTAGAAAAGAGTATAATATCTATCCATGACATTTAGCCTTTATGAGATATAAAGAAGCTTTTTTATAATTGGACAACAAATATTTTATATTAGACACTGAGTAATACAGCTAATTTAAAAATTGTTAGCAGAAATATACATATTATACTTTTGATCAAATATCATTTTATATTTGCAGATTGAGAGACACGATAATTGTGCCTATGATTATTTAGAAGTCCGAGATGGATTGAGTGAAAGTAGCCCTTTGATCGGCCATTTTTGTGGCTATGATAAACCCGAAGATATAAAATCTACCTCAAATACCCTGTGGATGAAGTTTGTTTCTGATGGGACAGTCAATAAAGCAGGATTTGCTGCTAATTTTTTTAAAGGTAACAGTTTAGGCAATTAGTGGTGTAATTGCATTTAAGAGCTATGCTGGTGCAGTGGCTAGAATGCAGTATTGCAGGCTAATTCTGCTGATTCTGTAAATCATTTAGAAAGGGCTGTAAAGGAACAATGGAACAGTAAGTGCTATTGCTAATGATAAAACTCAAGAAAAAAATAATGTGGACACTTCCCTTTATTTAAAGTTTATTGTTCAGACAAATTTTCTGCTTCTGCCCCTGACCCTATAGCCTTCACTACTGACACTATAAGAGTGGTTTGATCTATGAGCTTCCAGGGTCTCTTTTTCATCTTTTATTTATTCTCACTATGAAATGGTTTTCTAAACCAGAAGATCCAAAGTGATTTGAATGCATTTCTAGGGGCAACTACTCTCGCTAATTTTGCTAAGAATTCATTTTAAAGCTGAGGTTGCAACACAATTTTTTTGAAGCTCAGTTTATTTATTATACTGGAGGTAGCCTAAAAAGGAAAACCTAAACAGGGTGGAGAGGGAACTTCCCTATGTAGAGTAATGAGAATATACAACTAAGTGGATACAATACAAGAATCAATTGAATATAATTTATTTATTTAACTGATTTACACAGCTGCTCAACTCAGGGCAGCGTATATCATCAGAAAATAACAGAAGCCAATTAAAACCTATAACCAAAGTATAAAACTATACACCAAAGCAGGGGGCGCCAACCTTTTTGACTTCAGGGACCACAAAACTCATAATTTTAAATCCCGGGGACCACTAATATGAATTTTGACTGACGATGGCTTGCTGACATTGGTGGAATCTTCCTCTCTCTCTCTCTCTCTCTCTCTCTCTCTCTCTCTCACACACACACACACACACACACACACACACACACACAAACATAGAGGCAGGGGTGGGATTCAAATTTCTTAACAACTGGTTCTGTGGGCATGGCCTAACTTGTGGGCATGGCTTGGAGGTCATGTGACTGGCTGGGCATGGCTTCTATGTAAATGTTATAAATATTTATGTAAATATTGATTTTTTTTATTAAGAAAGAACAACTTTTACCCAAAATCAGGCAAAGCAGGCAGCCGATTGAGTTGCTCACAGAATCACAGATTCATCTAGAGATCTATGATTCTGTAATTGGCTACCTGAGTCTGTCACATAAAATTTGCTTGCAAGCAAACTCACAGAATTAACTCACAACACACTATGTATGTAAATATTGAATTATTTTATTAAAAAGAGCAACTTTTACCCAAAATCACGCAAGCAAGCAGGCAGATTGTGTTGCTCACAGAATCACAGATTCATCCAGAGATCTCTTTCTGCCATCGGCTACCTGCACTGAATAATAGAAGCTTCAGTCCTTAGAAAGGTTCGGCTCTGCTTAAAAGTAGAGCCAAAGATCTAAAGATTAGCTAGAAAGGAAGAAATCCAACAATTTCCTGCGTTTTAGCTAATCTAAATCTCCCTGCACAGCAGAACAGCTGATGGTCGGGGGGAGGGGGGGGGAGGAAAAATAGCAATTTAGCAGGCAAGTTTGCCAGGTAAAGAGTGAGTTGGTGGGAAGGGTTCCTGCGGGCCATGTGGGCGGCACAGCCTTGTGTTCCCACAAAGCCTGGATTAATTGCTTTGGGGGGTGCTCTGGGGGTGACATTTCTCCACGGACCACCAAAATTTTCTCACGGACCACCGGTTGGTGACCACTGCACCAAAGCAACCACATGCAAACAGATAAGTGCCAAGAGAAAAACCCTGATCCAGTGGGTCACACCAGTACCATACCCTGCATTTAAGATATTTAATATCTTTGATACTTTCAGCAAAGATGACCAATATTATCCATATTGTGCCCATTTCTGAACCTAACTGAAAGTGATCTAGATAATCCTTTTTATCTACTCAACAATCTTCCCTTCCTCCTTAACCACTGCCAGGCCACTGCCTCCTTAACCACATATGGAACCATTCCTTCTCTCCAGGAAGAATCTACCATCACTTGGACCCATCTACATGTCACCTGTAGGAAGATCTTAAGCAACAAGTTGGAGCATCATCCTAAAATATAGGCTGATGCAGTTACAGCTCTGTCTCTATCCAATTCCTCAATGTCAACAGGACAAAAACTCTTTGTAGATAACCAAATCACCCCATAACTCAGCCAACTCCAGAGATCCTCCACAGAACAAATCCAACTCAAGTGAATCCAAGAGGTCTTCATTGATCAACACTATGAAGTAGTCAGGAATTCCACCAAGATCCCCTGAAACACAATTGCAATCATCAGCAAAACAGATGAATAAATCTTCTCCCTGTAGTGGGAAGCAGGGACAAGTCCAAAGCAATAAAAAACTTATATGTTAATGGAATCAACTATGGGGTGGATCTTATGAGATAATGAATAACTACAAAAACTGCTTCACTGAATGAAGAAAGGGCATTCTAAGAGCATAATTACAAAAAATATGGTGTGGGGCTATCTCGTTTCCTAGAGTTTATGCTCACCTCCTATTATCTTCTGTTGTCATCATTCTTTGGCTCTCTAAATGTTTTGTGGCTGACAAAGTTTATTATTTTTCAAGTGCCAGATTAAGTAATTGGGGGAAGGGAGTTTTGCTAACCAATCCTCCTAACCAATCCTAATTTCTACTACACATTACCTACACTAATTTTGAAGTCTTGAAATTACGAAGAATATTATTTCAGTCTCAGATGTATTCCTGGCTGATATCAATATAAACAACAGGAGTAGAGAAAAACAGGACAACTCTGGGTAACAGATATTCATGATGGAAGTATGCAAGAACCTTTACCTAGGGGAAAAAAAAAAACCTAAAACGAATACTAGAGCAATGAGATAACACTTAGAAGCAGCTCAGCCAGACTCCTCTCTGATTTACCGGGGTATAAAAAGGGGGAGTAGGTACAACGCGATCAGATTTGCAAGATTCCGTTACTATAGCCAGTCACCATAAAAATAAGTTCAGCCTTCCTGTAGAATTGATTTTCTGCTCTGGTCTTATTAACTGGGACTGACAAAATATAAGGTCAATGCTTAAAGGGTTAGTCTTGTCTTCTCAGTCATTAGATGCATCCTGGCTTTGTGAAAATGCTTACATCAAACACAATTTGAGTTATAAATGCAAGTTTGTTATTGCAATTGTTATTGTATTCTAATACAGTATAAAAAAAGAGGTATGTTTATGTTTGAATGCAATGCTGTTTTTATTTCTCAGAGGAAGATGAATGTGCCAAATTGGACAATGGTGGATGTGAACAACGATGTGTGAATACGCTGGGCAGTTATCAATGTGCTTGTGATCCAGGTTATGAGCTTGGGCCTGATAAGAAGAGTTGTGAAGGTAATTGAATGCACTAATTTTCAATATTTCAGAGACTATTTATTACATGGCTTGCTTTTATGGCAAATATCGTATCTGCATTAAGCCCAATTTTTCATTCTTGCCAGGGCTGGTTTTGTTATTATAAACCTTACATCAGCTCTTTCTCAAAAATGCTGACCAGACAATAGATTCCATACGTAATTTAGTTAATAAAAGTTTACTCTAGCCAGCTGGCTATTTTCAATGTCAGTATGTCTTGTTCTTAGTGAGATGGGTATGAATTTTATGAAATCATGGAAAACACTTAACTAATAAAAACATCCCTAGATATAACATTTGTATGTTCTAAAAGTAGCACTCTGTATTTAAATAAAACAGGAAAAAGATACAACTTACCAGGCTGTTACTCTGTTAAGTCTTTTTACTATTACTGTCCTATAAAGTTGCTTGGATTTTTGCCAAAAGCAAGGTAAGATCAGGTCTCAAATTATTGCAAATATGCTCACTTTCCTCTACTTCCATTCCATTTTGTAGATAATCCAGCAAACAAGGATCTATTAAATAAACATATGGCAGTTGCCTAATATACCTGAGAGAACCACCAGGTGTCCATTACTGTAACTCAGAAAGATGGAAGTTAAAACATGGTGCTGCATAAAGGTTTTGCTTCTTTGCCATGGCAGAGGGCAACTTGTTGGTAGCGTCATTCATGCTGTCAATAATTGCAATAAAGAGATGAATTAGGACAATGGTTTTGAAATTGTGATTGCGGACTCTTGATGGGTCCGTGAAGGCTTGAAGAAATGTTATGATTTAAATTTTGAGTTAAGGACCTAGATATTGGTTTTTAAGACGAACATAGACAAACAAAACATAAAAACATCAAGCCATCTTCCATATATATACATACAGTGTGCCGGTTGGTTTACAAATAGTTTTGTGCTTCCATTTCATAGTCTTCAATTACAATTACATTGTATATAATCTCATATTTTCAATCAAATATTAAATACATTAATATCATTGTTAATCAATCCTTTGACTGTACTTTTATTCATCCATGTTTTACAAAATAATCATATTTTACTTAATTTGTTTTATCGTATCTATTCTGAACCATGATAAATGTCTATTTGAGTAGAAGGTGTATTGTTTAGTTTTAGCATTTCTTTCTCTCCATGTATCTTTTAAGTTTATTTCATCTACCATTTTAAAAACAGATTTAGGGAGAGTCTTTTTGTTTTGCTTTGTTGTTTATAACTTTATGAATCTGTTCTTTCCCTTTTATTTCAGCTGCCTGTGGGGGTCTTTTGACAAAGCTGAATGGGACTCTAACATCACCAGGATGGCCCAAAGAATACCCTCCTAATAAAAACTGTGTGTGGCAACTTGTTGCTCCCACCCAGTACAGAATCTCAGTGAAGTTTGAGTTCTTTGAACTGGAAGGGAGTGAAGTAAGTTAATGACAGCCGCAGCTAATATTTGCTAATAGTAGCAGAATGCAAAATAGATCCTATTAAGGAAAAGTATCCATCATAATTCTTGTTTTCTTAATTGGCTCTTAATTCTTATTTCTTGGTGCTGTTTTAACTGCATGCTGAATAATCCACTTGAAATCAACATACAAATGAAATCATGACCACATTTCTAAAACCCACTTTGAGATTGGAGATTATTACATGAACATACATGAATAAATTCATTATCACTAATTAAAACATACATCAACACACTATCAAAATATTAGGTCCCGAATTAGAATTCATAAGGGTCAGGAAAAGCCAAGATGACCAAATGTTAGGTCTTTTCATAGAGAATACCATACGTTCATTTAAAAAGCTAAAAAAGATTTTAGTTAACAAATTAATAAGAATTTTCCAACTCATTTAATACCAGTATACAGACATAACATGATTCAGGGTAACCATAATAGAAAATTAAATATTTAAATTAAACCAGAAATATGGAAAGACAAACTAAAATGAAAAAAAAAAATGTAGGTGTGACAATACTGTTTACATTACTCATTATTATTAATACCAAAGGAATTTGAATCATAATACAACAGAGCTAATATTAAGATCGTGGCATCAATAGGGTTCCAAGTCTTTTACTCAAGAAAGAAAAACCATCCGGGCGGGGAAAGGAAGGGAATTGCATCGTGTGGCTCGGTCACTTCCAGCCCGGTGACCTCCGCCACTTCTTTTGCAAAGCAACAGGGTCACTGGCAATGGTTTTCTTCACTTTGTCGCTTTGGCCCCACAGCCGGGTGACTGACCGATTTTGGTGCAAGCAGCGGAACCTCAAGCATGCCCTGCATTTTCGTGGACAAAAGAACCGCTGCTATAGCTTGGCATACCGAGTTGTTTGGAGGGCCTTTGTGTATACCACCAAGGCCAGGTACCTCAAAAAGAAAGATATGAGGACCCTTTAGGAAACTAGGATCGAAGCGGCATCTCTGGAGCATAATGTGAAGTACCATAATTTCATAAGTGGCCTTTATAAGTGTCAAGTAGAATTGAACTGGAAATCATTAGCCAAGCTAGCCATCTATGAACCAAAGACATTCAAATCTTTAGCTGCTTTAGCCAAAAGAAGAGGGGATGAAGGACTCCTTGTAGCCCAGGGAGAAGGAAAGGAACCTGAAGGAATATTTTCCTGCCTATTAAAACATCTGTGAAGGGCAGGCACTCCCAATGAGCTCTGCTCAAATTAAAAAGAGGCATTTTAAAAATAAAAATATTGATTTTAAAAAAAGGAAAGAAAGAAAAACCATCCAAAGCCTCTTTTATGTTTGATCAAATTTGGTGTAATGAGTAATGCAAACAAGCAAAGGGGAAAAAAAGAGAGCTAAACCACATTATGTCTCATGGTTGAAGGTATAAATTGAAAGATAAATGTATTTCTTAATTGCATTTAGATTAATACTGGCATTTCATTTTTTAGGTGTGCAAATACGATTATGTGGAAATTCGTAGTGGCCTTTCTACTGAGTCTAAACCACATGGTAAATTTTGTGGTACAGAAGTGCCTGAAGTTATCACATCCCAGTATAACAACATGAGAATTGAGTTCAAATCCGATAACACGGTTTCAAAAAAAGGTTTCAAAGCTCACTTCTTCTCAGGTATTAAAACAAGTACAATAAGTGTGATCCATATGAATATTTGGGTTTTTGCAAATACAATACAAGTTTTCAAAATCTTTTTTCCAAGGTGAGATTTGTTTATGCTTTTCATTTTTTTATTCCAATGAAGATGAATGGCAATCTCTTAAAAAGTTCAATTTCAATTTTTCATTTAATTAAATAATTTCAATACATATACTATAATAATTGTGACAGAGGAATATATTATTAGTTGCAACAATAATATATACCTATATTATTATTATTTAGTATCCAGGTTTCATTATTCATTTGTCTTCCTAATTATATTGGTTTTCCTTTATTTGTAGTAATTTCCTCTTAATGTTTTGTCATTCAAACTCTTTAAATAAAACAACATAATTGAATAGCCATATATGTCATTTGCACACAAACATACATATATGCACTCGTATAGACACTTATGTGCATATATATAAATTCATAAAGCTTCAAGCATTTTGATGATGATACTTTGCCAATTAACAAAATATATATTCTCATTATACATTAATTCATCAATTATTAAAATTTTGACCTTCAACACTTGCCCAGTTGTGAGACAATTGCAATCCAATCAAGGAAATGCCAAGCAGTGTACATTTCCATGTTCCGTATTATGTGTGGCTCTTTTTTCTATACTTTAAGGAGAAAGTTCCCCACGGGGACTTAATCCTAACTAAAACCATTATGTACCTTTTTTATGAAAAATAGAGGTAAATGCTCTTCGTGGAGTAAATGTGTTGTATATTTTATAGATAAAGATGAATGTTCAAAGGACAATGGTGGCTGCCAGCATGAATGCATTAACACATTTGGAAGCTATGTTTGCCAATGTCGGAATGGATTTGTGCTTCATGAAAACAAACATGACTGCAAGGAAGGTAAAAAATAGTACGCCAGAGAACCTTATTTTAAAGAAGTTGCTTGAGTGCAGTTTATTTTATGCATGTAACCTTATATTTCCATCTGTTCTAAGATTGTAAGTTATTTCATTGAAAAGTGTAATGTAACAGGATGTAGAAAATATTCAAATATTGTATGACCACGATTCCTCAAAGTCAGTGGAAGCATCTTCTGTGCATGCAGATGAATGTACAAGCGAATGAATGGGAGGGTCATTACACAGCCACACCAAATATTCAAGAGGATGAAGATCTCAAATTATTTGCACAACTCCCCAAACTAGCGTTATGGATTATTGCACGTTGTGCTCAGTAATGAGTTTGCTAATTGTAAATGTTGATAGTTAAGAACGAATTATTAGCTTCTAACAGAGGCTTCCTTTTTTCATAAAGCAGAGGATTAATATCTGGGTTATCTAGCGGTGTGGTATCACCAATTTTCACTCAATTCATTGATGCTCTCTATCCATCATTAATGTAGCTGAATGTGAACAGAAAATCCACAGCCCAAATGGAATTATCACGAGCCCCAACTGGCCAGACAAATACCCAAGCAGAAAGGAATGCAGCTGGGAAATAAGTGCCACACCTGGTCACAGGGTCAAAATAGTAAGTAGTAGTTAACATTAGTAACAAACCTATCAAAAGTTTAACTTTTATTTTATTTATTTGTCAAAGAAGTACAAGATAACAAGTATAGGTATGAACATAAATATGAACAAAGGAAGTAAATACAGATAAATGGGGACAGTAAGACGGGGTGGTAGGCACGCCCCCTTGAAGGACCTTTTAGGAATGGGGCGAGGTCCACGGTAGACAGTGTGAGGTTGAAGCTGTGAGGGGTTGAGGGTGTAACAACAGAGTTGCGTAGGCTGTTCTAGGCGTTGACCACACTGTTGCTGAAGTTGTATTTTCTGCAATCGAGTTTGGAGAGGTTTACTGTGAGTTTGTATCGGTTGTTTGCCCATATATTATTGTGATCGAAGCTGAAGAAGTCGTTGATGGGCAAGATGTTATAGCAGACAATTTTGTGAATGATGCTTAGATCATACCACAGGCGTCACAGTTCAAGATTGTCCAAGCCCAAAATTTCAAGCCTGAAGGCATAGGCAATGCTATTGTGAGTAGAGGAGTGGAGTACTCTTCTCGAGAAATACCTTTGAATTTCATTCGTGTTAATGTCCAAAATACAGTGTGGGTTCAAGGCGGATGCGCTGTATTTGAGAATTGGTCTGGCTTGAGTCAACAATATTGTTAATGAAGTAAAAATTGAATGAACAGATTTTTAAAATATTGCTTTGTCCGTATGAATGTTAGATTAGAGATCTCTGATAAGAGCCAGTAGTCATATTCATATTCCAAAAGAAAAAAAAAGTGATTTGCGGCTTGCATGGGAATACATATAACAGCTGTCAGGAGTCCCTCATAAGCAGAGAGCAAATGTGCAGGCCAAGAAAAGATGCAATTGCTTTGAAGTATTCTTGACTTGGGACTATGTGAATGTCCATGTGTACTCTGAATCACTTTTTGCCCTTCAAACACAGATCTATGAATAGTGCTTGATGCCAACATCGTATCCATGTTACAGGTATTTCAGTAGGTCTCCCGCCCTCCAGACCCCATCCCCATGTGAATTCTTAATTTTCCAACTGGCTATGCAACCATATTGTGAGTGGAGAAGTTCACTTCCCCGCAACATGTTGTCATGATTCTAAGTGTGTAAGTGTCTAAAAAGGTTAGAGAGTTCTTAGTAGAAGTTATTTATTTAGTGTATGGCAAATACATGGACTTATAGTAGTTCAAATGTTAAGGCTCTTGATGGGCATTCGGGCACAATGTGATGAATATTTTGTCGAGGAGCAGTCACTCAGTCACACTGAGGGGTAGAGACAAGACCCCACTTAAATAATAAGTCCCGGTAGACACCATGTTGGGTACAGATCCTGTTCAGAGTTGACCAATGCTGGTCAAACCTTGGCACCTTTTGTGTAGGGTCATCTATGTAACTGCTTGTATCTGGGAGGTCAGCAGCCCATTTGGCTTTCCACCATGTGTCACGTCAAAGTTATTAGACAACTGTTGAGCGAGTTGTAATTTTGTTGTACTCCTTCACTAAGGCTTCCTGCCTTCGTAGAGAGCTGGTGGTGCAATGTGGCTCAGGATGGGGAGCCATTTTGTTTATCCGTTGCCATGTATTCAGAGAGCCAGGAGTTCTACAAAGATGCCTACCTGCCAACTGTCGTTAACTGCCAATTCTTCAATGTAGTCTGGCTGCCAATTGTTGCTAGTTGTTTGAGTCACACTTCTGTGCTATCCTGGGTGTACCACGAGGAGGCAAACTAGCATCACACCCCTGTAGTAGAAGTAAAATATGCACAGAGACCTATGGTATTTAGCACATTATAATGTAATGCTTAGTAGCTGTACGATTTTATTTTAAAATATTTAAAAATACGAACGGGAATTCAGTAAAAAAAAATCTATTTCTCATTTCCCAAGTGGGGTTGAGATGACCTCATTTATTGAGTGTGGTTGAAGAGCCATTTTATGAGGCCCCAAAATAATCCTATCATCATATGGCAAGTACTGGACATGTATAAAAGTTGATAATTTGTTTTGGATATGTATTAAAAGAACAAAGTGTTTGACATTTTCTCTACCTTATTTAGAGTTTTTATCACATAGCCTTGAATTCATTTGGTTGGGAAGTATTTTTTTTCTCACTGTCATTTAGTGACAAGTTACCTCACTTAATTTAAATAACTCAAGAATCAGCTATATTTGCAATGCATCAAAAATAGCATCATTTATTCTAAAGTGTGTACTCTGTTTCCTGAGTTTTCAGTGTTGCTTATGCATCATTTATAGCCACTAATCTTTGTCTCTAAGATTACTTGCTTGTGCTGCCTGAGGAAAAGAAATGCCCCCTTCCTTTTTGATTCCTCATAAGATGATAGCAGTTGTTGAATCACATCCAGTCAGAGTAGGATCCTATGCCTCATTTGCAAGTTTCTTCACCTCTACAAATGTTTTGAGGATATTTGTCTAGTATTATATTAATAGTAGAAAGGGGCAGCAATAGGAGAGGTGCCTGTCTTGAAGGCCCTTGGCTTCCATTATAAGAATTCTGGGAGCTGAGTGGATAATCTTTGGATGGTTGCAAAAAGATCATTTGCTGACTGTATTTATAATGAATTACAATTCAAGGATATGAGAAGCTGTCCATCAGTTTGAAATGATGCAACATGCACAATATGAAAGTCAGTTTGATGTAATAGTTGGCGTCAAGAAACTGGGAGACCATGAGTGCTAGTTCTACCTTATATACACAAAGCCAACTGGTTGATCTTGGGCCAGTCACTTTCAGCCCTAGGAAGGGGGTGATAGCAAACCACTTTTGAAAAACCTTGCAACCCTGGCAACAGAGTAGAATCCTGCAAGGACTTAACTAGGCAGTCTTCAAGAAACTAACAAGTTTCAACAGAAGAAAAAAGAGGAGAGACACATAATATACAGACACATACACAAACAAACGTTTCCTCCAAGTATTAATGAGTTAAATGTGTTACTGAGATAATAAAAGACCCTTAATATAATGATATTGCCTTTTAGGAAAAATGTAGTTATGATCCAATTTTTCTTGGCCCTTGGGCTAAAATTGTGTAATTGGGCTAAAATTGTGTAATTAGAATGTAAAGTTCTAGGAGGACAGTCTTGTACAATTTACCTTGGATAATTTCCCCCCCCCCCAAACACAATGGGAAATCTATATATGGGATTGTGCTGTAAACCCACAATTCTACACACATTGCCTTAAAAGAAACCCCATTAAAACATACTTCCTTTTGTACATAGGTAAAGGTTTCCCCTGTTCAAGTTGTGTGTAACTGTAGGGATCAATGTTCATCTCTGTTTCTTACTGAGGGAACCAGCATTGTACAACTAACATTTCTGTGGTCATGTGGCCAGTGTGATATATACCAAGGCGTACCACAGAGGTGGTATTCAGCAGGTTCTGACCAGTTCTGGAGAAGCGGTAGCGGAAATTTTGATTCGTTCGGAGAACCGGCAAATACCATCTCGGACTGGAGATTTTACAGTATCCTTCCCCTGCCATGCCCACCAAGCCACACCTATAGAACCGGTAGTAGAAGAATTTGAATCCTGGCATATATACATACAATTTTACAGTAAAACTAGCAGCTTTTCTGTAAAACATAATGGGTTGCATGCTGGCTATGAATTCTTCCAGATGAGTCTCTTCGCTTTGCAGCCATTCTGCTATCTTTACAATTTTATGAGCTCTGAACAGTCTAAGTATTCACCTGTGCTCTCTCCCCCTCTAATAATTTCATCCATCTTTCCCCCCGAGCCTAAGAATATATGCTAAAAAGGGAAAACAATATAGCCATGTAATGTTTTTGACTGGTAGCATTAGCAGTCTTCCTTTGGAAAAATCACTTTAGTCATGCTTTGAGGTATATTTTTTGTTACATAAAGGAGACCTCAATTAAATATGGCCTGCAGGTTGAATAGATCTAGTTCTCCTTGTAGTAGAAGTGAAGTAGATGTCAAATAGCACAATGGTTGGCCCTGTGAAAGTTGTACGGTAATAGTGAACAAAATTTATGAGTGGCATTTGGGATAATATTTCAGCTGTTAATATTGTATCTGCAGCTTCTTTCTATTAATAAGAATGTCTGATGTTTCTTAATGGGACATGCCAAGAGAAAGTATCTCTGTTTCAGCTTGCAATACTTGTACTTGTTCTGATTATTTCCATTTTACTGCCAAAATGTCAACACTTGAGCGATATGAAATTTCTCAAGGACAGCTGTTAATATAAAGTGGCAACACATTGTACTTTGGCTGACTTCCATTAGGGAATCTGCAGATTAGAACAGTCTTATTGTCCAAGACATTTTAACAGATCTCTTTGCTCTGTATTTGATTCCTGTTGAATTTTATTCCTTTTAAATAGACTTAGCATGTTAATTTTATTTGCTAACAGGTTCTTCTGTGGCTCTTATTCCTATTTGATGTTTTAATGTGTGGTAGAAAATTTAGAGGTAAACCTGCAAGGATATTAACTTGGTTTAATACATACTTAAGCCATGTGTCTATCAGAAAAGATAGACATTTCTCTTTTTTAATACTTATATTGATAACTTTAAATATAAAGTTAAATAGTGGGAATATAAATATAAACAGTGGAAATCCTATGAAAATTTAGAATACTATTTTATATTCATACTAAATATAAAATGCTATTACTTTTAGTAGTACTGTTAGGGACATTTATTTTATATAAAATCTCTGTATTCTGGTTTACTGTCTTCAACCTAATAGACTCTTCTTGAATGCCAAACTTCAGATAACATTTTTCTGCTTTCAGAGAAAAATGCCTACTTTTAATTCCACTCTAATTCAATTCTATGTTCTCCTATAATCCAGCTAAACTCTCAACATGGGATACACCTGCCCTAAAAGTTTTGCTGAATTTTCTTTGGATTTAAATGAAAAAAAAAAGTATGACAGTGATTTTTAACTTAATATTAAAGCCATCGATTCCCATGTTCAAGAAAGAGGTCTGTAGGAAAGTTACAACTAGCAGAATATGATTAATATCATTAAAAGAGCATGAACTTTGCATAAGCTTGGGCTGCAATGGAGCATTGTAGATAATGAAGTGCTGAGGAATATTTTTCCCTCCAAATAATTTATATTCAGGTTGGTGAAAAATAATTTGATGCTGAAATTTTACCAAAGGAGAATGTAACTTGGTTAGACAAGTCAAATGCTGCATGCTTGTATTTATTTAGTAATGAGATTCTAAGGGGTATATATTCTGTCTTTCATTGTACAGTCATCTCTCCAGAGGTCTATGTCTCTGTGGATCCCTACACTTAATTAAATCCTAGGGGAAGACCTTATAAAGGAACTCTACCTACTGGGATTTTTTCAATAAAGATGTTGTAGTTACCACTGAGTTTGTCTCCTGTCTCCAGTATTGAGGAATTTCTCTTTCCCCAAGAGTAATTCAGAAATATTATTCACCTAACTTCTGTGCTCAAGACAATTCAATAATTTTGAAGAGTTGTTTCTGTTTAGTTCAAGTTGTAACTATGTTCATCATCATAGACTTTTCATGCCAACAGAGGAAAATTAGAAGGAATTCTATTATCCACACATTTTATTAACTGCTGAAGGAAGCTTGAAAACTACTTACATTGAACAAAGGAAAATAATATGTAGGGATGAGGGGAAATCTTTGAATGTTTAGATTTATGAAAAATTTCCTCCTTTAAAAAAAAAGAGTATTCAGCCAAAGCACCAAAATATTCTTTCTTTTTAATTTTAGTTGTGGCTATTTAATGAATTCATTTCTAAAAAGTCTAAAATATAGTTTTAAAATTAGTGTTATAACATGTTTCAGACATTTTCCTTTAGCTTTCTTTACAGTTATCTGAAAAATATAAAACCATCCTATAAATTTAAAAGAATCAACAAGTATTAGACATAATCCAGGTTTTCTTACTATCATGGATAGTTGATAGGAATAGAATAGAATAGAATTCTTTACTGGCCAAGTGTGATTGGACACATAAGGAATTTGTCTTGGTGCAAATGCTCTTGGTATACATAAAAGAAAAGATACATTTGTCAAGAGTCAAAAATCATAAGATACAACACTTAATAATAGTCATAGGGTACAATAAGCAATCAAATCATACTTGGAAACAGTCAATATAAATTGTAAGGATACAAGCGACAAAGTTACAGTCATATAAGTCACAAGTGGGAGGGGATGAGTGATAAGGAGTGATGAGAAGATTAACAGTAATAGTAGTATAGACTTTGTAAATAGTTGGAATAAATATCTTGGTATTTTTAATGCAAATGATTTCTAAATGATAAAGCTATTAAGAGCATAGTTAGATCTAATGCAAAAGAACTTGTAATAAATCTCCAAGGTTCTCATAAATATATCTATACTTGTGCTAAATTAGTTTTTCATTATTTCATCGTTTGCTTCTTCCAGTATCACTCTCACTTTTAATATGATTCTGATAAATAAGACTATAGTGAAGTCTTGTACTTGGGATACACTTAAATTCTGGATTAAAAATTTTCTGGGTTTTTTTTTTCCAGGTATTTATTGAGTTTGAAATTGAACAACATCAGGAATGTGCCTATGACCATCTGGAGGTGTTTGATGGAGAAAATGAAAAATCGCCAATTCTAGGGCGTTTATGTGGAAATAAGATACCAGATCCTCTTATTGCCACAGGAAATAAAATGTTTCTTCGGTTTGTCTCTGATGCATCAGTTCAAAGAAAAGGCTTCCAAGCAACCCATTCAACAGGTGTGAAAGTAATTCTTACCAACTTCAATGGCTACATGTTTTAACACCATCATGGGTGAAAGTTTAATCAGGTTCCTTGGGCAGAAAACAGAATATATTTTAAATCCATATGCTTAAATATACAGAATACACTTTAATAATCCAATTTTCCTATTTCCAGGAAAACCAAATCATAGTGTTTTGCTGCAGAATATATATTTAAATCAAGCTGAATTGTAGGTCTTGGTGATCAAAATTCTTTCATTAAAAAAAAAAAAGTTTCTGCCTGCAATTAGAGTTTTGCCCTGATGGAATCAAATAATGTCTTGTGATGTTTATTTCTTTGTTTATACTGACATCTAGTGGTTTTCCTTTTGTTCTTGGTGCTTCTCAATCATAATAAACAAAACTGATCCCTTTCAAAACTAGAACTAAGGCACAAATCTTTTCTTTCCCCTATCTTGCACACAGAATGTGGTGGTCGCCTGAAAGCTGAAAGCAAAATGAGAGACCTTTATTCCCATGCTCAGTTTGGAGATAATAATTACCCAGTTCAAGCAGATTGCGAGTGGTTGCTGGTGTCAGACCACGGCTATCGAATAGAGTTATTTTTTCAGACATTTGAAGTGGAAGAAGAGGCAGACTGTGGCTATGACTACTTAGAAGTCTTCGATGGTCATGATACATCTGCTCTGAGGATTGGCCGGTTTTGTGGATCAGGGGTAGGTCGCTTTTAAGTTTTGCAATTATCAAATTTCTTCATAAAATATCAGAACAGCATAGGTAAATGTGCAATAGAAATGCAAATGCCCAGAGGTGGGATTTTACCTGGTCAGACCGGTTGTATAGAACCAGATGTTATGATTCTGCACAGTTCTGAGAAATGGCAAATTGCACTAATGGCTAGCCCTGTACCGCCCCAGCCCACCCGCTTACTCCTTACCTGGCATGCGTGCCATCTGCATTTTGGTAAATTGCTATTTTTCCTTTCCCCGCCTTTTGACCATCAGCTGTTCTGCTGTGCAGGGAGATTTAGATTAGCTAGAAAGCTAATCTTTGTTGGATTTCTTGCTTTCTAGCTAATCTAAAAGCAGAGCTGAACCTTCCTTAGGACTGAAGCTTCTATTGTTCAATGCAGACTCAGGTAGCCGATTGCAGATAGATAGATCTCTAAGTGAATCTGTGATTCTGTGAGCAACTCAATCTGCCTGCCTGCTTTGCCTGATTTTGGGTAAAAGTTGCTATTTTTTAATAAAAAAATTAAATATTTACAATATTTACATACAAGCCACGCCCAGCAAGTCACATGACCACCAAGTCACACCCAGTCAGCAGGCCACGCCTACCCAGTCACAGGACCACCAAGCACACCCACAAATCAGGCCATGCTCACAGAACCTGTTGTTAAGAAATTTGAATCCTACCCCTGCCTATACCCTAGCATCTTTCTGCTGTTTTCCATTTTCCTCTAGCAGACCTTCATGTCCACAGTTTATTACAGCAAAAAATCTCTCATTTTAAAAAAACTTCAATGCAGTGGAAGGATTACTGTTTAGGAAAAAAAGATCAAACTCCTGCAAACTTGTGCTCAGAAAAATTGTGTTAAAGTAGCTTAAAGTGGATTGTATCAGTAATTTAGCTTTTTTTTTTTTGCAGTTTAAGTATTTGTTTCTTAGACCTAAGAGAATCAAATAATTTATGTTTTTGCAGAAAACATTACTGAGAAGCAGGTAGATAGAAACAACACATAAAGGTGTATAGAAGAATAAGAATTTTAAGCATTCTGTTATCGTTTAAAATGATTTCAGAGGTGCTATCTGAAAACAGAGAACAAAACAATTCATTTAATACACTCCTTCATACTTTTAGGGGGAGGAGGGATTAGTCCTGAAGAAAAATTGAAATTTCCTGTCAGATTGACTATAAAAACTTTCAAATGAAATGTTTTCATTTCACTAGGACTTGTGACAAAAAAATAATTTAATGCAAATGGAACATTCTCACATCTAAACCAAATGATTACAATAACAAAGAAGTATATAACTTCAGGCCATGTCAAAATACCGCTAGTCTAATCAAATATCTAATTTAGTTTTTTACATTATTTTGTTATTTAAAAAATCTGGTAGCTAACAAGACTTGAAAATTTCTTAACATGTCTACATTTATATATCTTAGGTTATTTAACAAACGGTGAGATAAATCATTGTGAAAAACTGTTGGATAATTTTTTCAGAACTTTTCAACCAAAAGGACTGTCTTACAGAATACAGCCATTAAAGATGACAATATGTACTAATTTACTTACAATCCAACAATGGAATATAGAAGAGTTATAATTTAAATAGTGCAATTTTAGGTAT
Organism: Pseudonaja textilis; assembly: GCF_900518735.1. Next base: position 21,012,665 of record NW_020769320.1, on the reverse strand, counting down.
TTTATTTATTTATTTATTTATTTTTGTCAATTGCTTACAAGATAATAGGTATAAGTAAAAACATAGTTATGAATACATGGATACATATAAGAAAAATAAAAAATAAAAGAAACAATAGGACAGGGACGGTAGGCACGTTGGTGTGCTTATGCACGCCCCCTACAGACCTCTTAGGAAAGGGGTGAGGTCAATAGTAGACAGTCTAAGGTTAAAGTTCTTGGGGTTGGGGGAATAAACCACAATCAGGTAGAGTTTTCCAGATATTGACCACTCTGTTGCTGAAGTCATATTTCCTGTGATCAAGTTTGGTGCGATTAACTTGAGTTTATATCTATTGTTTGCTTTTGTATTGTTATGGTTGAAGCTGAAGTATTCATTGACAGGTAGGACATTACAATGTATGATTTTATATACTATACTTAGATCAGACCGAAGGCAGCATAGTTGTAGGTTTTCTAGGTCTAGAATTTTGAGTCTGGTGGCATAAGGTATTCTGCAATGAGTAGACGAGTGGAGACCTCTCCTTGTGAAATATTTCTGGACTTTCTCAACTGTGTTAATATCAGATACGGGTTCCAGACTGATGAGTTGTATTTGAGTATTGGTCTAGCAAATGTTTTGTATGCTCTAGTTATTAGTGTAATATTACCAGAGAAAAAGCTACATAAGATTAGGTTAACAACTCTTAACGCCTTTTTGGCTATGTAGTTACAGTGGGCTCTAGCACTTAGGTCATTAGAAATGAGTACTCCAAGATCCTTGACAGACTTTGGATCATCAACAGGTCTTGACAATTCAACCTGTATTTTATTTTCTGATTTTTTTTTGCCAATATGTAGGACAGAGCATTTATTTGTTGAGATTTGAAGTTGCCATTTGCTTGACCATTCTGATAATAGTCAAGGTCTTTTTGAAGTGTAGCAGTGTTGTCTGTGGTGTTGGATAGCTTTACATCATCAGCAAAGAGAACACAGTTGCTCTTAATATGATCACAGAGGTCATTTATGTAGAGTATGAAAAGAGTTGGTCCTAGAACACTGCCTTGGGGGACACCACTGTTGACAGGTACAGAATTTGATAGGACACTCCCAATTTTGACCATTTGTTGTCTATTTGACAGGAATGCTTCTATCCAGTTATGCAGGTGTTGAGAGATACTGTAAGATTTTAGTTTTAGGAGTAGTTTGTCGTGTACCACTGAATCAAAGGTTTTACAGAAGTCTATGTAGATTGCGTCTATTGCTTTGCCCTGATCGAGTTGTGTAGTCCATATGTTTTTTCAGTGTAAGAGTTGCAGATTGCAGGGTAGTTTTTTCCTGAAACCAGATTGTTTATTAGAGAGTAGTTTAATGTGATAATTGGTGCATTCAGTTTTTATCTGGTGGCATAAATTTTTGTATCGGCTTTTGAAGTTGGCAACGTGACCAGATTTGTTTTTCTGCCAAAGAGATTTCTTCTTGGATTGAAGCTTCCTTATTGTTATGGGTAATTTGTTTTTTCTGGTTTTGGGAGTTGTTAATGGTACATATAGTTTGATGACTCTTTTGACTTCAAGTAAAAATATGTTGTAATGATACAGTATTGCATCTAGTGAATAGAAATTGCCAATCAAGGGATGAGAGATCATTGTTTATAAAATCATAGCTGCCTTTTTTGAAGTTATAATTGGGGATTCCATCATTGTGATGATTTTTGTGTGGATGTATGTTGAGACTAAAGTCTATTATGTTGTGGTCACTGTTGGAAAAGGGTTCTTTAATTTGTATTCCATAAATTGAATTCAAATTATTGCAGAAGATGAAATCGAGGCAGTTAAGTCTAGTGTTGTTGGTTACTAGTTGTTCTAGTCCCAGATTTGTTACTGTATTGTGTAAGGTTCCATGTGTGGGTGTACATTTGTTAAGGGTCCAATTAATATGAGGTAAACTGAAGTCACCAAGAAAGATAAAAGTGTGTGGGCAGGATGCTGCCCATGTTAGTAGTGTATTTAGCTTGTTTGCATGTTCGATGTCATAATCAGGGGCTCTGTAACATAGTAAGAACCAAAATGTGTTATTTAAGGACAGTTCACAGACGATGGTCTCAGGAATAGCAAGCTCCTGGGTAACTTGGATGTTTTTTAGATGTAGGGACTTTTTATAGAAGATAGCAACATAAGATAACATCTCAGAATCATCCTTCTAGCAAATTCTTAATGATCTCTGCAGTATATTTTAAAGTTCTATATTTAATTAAGCAAATATAATCATAATTAAATTTAAATAAAAGCAATTTTCATCTTGCTGTAGGTCCTTTTGCTTCACCAATCTTTTGGCAATCTTTTTAGCTCGGCATATCATATAAAGGCCAAATGCAATCCCTACCCTGCCAAAATAATATCCATTGGCAGATGAACGAACAGAACATTTAATTGAACTACCAGGATTCCTGTTTTAAAATGGTTCAGGATCCAAAAGAAAGGAGATTCCTCTGTGTTTATTGATATTATTGAATGAAAATTTATTAAAAGAGAATGTTTTTCTCTGCCTAAGGAGAAAGTGAATAAATAAGCACAATGTAAAAGGGAAACACAACTAGTATTTCTAATTCAAGGCAGATTTTAGTTCAAGGAAAACTTAGTCAAATTGTCTTTAAGCTGACTCTTCTGTTCTTTTTTCAGTTTTCTTTGTTCACAGAGTAGGAGAAATGCTGAGGCTAAGCTGAGTAACTTAGAGTGGGGTAGAACGTGATTAAGGGCACCAATGTGCCTATCGTCCCTGTCCAATTGTTTCTTTTATATATATATATTTTATTTTTCTTAAATGTATCCATGTATTCATAGCTATGTTTTAACTTATACCTATTATCTTGTAAGCAATTGACAAATAAAATATAAATAAATAAATAAAATAGCAAGAAGGAAATGGCTTGTCAGTTCTTACCACCTTTATTTCACAGTGCTTCATACTCCCTTGTCTTTAAATAAAAATGGAGAAAAAAGGTACAGCATATAGCTGCATCCATCATTCTAACTTTAAAATATTTATTTAAAAAAAACAACGGCACTATTTTGTTCCCTGGCCATAGCAGAAGAAACACAAACCATTATAACGCATTTTATTAAAATTGAGTATACGGTTTTTCAGATAAAAGGACAGTGAAATCGCTTGCAGCCTGAATGATTTATTGTTGTTTCTAGAATAGCCTTGGTAAGACTCTGTCTTTTCTTCTTCCTCCCACAGCCCCCCGAAGAAATTTATTCAGACGGTGATTCTGTTTTACTCCATTTTCATACAGATGATACAATTAACAAAAAAGGCTTTCATATACGATACAAAAGTATAAAATATCAAGATAATGTTCACACTCAGAAATAACACGAGACACCCCTTAAGTCACAAAATTAAACAGAGAACGACTGTTTGAATGGGTGGAGGGATTCTTTTTTTTAAATAAAAAAAATACTGACAATATTAATAAAAAGCAAAGTTTTTTTTTTAAGCCTATTATTTCAAACAAGAAAAATGGAAACATCTCACTTTTAGATGAAGTCCTTTCTGCAGAGGAACAGACATTATGGCGACGACATATGGTCTCCATTCATGGTTGTGTTTGCAAACTGGTGAAAAGATATTGCATGCTTCCAAGGAGACTGTAAGAGCTTTGTTCACAGCTTGACAAAGGTCAGGGTTGTTTCCATCTTCAACAACAGGAAAAGATCCTGCCGACTAACTTTTTGACAAGTGACTTGAATGCAGGGGAAGAGAAAAAACTCACCTGCTACACAGGTCATGCACTTGAAATGTTGTCTTCGTATTTTCTTCTTATTTCTAATTGCATTGGTGGCATAAAATGTACAAAGAAAAGCCGTGTATTCCTTTTTTTATTTTTCCTATCCCTCCACATAACTCATGGAAAACCTGGAAAACTATCTGCAAAATCATTCAATCTGTGGGCAGTTTTTGGTTCGATGACAAAGCAGAACTGATCGTTTTGCATTCATGGTTCATTATGAATACATTCAGACTTTGGATATTGTCAGTAACTGAATGTATTAAGTGTATGACTGCTGAAGTAGCGAAGCTCTTACATCAGACTAAGAACCAAATCAGAATTGGTCTTTGGCCAGCCTAAGGCAAACTTCTTCACAGTGATCAGCAGACGGAATCAGGACCGGAATAACCTAACACATCAATCATAAATTTCATTCCACTGGAAAAAAAAAATGAACTGTTATTCTGCATTTCCTTGGAAATGTTTGTGAATGAATGAATTATTTTATTATTATTTTAAGCCAATAAAAATAGAGAGTTGTTTTTTTTTTTTTTAAAAAAAGGAGTGGTGGTTTCCCAAGCAATTGAAAAAAAAAGATTTTTTTTTCTTTTTGTGGTGGCAAAGACTATTTCTATGGTGCTATTCCATGAACTTTAAAAGAAATCTCCGCATCCCAAGATACTAGATTTTTTTTGAGCCAATAACCTGCTGATCGGAAATGAGTCATTATGCCTTGTTGCATATTAACAGGAACAGCTTTCTAGATGTGAGAAAAGGATTATAACAATGGCAGCACAAACCCTGTGGAACAAACTACAATTGCCTTAGAATATTTGTAAATGATCATACCGATCTTCTTGTAGATATATATCTGATTTGATAGTTGACAACAACTTGAACATTTTAAATGCGTGTTCACAAAAACAATCCTTAAACAAATTGCCATCCGCAGTACCAGATCATTAGTTGTAAATACAGCGCAGCATTGTTACTAAGGTAGAATATGCTATTTTTAGAAATTTGTTTGTGCTTTAGGCCATATGTGGATTTAGTCACAATGTATATGCATCATGTAAGTTAGTATGAATGAATAAGTGAGAAGTGTTGTGTATGTATGTACAGGTAAATTGTATTTCATGTGCCAATTTATACCACAATCTCAACTGAGTGTAGCAACTTCTTTAAAGCTTTCATAAACACGACTGTAATAAAGAATCAAGAGCTATGAAATGTTTATGTTCCATTAAAAGAACTATTTTGATATCATTCGATGTTGGTTGCTATTTCGTTTAGTTTTTGTTTCCTTATCAGAATAAATACACTGGCATTAATTTTTTTTTAAATAATAATAATAATAAAATAAAACTAAGTATGTGTAGGTCTCATTACTTCTATTTAACGGATGTTTCAATACCAAAAGACAAAAAACAAAAACAAAAACCACAACACAGTCTTTAGAATATATTATTTAGGAGCTGGCTGACAAATGTTAATTTCATCACAATGATGAAATATGGATGCATTTGTATAATGCATATAACCCAAAACTAGATAAGCATATTTTAATTTAGTGCATTTTTCAAACCCAGGCTATATGATTAATTTATTATTCACAGTATCCCTTAAAATTCATTATATTCATTGTATTACGCAGAAAATGGTGTAAACCCTGTTTAAGCTAACCACGTGCAACCATGTTATGTAAACACAGCCAATGTTTTCCCTTGGGTATAACACACCATTGATGTTTGAAGAAATAATGGTCAAATTATTTCTTATTTCAAGCTTTACTGCATATTATAATAAGTACAGAATAGCAGAGGCTGTATTTTGGAACGAGCAATTTGTTATTCCAGTGATCATTTGTGGTATAGACAGCATTGTATATTTTTACTATATGGCCAAACCTATGCTGTTCTTGAAGCACACGTGTGAGTATATGTATACACAAACACAAAACAGCACTTGAAGAACAGCAAATTTAGACAGAATAACTCTTGCGCATACACAAGAAAAACTACGGCAATGGTTTTGTTTATAACTTTTGCTTCAACAAACTTCTTAACATTCGGCAGAGCTCTGAGATCTAGAATTATATTGGCTGATTTGGATTATACGATTATGATTTGAGAAATCCAATCTGCATGTTCAAGTAGATGTCTACCAAAGTCAAAAAAAAACATCTTAGCAATAATTTTGTAGTTTTGAATGTAGGATATTTGTATCATGAATTGTGCCAGTTTATTTAACAAGTTTACATTAGGGTTGCCATGGCAGCGCTTTCCTTGACAGTGTTTACTAAACTCTGTATTGTGAGATTTTGTGTGTGATAGCTGAGAGGCTTGGAAAAAAAATTGTTGAGAAATGTAAAATGCATTATTACCCAAACTGAATAAAAATCCTTCAAACGACACATGATCAAAAGGTATCATTCTCTCCAGTTTGTGGAAAACTGAATCGTTCCTGAATATTGACTATTTTCTATTTACTTATGCTGTCTTTCTTGGTTTAAATTAAAATACATAGTTAATAGGACAGTTATATGTAGAGTCTTTAAACTGTGAAGACTACAGCCTATCATAATGCAGTAGCAACTTATCTGCACATTCCAGAAGTAAAGGAAGTTTCACAATTGAATGCAAAAGAAATTTGAAAGAAAAGGAAAGGCCTTTTTTTAATCCTAATTTTTAACTGAAGAAGGAACTTTGCATTCTGGGGGACGCTTGTATATTAAATAGTAGCCACAAAAATACTCATATTAGGAATGTTGGCAACCATACTACCTGTTGCTATGTATAACTATTTGGATTGCTAATATCTTTAATATGTGCAACTGAGTGCCTATTACACACACACACACACACACACACACACAAGAAAAGAGTGATACCTTTGTGGTTTGATGGTTATTAAACTTATCACAAATGTTCTGCATTCAAAAAGGCCTTTTACCATCTCAACTCTGCCACATTTCTAAAATTACTGTGAAATAGAGCCATCTTCATGTTTAGATATCTTTTGTGATAATTCTTTGAATCTATTCAGTATTTTGAACATATTATTTCTTCATTAAAAACAGAGTAATGGTAGCCCCTTTTCCTTTTGTCTGTGTAGTCCTTGAGTTATGACCACAATTGGAACCAGAATTTCAGGCGTTAAATGAAGCAAGTAAGCAAATCATCCTATGAGGAGAACTGATTTTATGACCATTTTTACCATGGCCATTAAGTTAATCACATGATTAAGTGAATCCCACCATTAATAAGCAACTGGCTCCCAAACTGACTGTTGGAATCTGGCAGAGAATGCTGCAAATTGTGATTGCATGACTGCAACTGTCGTAAATGCAAACCAGTTGCCAAGTACCCAAATTGTGTCACACGACGCTAGGGGGAGAGGTACAGATAGTCCTTGACTTATAACAGCTTGTTTAGTGACCGTTCAAAATTACAACAGCACTGAAAAACATTGACTTATGACCATTTTCACACTTACGACCATTGCAGCATCCCCATAGTCATGTGATCAAAATTCAGATGCTTGGCAACTGGTTCCTATTTATGATGATTGTAGTGTCCTGGGATCAAATAATCAACCTTTGTGACCTGACAAGCAAACTCAATGCAGAATCCAGGTTCGTTTAACAACCAGGCTACTAACTTAATAGCTGCAAGGATGCACTTAACAACTGTGGCAAAAGGCATAATATGGAGTAAAACTTACTTGACAAATGTCTCACCAACGTAAAGTTTGGGCTGAAAATTGTGGTTGAGGATTTCCTGTACTGTTAAATCAATGGCTCTAATTTGAAGACTACCTGTATGATGATAACACATCTACAAACAGACGAAAGACCAAGCTTTAATCAGGATGCAAAACCTACTTCCATCAAGACACATGGAGATAGACAGATAGATGTCAGATAGATGATAGATAGATAGATAGATAGATAGATAGATAGATAGATAGATAGAT
>NW_020769320.1:20975340-21004927 GCF_900518735.1 Pseudonaja textilis | reverse complement strand
GATAGATAGATAGATAGATAGATAGATAGATAGATAGATAGATAGATGATAGATAGATGGCTATACTGTCTCTCTGTGTGTATTTTTATTAAAACTTTCAAACAAGAAAATAAAGTCTAGCATAAACATCATATTCCTGTCTAATTATCAGAACCATATCACTTCCCCCCCCCCATTTTTATACAAAAAGTCCTTAAGAGTTTTGTAGTCAGCAATAAACATAGATAATGTCTTTTCTTTAATTAAAAAAAGTTACTCTATCAGTAGACCCCACATGCAATGCTTTAATAAACAATGTTTGGTCAACTAAAAATAAAAATGAATTAAATTGCTGGCTGAAGACTTCCAAGCATTAAAGATACTAATTGTTCCCTTGTACTTAAATATGTTAGCATTTTTATTAGCCATCCTTCTAACATAGGTACTATCTAACATTGCCTAGGTGTTACTATAATAAAAGCATATTTTCATTTGTTGTAGTATTCTAAGACATAAGGATTTTTTTATACTTTATACTCAGTTATTAAATATGTACGGTTTTCAATGTATCAGTGCAATGTTTTCACAAACATTTTCCCAATGTTCTTTTTAAAATGAAACATTTCCCATTGTGTGCTATTCATTTTAATATAAATTTCCTGAATGGGCATTGCAATTATCGACAATACACATGGTTTTTGTATAAATATCAGAAATGTATTTTTTTGTGTTCCAAATATGCAGCTTCATTTTGTATAAATAAATTGTCAGCATCTGTGACCATTCATTTCGGTGGCACCTTTTAATCTCTGTATTATTTTCTATAGTATAATAAATATCCCTGCAAAATAATTGAAAAAGAATTTGAACAACTTGCTGTATATTTTTGTGTAAATTAAAGCACCTTGCAAAGAAAAATAGGAACGTGAATGAGAAAAATAGATGGATGAAAATGATGAAATGTTCCACCATTATTTTTTCACTACCCATAAATAAACTTGGGGTGTGGGTTTTCAGGCAACAGCTTTCTGTGCAATTTTTCTGCCTCAGAATAAGGCAGAGAAGATCTTGATACTATACCCTTCCTCTCTTGTGTATATTCATTGTGCTTTTAGGCCTAGTACTCTTCAACATCTTCATAAATGACTTAGATGAGGGAATAGAAGAGGGACTCATCAAATTTGCAAATGACATTACGCTGGCAGAAATAGCCAACACCCCAGAAGACATGCTCAGAATCAAAGAGGATCTTGACAGAGTTGAACACTGGATGCTATCTCACAAAATGAAATTTAATGTGAAGAAAAGCAAGGTTTTATACTTAGGCAAAAAAACAAAAAGCAAAGGTACAAATACAGATTAGATGAAACCTGACTCAAAAACAGTATCACTGGAGGCTTTTAAGGAGAGACTGGACATGCAGTGAATCCGGTGCTGCTATGCACTGCGTTGTTATAGGCCACCGCAGCAAACAGTAGTAACTCAGCCCAGTCAGTCTGTTGATACTGGACCTAACAGCAGAGGTACTGCTCTACCATTATGTTGGCTCTCTTGGATGCTCCATTAGTAGCTGTCTCAATGGTGGAGCTTAATCCTTGGGAGGACCCTATCATTTTCACACACTCATGACAAAACCTCTCAGTAAACTGTACCCTCCCAATTGGAGATGATCCTCCTTGGCATACCATGAAGGCAGTAAATGTGGACAATGAACAGCTTTGCCAATGTCCAGGCTGACAGGAGGCTTGGACAGGCCATGAAATGTGCTTACTTTGAAAAAAACAGTCCTTAAAGCAGAATATAGATAGCCGAGAACTACCATTAATGATTATTTTGATTATATCAAAACTGCAAACTACTCACATTTGTTCTTTTATCTTTATCATTTGAAATATGTAAATCAGTTACACACACCCCGCCCAATTTGTAAGAATCATGTTTTCTTCTTTTTTTAAAGAGGAAGTCACAGATCTTCATTTTCTGTCATGCTGGTTGTTAGGAATATAAGTCACCTAACAGGTATTCGGCTTAGAAATATATAAACCAGGATAGACATTTTAAAATTGTATCTTTAAGAAAATGCAAAACTATAGTTGGGTGTGGTTTCTCAAACGGCCATAAGATGGAGCCAGGAACCTGGGTTGTTTTAGCCTTAGTCTCAGAAGACAGTGAATCTCTGTTTCCTTCTGTTGGAAAGTATTGCCGTTCCTCCATTTTTCTTAATTGACTGATACTACTGGATTTGATGTAAGTCTGATACTGAACTGTTTTTGACACTGGACTTGTTACTGAATTATCCCTGGACTGAAAACTGACTGATTTAACCTGTGAATGACTTTGGACTGCTTGTTTTGGACTTTGCTTAAACCTTTCTGGAAGTAAAAACCTGTACAGTATATCTGTGTTCTGTGTGTGTATTATTCAAACACTTCTCTCAAATACATCTCCCTGTATGCGCTCATTCTCCTAATGGGGAATTACCTCAACACTGGTCACATTTAAAGTGGATTGAAGTAGATAATGATTTACACATGCTTTCAAACAGTTTTCAGTGAAGTTATGAATTAAAGTTCTGAGAATTGTTAAGAATGTATTTATTTATTGATCATATTTTTATACCTCCCACATCACCAGATTCCAGGAAGGTGTACCACTCATATCATTATAAAAATGAAAGTTATTAATTAACTTATTGCAAAGACATTTGCAAACTTACTAACACATTGCAGTTAACCCCCAAAATAAAATATGAATATAGAGAAATGTTACTATAAAATGTATTTCAATTACAGTATATGTTTTATTTGATTACATTACAAAATTTGTTTCTATTTTGGGTTTATTTGATTGCAAACTATGCCTGTAGTCCAGTGAAATAATATAACAATTCAACAAAATCTGGATTTTATGAGACTCTTTTTATGAACTTTTTAGTTATGAACAATGGATGGCAGCAGACTCCATTTATTTGCTGCTATCGGAATTCATTTTGCCAGTTCACTGTTTCTACATAAAATACATTGTGACAGATTTCTTTTTACATTCTCAGACACAACATAAATGTATTCAGGAGTGTCCTGGAGCAAATTTTGGGAAGTGTAGAGTGAAGACTTGATGTAGTTTTCACTTAGTTGGCAAATGGAAAACACTGCATACAATCCTGGAAATCCAGTGTAAACTGCAACATCTTATGCAAGGATGTGTCTGCGCAAGTTTTGTTTTTGTCTTTCTCCAAATCATCAGAATTACAATTTCTCTAAATCAGCAGAAATACATTTCTAAGTTCTCCAAATTAGCAGAAATACATTTCTATATTTCATGACCAAAATTGCTGATTTGTCTTTGAATACACCATTCCTTTCTTTAGTTTATCTACAAGAAGAAGAATTTAGGTCTGGTGCTTTTGTGACTGGAACTGTTGAGAAAACTTGAAATCCTAAAATATCAACTCATCATAAGGCATATAGCTATCAAGAGTTTATTAGAAGATACATGGAATATCTTGACATCTATTGAGGTAATTTTAGTCAACTTATTTCCTTGAAGAACTTGTACTGTATTATTATATACAACAGATCAGATTCAGTGGTGGGATTCAAAAATGTTTACTACCGGTTCTGTGCGCGTGGCTTGGAGGGTGTGGCAGGGGAAGGATACTGTAAAACCTCTAGTCAGAGGTGGTTCTCCGAACTACTCAAAATTTCCGCTACTGGTTCTCCAGAACTGGTCAGAACCTGCTGAATGTCACCTCTGATCAGATTAAAAGAAAAAGAAAGATACAGTATACCCATCCCCTATGCCAATTTTAGCGGTGGTGCAATGTTTAGAATGCAGTACTGAAGGCTAACTCACTGCTTAGTCCAAGAGTTTGATTCTGAGCGGCTCAAGATTGACTCAGCCTTCCATCCTTCTGAGGTCGGTAAAATGAGGACTCATTTAGTAAGACCACACCTAGAGTATTGCATCCAATTTTGTTCACCACATTATAAAAAAGAAGTTGAGACTCTAGAAAAAGTACAGAGAAGAGCAACCAGGATGATTAGGGGATTGGAGGCTAAAACATACAACGAACGGTTGCAGGAACTGGGCTTGGCTAGTCTAGTAAAGAGAAGGACCAGGGGAGACATGATAGCAGTCTTCCAATATTTGAGGGGCTGCCATAGAGAGGAAGGGATCAAGCTATTTTCTAAGGTGCCTGAAGTCCAGACAAGGAATAGTGGATGGAAACTGAACAATGAGAGATTCAACCTGGAAATAAGGAGAAACTTTCTGACAGGGAGAACAATCAACCAATGGTACACCTTGCCCTTGGAAGTTGTGGGAGCGCCATCACTTGAGACTTTCAAGAAGAGATTGGACTGCCATTTGTCAGAAATGGTGTAGGGTCTCCTGCTTGGGTGCGGGGCTGGACTAGATGACCTACAAAGTCCCTTCCAACTCTGATTATGTGTGATCTGTTATCTGTATTGTTGGGTAATATGCTAACTCTGTAAAGCACTTAGAGAGGGCTGTAAAGCACTATGAAGCGGTATATAAATCTAAGTGCTATTGATATTGCTGTTATGTAAGAAAAACCAATATCATAGGAAAATTGCTGAGTGTGCTGGAAAAATTGTTTCACGTAATCTTTACAGCGTAATAATATTCCTTAATTGTCACTCTGTGCTTTGATTGAGCTTCCTTGGGCCTTACAGCTTCTTCCTGCCTATTTTATCCTCCCCATCGCCTTTTGTCCTAAAGATGTTAGGTGTATTTCCTTTTTTTAGTTGAAGAAGGGCACTTTGACAGTCAACCCATTTCCAACTGAGGTTGACGGACAGACCCATGTAGAGCACATTTCAATAGTTAATACATAAGGTGACTGAGGCTTAGATGACTGTAGGAAGGTTCTCTCCACCCAGAAATGGATGCAATTGTCATCCAAGATGAACCTTGGTTACAGCTTGCTCTTCAAGCAAGAACAGGATGTTCAGGAAGACCCCTAAATTGTGTACTTGTTAATTACACACCCAACTGTGCACATCTGGGGACTAATGCCCATTCAGAACTAATGATGAAAAGGTTCACAGATCCAGATGGACCATATACTCACAGCTGCATGGTCTTGCTAAAACGGAGTTTAAGAATACTCCATCCACCCCCAGCTTCTTGGTACGAGTCCAAGACTAGACAGCATTGTCTAATTGTCAAACAGTCAAGATGACAGTTGAGTATCCAACCACAAGGGTAAAGATAGAACCAAAGCTGGTTCAATCTAAGCTTGTTCCAGTTGTTTAGAGTGTCCAGGTGCCATACTATTCCATCCCTTCTTCATCCCAAGATGACACATGGCCTAACCCATTTATTTCATGTAGAATGAGTTAAGTATTTTATCTGTAGTTATCTAACTTAAGATCTATAGCATTCAGACTATTGATTGTAATTTTATGGATCTTTCCTGGGTATTAATCCTGTACTTTGTAGTTTGATGTTAATAATTTAGTTTTGCTTTGGTCTATTAATATGAAGGCAAGACAAGAAACAATGGATGGAAACTAATCAAGGAGAGAAGAAACCTAGAACTGAGGAGAAATTTCCTAATAGTGAGAACAATTAATGAGTGAAAGGGCTTGAAGCTCTCAGAAGTTGTGGGTGCTCCCCTCACTAGAGGCTTTTAAGAAAAGACCGGACAATCACGGGTTTGAAATGGTATAGGGAGTCCTGCTTGATTGATCAGGAGGTTGGATTAAAAGATCTCCAAGGTCCTTCCAGCTCTTGAATTTTACTTCTACTTTAGAGTGGTTGTTATGTTATTAATTTTTGTGATCTATGACCAAAACTAAAGAAATAAGCAATAAAAATGGGGAATTGAACTTGAGACTTTCCACAGAAGAGTGGTCAAGAACCTTTCATCCAGGGGTGGGATTCAAATTTTTTAACACCCGGTTCTGTTAAGTTGGTGGGTGTGGCTTGGTGGTCATGTTATTGGCCGGGCGTGGCCAACTCAATAACACTCACATCGAGGCACGCATCTCCTCGCCTGGCCTCTCATGACTGTGGGAATGCTGCAACAGTCGTAAGTGTGAAAAAAGGTCATAAGTCACTTTTTTCAGTGCCATTGTAACTTTGAATGGTCACTCCACACAAGCAAAGTACCAGCAAAGGAGGGGAAAATAACTCCAGAGACGTCCCTGAGAGAGGAAGTCGAGTCCTGCCAAGAATGTAATAAGGGTCAACGGAGAGGCAGTTTCTGTAAGCAACACCAGAATGTTTCCTTCCTGCCTTCCTTACAGGATTAGTCCAGTAATTTCTTCTAACACCGGTTCTCCGAACTGCTTAGAATGTTAACAACCGGTTCTAGCGAATAGGTGCAAACTGGTAGAATCCCACCCCTGCTTCCATCCCCTCCCCCCCACCTAATGGAACAGACAGCTCAGAAAACAGCAGGACTGGAGTGCCCACACGTCTCAACCCTTGCATGTGGTCCAGAGGGATACCACCATTACTGGACCTGAATGTTACAAGAGATCCAGAAGTGCTGAACTTCTCTTGGTTCTACAAGTCACCTGCATTCCTACAAGTATCTGTAGAAGCTACTTCCATTTTTACAGCAATTTTGAAATTTTGGCAGGGCTGAATTATTTATACTGTAAGAAGCATTCTGGTCTTTTCACCCCCTTGTGTAGTTCAGCAAAGCGGAAAAAGGCCTCAGGCAGTATGAAGCATCAAGTATTATTGTTTGAAATTCATGAATCTATATTTTTGGAGAATCTTGTTAAAAATCAGCAGGAAACACACATAGCTAAGTTGTTTGCCTCAAATACAAATACAATATTCTTTCTGGAATGTTTTTATTTGGAACATTGCAAAGAGACAAAGAGCCATAAGCAATTAATAATTAATCATATTTCTCTGTTTTAAGGGTGAGATATCTCTACTTTCCCTCTCTGATTTTGCCCGCTTGTAACAAAGTTCTGTTCTCTAAATTAATTAATACTGCCCATAACTATGTGACGCCAACATGCAACCATAATTCCTTAAATTATGGTATTTATTGTAATGTTTACTCCAATGATAAGTTTTCTCTGCTAAGTTTGCTTGCAGCAACCCAGAGAAAGAATATAACATGACTTCATAAAAAAGTTATTAACCAATTTACATCTGTGTTCCGGGTATCATTCTTATATTTATCCATTTCAAAATAACAGTATTAATAATCGCTATCACATTTATCCATTTTAAGTAATTCTCATTATATTATTCAAACATACCTAGGCAAAAAATGTCTAACTCCTCAACTTTATCTCTGTCTTCTTGTTCAATCTAAACATCTCCCCATCATCCCTGGACAAATTTGACCAGATCTTAGCTGTTCTTCTAGATTTAATGATGAAAAGACCACTCATGCTGGACAAATAGTGAGTTTTTATTCTCCTTTCATGCCAAAACATCAGGTAACAATGAAGCATAATAGTTTAAAGTCAGCTCAGGCTTTATCTGCAGCCAGAGCTGTATTTTTGCATGTAATACATTATCTAATTACATAATCGATGCAGCCATCATCCAGCCGCTGATGATTTACCCCCATCTGGAAGAACCATTGAATCGAGGTACTTCCGTACCATGTTACTGTTTACTGTCAAATTAAAGGTTATCACTCTAATTCAACTGACACCATTAACACCAATATCACCGTCACCAGCACCATCCACCACCCACAATACCCGATGATTCCTCCATGATTTGTATCGCTTCTTTTAGCAAGCCACGTTCCACTTTAGGCATCTGACATCATCAGACTGCATCCATCTTCAATCACCATCCTAAGCTAGAGGGAAAATGCTGGATAAATTCATCGGACATCACAGCTATGAAGGGAATCAGTCCAGGGACTGTATGAAAACAATCTCACGCCAATCCTGCAGTAGACGTAAGACCATGGTACGGTAGGAACACAGACTCCATTGTCGCAGTTCCACAGAAACCACCTTGGAGTCATGTCACCAGGTGTCATTCATATTAATCCAATTCACGTTAACATTTTCGATAATCTCTATCACATTTATATAATCCTTATTTGAATATTTAAACATACATCGACCCCAAAAATGCCTAACGCCTCATCTTTATCTCTAACTTCATCTCTATCTTTCCTGTTCAATCTAAACATTTATCTATTATAAATGAACAAATTTAACTAGGTACCATTCATATTAATCCAGTTCACGCTAACATCATTGATAATCTCTATCCCATTAATCAGAGTTATATAATCTTATTTAATATTATTTAAACATATATAAAAAAAAATGCCTAACATCTGTAAACTTCTAATCTTTCTATTACTTTTATTCATTCTATCAACAATTTTTTTATTCTAATATTTCTTGCCTAATTTCATTTCTGCCTTCTTAGCTTACAATCAGGCTATTTTAATATCTAAAGGGTTATTAACCATTGCTAATCCTCTCATCTACACAAGATGTCAGTCTTGTCTTTTTAGAGAAATCCTACCTTCAGAACTTGAATAAAGGCAGCTTCACGTCCATACTGAACAACCACTTTAGATGAAGATCCTTGGGAAAAGTGTTCCCTGTAATGATTTTTCTTTCTTTAAATTTTTTTTTATTCCTTTTCAGTGAAAAAGAAAAGTTTTGTACTAGGCACATTGCTCCGTAGTTTCTTTTCCAGCTTTTGTTTGATAGAGTGGGGAGCGGAATATGGAACAGAAGTGTGAATTGAATAAGTTTGTACAGTTGAGCGACAGTGGATTCTTTGACAAACTGAGCTAAAGTAAGTTAATGGTGCTGCTAAACAAAACTAAGGCAAGTGCCGGTATTTTTCTCTAGTTTTATGCTCATATGCAAAATATATTGTACAAGGGGGCTGGGATCATAATTAGTACTTTATTATTTTTTAAAAATTATACTGGTATGCTGCCAAACACTTTCACAGTAATTGGTCAAAACGCTGAAATCCTGATAGTTCCCTTAGCTAATAGGAACAGCTCACTTGACCAAGAATGAATTCTGAATCAGAAACAAATGTCAAATTATCTATTGTTCCAGTTATGCTAGTGAGAAGTGAGAAATTATTCTTTCCCTCTGGTATAAACTTCATGAATCGCTGATAAGGTGACAAAAATTCAATTTAAGTACAATGGTCCCAGTATGTCCCCTTCAGTTTTCTTTAAATCCCATATTTTTCCTTTTTTTAGATTTTAAGCTTTCTTTAAGACCAGGGGTCTCTAACCTTGGCAACTTTAAGCCCGGCGGACTTCAACTCCCAGAATTCCCCAGCCAACAAAGCAAAGCTGTCTGGGTAATTCTGGGAGTTGAAGTCCACCAGGTTTAAAGTTGCCAAGGTTGGAGACTCCTGATTTAGAGCAGTGTTTCTCAACCCTTTACGATGGGTGGACTTCAACTCCCAGAATTCCCTAGTCAGTCATGCTAGCTGGGGATTTCTGGGAGGTGAAGTCCACACGTCTTAAAGTTGATGAGATTGAGTTTAGTGCCTGTCATTGGTATTATGTCCTTATCTAGCTCCAAATCCCTAATTCAGGGATGAATAGCCCACAGCCCCAAATAATCCCCAATGTGGCCCTTTATTTATGATGTCACTGCCTGACCTGTAGCAGTCCTATCTCTTACAAACAATCAAATGCAGCCCCCCCTCACTTGTTGCAAAACTGTTCCATACCATTGCTCCAACCAATGGCTCACTGGAAAGAGAATAGATATTGTTGGTCTGCTAATTTTAGTTCTTGACTCTTGCAGTATCGCTACGCAACATCTAATAGAAGCTTTGGCACTGAGAAGGAATAAGTGGTGGCGATGGTTAGTCATTTAGCCTGAGGATGGTGAGTGGCTCAGTGGAAAGGGGGAAATAACTCAAATACAATTGTTTTTGCAGTATATCAAACTAGTAGAGATGATATAGCATGCTTTATAGGTTGCATGAATGGCCTAGTGGTGATGACACTCACCCTCCCACTTAGAAGGTTGAGAGATCAATCCTAAATAGTGGCAGTTATTTCTCTCCTATCTGCTGTGAACTTCACATAGGTGTCAGGAAAGGCATCTGGCCAGTAAATGCTCAGTTGCCCCCAACTCTACTATGAATAGGGACGACTGGGTTGTAAAAAGGAAGTATTTTTTCTAAATAGGTTGCATGAGATATCCTTGTAAGCAAAGTTATTAAGGTTAATGGTACTTTCTTCCAAACAAGGATAGTGCATGTTGACAACAACCAAAAATTCATTCTTGTTTTAAAATTACATTGCCATTTATAATTAAAAATTTACATCTTTGTGTACTATACTTTTTTTTTTCCATTTTCAAATGTAAAATGAAGAGATCTGGTGAGTTCCTGGATGCAACAATTCCCAAGATGAAGTAGCTATTTTTCTGGAATTATCCTGAATAAAAAACCAATGGTAGTAAACAATGTTTACAATTTTTTCAAGCAAGGACTGTGAGGAAAAGAATTGTTATCACAGTTAAACAGCACCAAAATATCTCTTCAAACAGGTATTCTGCCTATAAGTCATTTGAAAATTTGAACTAAATTCTGGGAGGCATACCTTTATCTGGTATTTAGTAGTTACAGATTACAGGAATATTAGTGCCTGCAGAATTTGAAAGGTGGAATTGAAATTAATGCTTGGATCAAGTTATAAAGTAAACTTTCGAAAGAAAAAAAGAAAAAGAAAAGCACCCTGTAGTGTGTTATTTTATTTTGGTGACTCTGAAAGAAAGCTTCTTTACAGTTATTATAACTGATATAAGCATTTGCCATCTTAAATAACATCTTTCCAGAGAAATAAATTAGCAAATAGAAAAGGAAAATTGGAAAGTATGCTAACGGAATAAGTTATGGTATACGGTTTGAGGAGAACAATATGACAACTTTGATAGACTACTAAGTTAATATATGTTGTCAGTCTAAATCCAATCATATTTGGTAAGGAAATCATGCCTTTCCACACACTTTCAACCTTATCACCTGTCTAATGATTAATTTGATAGAGTTTTTCCAATACATGCAAACTGGCCCATATGGGAATGTTAAGAACTCATGGAGTTAGTACTCTATTCTTCAGCCTGGTAAATGAGTTCTGTCAACATTTGTGAGCATTTCCTGACAGATCTGTGAAAGGAAGATTTTAATTTCAGATCTACATGATAATGATAGGCTAGGTGCAAAGAGGTATAAGTGTATGGGCTAGAAAAAAAAATAGCATTTACTAAACATGTTGGGCCTGTGTAGATTCGATGTTTCTGTACTATTCACTCTCAAATGATGTCAAGCATTTGGTGGAAACTTTTAGATACTTAATATGAGACTCTTAAGGGCTAAGTATGGTCATATGGCACTCATTGGCACTCATTTTGACACTCTTTCATAAGGCCCTAAAGACCTGGTCTTGCCAGCAGGCATGAGGGAACTCAAAGTGGAATGGACATTCACATACCACTATCATCTCCACAGACAATCTCTGTTCTGACGCAGCTCCACAAACATGACAAAACCTCTGAAGTTAAATCAGTGATTCTTTTATTAGGAACGTCAGCAGCCCCAGGAAAAAGTTTCTCTCTCATCACAGGCTAACAAGTCTGTCTGGCAGGGAGATGAATTGTTGTCTGACACAACTATTCATCTCCGCCTCTTGCCTTTTATCCCCAGAGCCAGGGTGGGGTTTCGCTAGCAGCGGTGGCTCTTCCATCCCAACAACCGGCTCATAGATTTTCACTGCTCTCCTCTCCTCTACCTTCTGTGCATCCACGCATCTGGCACTGGACTCAGCTGTTCCTCCTCTTCATCATCAGCCACCTCTAGACCTGGGGGTTGTTGACTCTCCATTTGAGGGCTGATGGACAGCCCAGGCTCCCCTCCCCTCTCTCTGTGCCAACTCCATTTCCTCTTCCCCCTCGGAGCTCTCAGGTTGCCTGACTCCTATGCCTCCTCCTCCTCCTCCTCCTCCTCCTCCTCCTCCTCCGATTTGGCTGTGGGAGGGGCAGTGGCCAACAGGCCACAACAATCTCCATGTTTCCATGTCCTGGCCTGGATCTGAAACTGATCTGCTGAAATTCTTCCACTGGCTGTCAAACCACTCTTCCTTTCCTTAGCTTTCTCACTATTCCTTGCACTTCTTGAACACTATACTACAGTTCCGAAAAAAGTCCTACAGTTCTGCTGTCCTGCTTCTGGCCATCAACACTTTGTTGCATATAGCTATCAATATGTTAGTAACCAACTCATCAAGTCTCAGTGCCATGTTTTTTAAAATGAAAAAAATTCCTTTTTGAGAAACAGAAAATTACTATCCAAAATGTATTTGTCTCTATAGGTTTAAATGTGCTGTCTGACAAGGAGTATTTGATGCCATCTAAAATAGGAATTCCCAACATTTGCTGTCAAGTCAATTAAAAAGATGCAGAATTTGTTTTGTATACATACATAATTTTATTGTTTTAATCACCTTGGGCATGTCAACATTCTGTTTGATCAATAGTTATCAGTTTAAATTGATGACTTCCTCCTCATTGCTTGGATATTCCTTTGATTCTCATAATTTAGCTATGTAGGTAGGTCAAGACATGGATGACCCCAAAATGGCAAAACCTAAAACTGTTAGAAAATGGCCTCATTTGTTTCAAAACAGAGGAAAAAAACAGTAACTTCGCATAGGTATTAAATATGCATTAAAAATATTCTGAGGTTCAGTATGAAAAGTACTTAACTCATAGCAGCTTGCTCCACCAGATTTGTTTAAAATTGGCATTAAATGTCTCAACACTTATGTAGCATTATTCATTTGATAACTGCTAGGCAGAACATAGAAAATGGCTCTTTTTCTTCCCAACAATACGGCAATAGAATTGAGCTGGATAAATACAAAAGGACCTTTTCAAAAATATCAACAACTTATCCTGCTTAAGAAGCTCCAATTTCTTCAAGAAAAAAGTGCTAATAAATCTATTTAAAGCTTTAAACTCTGAAAGAAATAATTTTGCCTCCTTGAAAAGAAAGGGACATATTTCCAGGCAAATCAATAATATATTGTACATGCTGCTAAAGACATGTAATCTTGTATCAGAGATGTGTAACCAGGATAAGGAAATGATCCTGCTTTATTTCTAAAAGAGGCACCTAGAAGGGAGATTGTCTGAAGCAGAAATCATCAGTTCACTGATAAAGACTAAAATCAACAAACAACTTGCTTTTCCTGTGTCAATGGCATTTTAGCTCAAGGAAGCAAATGTGCCTATCTGATGACTAACTATTTTCTGTAAGCAGCTGAAAAAATGTCTTTAATCAAGTCTGGAGAATTTGGCATTTTCTCCAGACACCAGAGGTGGTATTCAGCAGGTTCTGACCAGTTCTGGAGAACCGGCAGTGGAAATTTTTAGTAATTCAGAGAACCGGTAAATATCACCTCAGACTGGTCCTGCTCCCATCTATACTCTGCCTCCCAGAGCCCCAGCTGACTGGCGGGGTCTTCTTTGCCCTGAACAGGAGAAGGGAGCTGGAAAGCAGGTTAGTGGGATGGGGAGGGAATGGGATTTTGCAGTAACCTTCCACAGGAGTGTGGTAGGAATGGAGATTTTACAGAATCCTTGCCCTGCCAAGCCCACCAAGCCACACCATGCCCACCAAGCCAAGCCCACAGAACCGGTAGTAAAAGAATTTGAATCCCACCACTGCCACACATTATGTCCTGTGGGTATCAATGGACCTCTGTGCGTTCTCTTGGAGCTCGCCTGTCTCACCTGACTTAGCTCAATTTGCCTTCATATAAATAAGCATTTTGAAAATAATTAACCATTACAGCGGGTTCCTTTGGCATGGCCACAAAACGTTGGGGATATTTTGTTTCTTTTAAACTGGGAAAAGTCAACAATGAACATGCAAATTACAAACAGAATTAAGCTTACAGGTGGAACTTGGAAAATTAGAATATTGTGCAAAAGTTCATTTATTTCAGTAATGCAACTTAAAAGGTGAAACTAATATATGAAATAGACTCATTACATGCAAAGCAAGATAGGTCAAGCCGTGATTTGTCATAATTGTAATGATTATGACTTACAGCTCATGAAAAGCCCAAATCCACAATCTCAGAAAATTAGAATATTGTGAAAAGATTCAATATTCTATAGAGACTCAAAGTGCCCAACTCTAATCAGCTAATTAAGCTATAACACCTGCAAAGGGTTCCTGAGCCTTTAAATGGTCTCTCAGTCTGGTTCAGTAGGAATCACAATCATGGGAAAGACTGCTGACCTGACAGTTGTGCAGAAAACCATCACTGACACCCTCCATAAGGAGGGAAAGCCTCAAAAGGAAATTGCAAAAGAAGTTGGATGTTCCCAAAGTGCTGTATTACAGCACATTAATAGAAAGTTATGTGGAAGGGAAAAGTGTGGAAGAAAAAGGTGCACAAGCAGCAGGGATGACCGCAGCCTGGAGAGGATTGTCAGGAAAAGGCCATTCAAAAGTGTTGGGGACGTTCACAAGGAGTGGACTGAGGCTGGAGTCAGTGCATTAAGAGCCACCACACACAGATGGATCCTGGACATGGTCTTCAAATGTCTCTTGTCAAGCCGCTTCTAAACAACAAACAACGTCAGAAGCGTCTTACCTGGGCTAAAGAAAAACAGAACTGGTCTGTTGCACAGTGGTCCAAAGTCCTCTTTTCTGATGAGAGCAATTTTTTCATCTTATTTGGAAACCAAGGACCCAGAGTCTGGAGGAAGAATGGAGAGGCACACACTGCAAGATGCTTGAAGTCCAGTGTGAAGTTTCCACAGTCTGTGTTGATTTGGGGAGCCATGTCATCTGCTGGTGTTGGTCCACTGTGCTTCATTAAGTCCAGGGTCAACATAGCCGTCTACCAGGAGATTTTGGAGCAGTTCATGCTTCCTTCCACAGATGAGCTTTATGGGGATGCTGACTTCATTTTCCAGCAGGACTTGGCACCTGCCCACACTGCCCAAAGCACCAAAACCTGGTTCAATGACCGTGGGATTACTGTGCTTGATTGGCCAGCAAACTCATCTGACCTGAACTCCATAGAGAATCTATGGGGCATTGCCAGGAGAAAGATGAGAGACATGAGAATGAACAATGCAGAAGAGCCGAAGGCCGCTATTGAAGCATCCTGGTCTTCCATAACAATTCAGCAGTGCCACAGGCTGATAGGTTCCATGCCATGCTGCATTGAGGCAGTAATTGCTGCAAAAGGGGCCCAAACCAAGTACTGAATACATATGCATGCTTATACTTTTCAGAGGTCTAATATTGTTCTATGTACAATTCTTATTTTATTGATTGCATGTAATATTCTAATTTTCTGAGATTGTGGATTTGGGGTTTTCATGAGTTGTAAGCCATACTCATCACAATTATGACAAATCATGGCTTGACCTATCTTGCTTTGCATGTGATGAGTCTATCTCATATATTAGTTTCATCTTTTAAATTGCATTACTGAAATAAATGAACTTTTGCAAGATATTCTAATTTTTTGAGTTTCACCTGTAATATTGTAACAACAGTTATAATGATGATATGAACAGAAAATAATACTAGGAACACGTTTGGCAAAATACACAAGTTTTGCAACTATAATAAAGTGGTGTTTTTTTTAGAAAGGGACTTTGGACACATAGACACCAAGGATAAGCTGAACCACTGAGAATTCATATTTGAATGGAATCAAATCTCACTGCAGGCTTGCCCACCCAATAGCTTCTTCTAGATATTTTGTTGGACAATGAATTATATATGATAAATACTATGGCATGTTAGGATGGATTAAAACAATGATATGCCAGAGACCTGAAAAGTGTTGAAGTGTAATTGATGGATAAATGTAAAAACGTGAAAAGAGTCAGGACATCAACTACCATAGTTAATAACTGCTCAAAAGCATCTAGAAAACTTTCCTTATCAATTGTCTTCTAAATTGTAACACTATTCCATGGCAAGACTGATCAAAATTGGCTAGTTAGAGTCCAATATAATTAGGTGATAAGACAGCAGATAAAGAGCTCTGTGTGAGGATGTAAGATATGTGAGTTAATGAAAACAGAGAGTATGCAAGAATCTCTCATTTTTTTAGCTTGTTATTTGTTTGCTGCTTTTTGTCCCTAACTTCTCTTGCTAGCTTTTTCACACTGGGAAATCTTTCTGGAATTAAAGTGCTATGAGACAAGGGTTGGTAGCTTTTAGATTCCTGATTAAAATAATCTTTGTGCTTAAAATATGTACAAAATGTTTTATAGATGGTATTTAGCTCCAACAAGATTGGCAAAAAATCTACCCCAGCATAAGTCCTAAATGTTGGAAATGTAAAAAAGTTGATGGTACATTTTGCCACATGTGGTGGTTATGCCCCGAGACCAGGACATATTGGGTCCAAATCAAAAATGGGTTACAAAAGATTATTGGGTACCGGATTGAGCTCAGACCGGAAACCTTCCGTCTAGGAATCATTAAGGATAAATTACCAAAAGTGGTAAAATACTTATTGCTACACATTACAACAGCTGCCAGAATAGCCTTTGCGCAGGTATGGAAAACACCAAATGTTCCCCACAAAGAATTGATCATACACAAAATAATGGAAAGTGCTGAGATGAACATGTTAACATTGAGACTGAAAGAAAGAGATGACTCTGGTAAAAATGGCTAACAAACAGAACTAAGAAGGGAGACAAGAAATCTAATTGAAATAATCTTTATGAGAGGAAAATGTAAATATGTAAACTATATAAAGATATAAGGATAGCAATTATAGTGGAAATTATTATTTAATATTAGTTTAATGTAATGTATTATGATATTTAATTTAAGAACCTATATGGATGCCAAGAATGTTGTTGAAATTAAGATATTTTATGATGTAATAAAAGAAACTCAATAAAAATACATTTAAAAAAAATAAAATAATATTTGTGCTTATATTACTAGGCAAAATCATGCCAATTAGTGACATGTACCTCTAATTTGTTGTGCTGAAAGTGTGAAATGTATTAAAAGGCAATTGGATTCAAGGTTTGAGCCTATTAACTTATGATTGTGCCCCTTGGAGGAAAAAAATATCCTGAGAAAGAAGGAAACAGATTCCCTGACTGTGAATGTAACAATACAGTTAGAATGAAAACAGAATAATACAGAATACAGAAGAATGAATATGTTCTATGGCCACAGAAGTAGGTGAAATGATGAACCCCCAAAATAGATACCGCTGGATAGTTGGAATACTAAACAACAGCACTTCAGACTGTAATATTTGTTTCAGGTTCACATCTATAACTATCTGATAAAGCAAATCCACTCATCTGAGAGAAACAACGGAAGAACCAATGTTTTTGGTGTCCAGTAGTTGACGTTTGGGTTTCTGTTGGTCTGTCAGCTTTTATGCGAAACAGCGAAGTTATAGCTCTGAAGAATGATACAGTCTCTGAGCAACATTCTGAATTATTGATGGCTTTTTGGCCTCCCCATTTTAGACTACTCAGATATGAATCAGAGATGCTGATGCGCCAGAAGAACTTGCTATTTTATTTTGCTTTGTGCTGCGTTTAACTTCTTTATGCCCTGGCTAATTTTGCAGTATTGTACCAGACCTCAGACAGTTGGTGCTCTGGCTTTGGCCCATAAAATAAGCAGTGACCCATATTCCACCTCAGCTACTGCTTTCCAGATGCATCTTACAGTTGGCTTTACTTCAGTTGGGCTTTTTTTAAAATTTATTTGAACTGCTCTAAGGATTGGTCTGCAAATGCTGAGTTCCGGTCTGTCCTTACCCATCTATTCTGCTCTCCATCAGGCCCTTAAATGACAATAGTTTAGAGGAACTAAAATTGTACTCCAAAGTGAATGTCATGAATTCCAGTTCTCTACACTATCCTGACTGTAGGATTTATTGGTGGCCAGAAATACCTATTTATTTAGGTGGCCAAAAATACCTATTCTGCAATGATTGAGATGCAGGATGAAAAGTAATAATGTTGTGCAACAAGAACACAAGGAAGAAGGAAGTGGTGCCATGGCAACCATGCCCATACCAGCCACCTCCTTTGTCTTGGATCTTTCTTCTTTCTTTTTCTTTTTGCATGATAGAGATAGGGACAGACATAAGGTGAGATTCCTGGTATGTGACCAGGGGTAGGAGTCAACCGGTGTTACTACCAGTTTGGTAACTACGTTTTCCCCTCCCTCTCTCCTTCCTTCCTTTGCACTTTATTAGCTTGTGTTAGCTTTTATGTGTTTTGTAAAACTTTAATAAAATAACATTTTATAATAATTTTAAAATTATAAAAATATTTTTTTTTAAATAGAGCTTTTGAAAAGTTAGCGAGAGGGTTGATCCATTTCATATATAACCACATGCATAAATACACACAGAGAGACACAGATTAGTGTATATCACAATTGCAATCTAACAATCCTCTGGTGAATGCAGCAGAGCAGAATTTTGCTACGGCCAGGATTCACAGTCATAACTGAGCCCTCGTTACTTAACAGAGGATCGGGTGTCGGAACATCTTTATTGTCCATTCCTTCAAATATTCAGGGTTGGCAAATTTCATTCTAACAATAATGTCATTGCTTCTGCAGTGAAAAAAGTTCTGAAGCTGTACTCAACTTCGTTCATTCTATTACCACCCTTATTTTCTTTATACCTCGTATGCCATTTTGAATGAGTCACAATGAAAGCTGAACTATAACGTAAGGCAAATAGAAAGATATACAGATCACACTAAGCAGATGGGGAAGAAGGAAATATGAAGTGTTTATGCTTTTTTTTTTTTACAATTTACACTCCAAAGTACTTAAAGAAAAAGCTTTTTTCGAGGGAAAAGTGCTGTATGTTTTCCTTGACCAAGAAGCTTCCTTTATAATATATTAGAACTACATTTGTAATAAAGCAGTTGCAAACACTAATTTAGCAAGCCTGAAGATCTTCAGTAACTATCTTAGGACTGGTCTGTCAGCAAAAAGTTAAGAGTCCTGCATCCAAAGGACCCAAATCCTCCCAAACACATAATTCATCAGGAAAAGCTACTATAAAATGAGGTAATTCATTCCATCGCAACTCTTCAGTTGGCTGGAATAACATGCCTTTATAAAGTGTTTTGCTGTATTATGTCACAGTGACTCACTGCCATGAGACAAAATATTGCATATGATCTGCATGCTAAAGTTAACACTGCCAAAGAACTTATGTTTATTCACACCAATAAAACACCAGTTTCCATGAATTATAGTGTGGTTCATGTGTAAGTAGACTGGATAGTTTACTGTACCTACTTTCCCATCTCTCTGATAGATAGATAACAGATAATAGATAACAGATAATCAGAGTTGGAAGGGACCTTGTAGGTCATCTAGTCCAACCCCCGCCCAAGCGGGAGACCCTACACCATTTCTGACAGATGGGAGTCCAATCTTGAAAGTCTCAAGTGATGGTGCTCCCATAACCTCCGAGGGCAAGCTGTTCCATTGGTTGATTGTTCTCACAGTCCAAAAGTTTCTCCTTATGTCCAGGTTAAATCTCTCCTTGTTCAGTTTCCATCCATTATTCCTTGTCTGATCTTCAAAGGTGCTTTAGAAAATAGCTTGACCCCCTCCTCCTCTCTGTGGCAGCCCCTCAAATATTGGAAGACTGCTATCCTGTCTCCCCTGGTCCTTCTCTTCACTAGACTAGCCATGCCCAGTTCTGCAACCGTTCTTCATATGTTTTAGTCTCCAGTCCCCTAATCATCTTGGTTGTTCTTCTCTGTACTTTTTCTAGAGTCTCAGCATCTTTTTTATAGTATGGTGACTAAACTGGATGCAGTACTCTAGGTGTGGTCTTACTAAGGCTCTATAGAGTGGTATTAATACCTCACTTGATCTCGATTGTACCCCTCTGTTGATGCAATTTAGGATTGCATTAGCTTTGCTGGCTGCTGCTGCAAACTGCTGGCTCATATTTAGCTGGTTGTCCACTAAGACTACAAGACCCCTCTCACAGTTAATGCTATTGAGCCTGGCTTCACCCAGTCTATAAGATAGATAATTAATTCATGTTGCCAGAAAAAACAATGTGATGGGTTTAAGTGGATATTGCCAAAATCAGCAAAACAGTACAAACAATGAGCACTTCCAAGCTAAGCTTCCATCAGATTATAGTTATAGTTAATTAAAGCAAGGGGTACAATTTCAAACTAAGCAAATTAAGGGCATTTTAATTAAATGCAGCATCATTTAGTGTTCAGCTAACATTTTCTACTTAACTTCATATCAGCTCGAAGCGATGGAGAATGAGTAACTACTACACGAAGCACTGTTGTTTATATGGAAGAAACAAATGAATTTTCCTTCCAAAGAGCTGATTCTCAGAATTGTTGATGTTCAACTCTGTTAGCTATGTCTAGCTTCTTCTTCTGATTTTGAACATACTGCCTGTGGCATATTCACCAAACGTTGACTTGAAAACTTCACTCATTGAGCCCTACTCGCAATTAAACTAATTGGGGCATTGTAAAATTTGCAACTCATACTTTTGCAATCTCAGTATTATTTGCAATTCACTGGGCTTGAAAAACCTTTTATTGGGGAGCATAATATGAAAAGAGAGGGATTATAGTTCAGCGATACATCACATGGTTTGCCTGCAGAAGATATTGGATTTCTAGTTGAATGAATCATATTCTGGTCATGGGAAAAGCTTCTGCCAAAGACACTAGCAAGTTGTCAATAATCATAATAGAAAATAGTTGGTTAATTTGATAAATTAAGATGATCCTATGGTCAGGCAAAAAAAAAAACAACAGCTATATTATGAAGAATCTTTAGTTATCAGTATCCATCTTTAACATGAACATTGTTTTTACATCACTGTGAACAGTGTGGTTCCGGAGTATTTTACATTTTAAAACAAACATGACAACATTGATATTGTTAACTTTCTTGCATAATTTGCTTGCTCTGCCAGTTCCAGAATTCCTTTACTTTCGTTGCTGAAGTTTTCTCCTGCAGGATCTGTGCTCCATGCACAGAAAACCATGGCAGAACCAGCAGAGTCTACAATATTGAAATAAAAATCATTTTTCAATACATAGTACAGCTAATATGCATTGCAAATATCTATTACATCATTGATAAGTCTGGAACAGTATTAATTCACCATGTGTATTACCTGTATATCAGAGGTGGTGTTCAGCAGGTTCTGACCAGTTCTGGAGAACCGGTCAGAACCGGAAATTTTGAGTAGTTTGGAGAACTGGCAAATCCCACCTCTGACTGGCCCCGCCCCCATCTATTCTCTGCCTCTCAAGTCCCAGCTAATTGGCTGGGTCTTCTTTTGTTACCCTGCACAGGAGAACAGAGCTGGAAAGCAGGTTAGTGGGGTGGGGAAGGAATGGAGATTTTACAGTATCTTTCCCCTGCCACGCCCACCAAGCCACGCACACAGAACCAGTAGTAAAAAAAATTTGAATCCCACCACTGATGTATGTGCACATCTATAATAGCAAGCTACAATTCTTTGGTAATTGCTTGAAAAGTATTAGAGCAATTCTGCTTTTTTTTAGTTTCCCACTGACTTAAGAATTGTTATAACAGTGCAACTGAATGAATAAGTTGCAACGTTAGCTTTACTATTATTTGTAATACTTGACAATTTCAGATAAACAGTGAAGAGAAAATGGAGATGATAATACAACATCTTGAAGAAGGATTCAGTTAAATTCAAGATGGAGAAGTTAATGGAGTTTATCCAGCAAAAATAAATTGCCAGCAAAAAAAGAAAAAGAAAGAAAAGAAAAAGATTGTTCGCACTATATTGAAACTATCCTTGTGGAGGCTTTTTGTCAATTCCTTTTCTTCTAGACTGGTAGGTAAGTCTGGTAGCCATGACGTATTATATAAATCATTATTGTATAATATAATGCAATAATACACTAAACTGTAAAATCACCACTTCAGACAAATGGTTCTCCAACTTCTTCTTATAAACTTCCAGTGTTGGAGTACTTACCTTGTGGAATGAAGTCTTATTATACAAAATCAAAGAATACTTGTAAAACATCAATCTTTCAAAGTTAAAAATGATCAACTGACTGCCTTGCAAACAATGGTAAGGTTATATACATATCTAAAATCCTTGGAAATTATTAAAAATTATTAAATTTGCCCCTAAGCAAAGTGTTAAAAATTTCCTGAAAAATGTTTTTTCAAACATGCATTTCAGAAGGTACTTGTATTCAATATGCTGTGTGACATAGAAATTACTCTGTACACAAGACTTTCTTTAAACAAAGCAACATCTTAGAATCAGACAAATTAATGAGAATGTCAAAGTAATTGTTCTCTTATCGCTAAGTCCCCAAGCACCATTCATGTGCAAAAGTCATGGCTGTCAGTCAGAGTGAATAAAATACCATATAATGAATCCTTACGCATTACAACTCGATCAAAGGCCTGGACACAAATTAATGGTTTGGAAAGAGTTGTCAACTCACAATTGACATTTAAATTTCTCTATCATACTGCGTGTAAAACAAAATTAATCTTCCTGGCTAATTCAGAACTGCAGCTAACCAAAACAGTAAAAGATTAAGGAATGTGAAATTCAAAGAAAACTTTAGATTTTCAAAATATATCAAAGTAGTTAGATAGGAAATTGGATCTTGGTGGTCTAAAATTATCAAAAAATAATCAAACATGGATTAATGATTGCTGATTATTATGTGATAGTGTTACCAACCATGCTTTATTTTTTCATTTTATTTATTCTAGACATTATGTTGTATTAAAATGAATGTTTTAATTTTTATCTTTGTTGTGGACTACTATGAGGTTACATGGACTTAGCAGTGTGCTAGATAAATAAACCAGTATATTAATAAATGGGTGATATTTTGGATCTGTAATTTTTGGCATATCTTATTTCTACTAAAATAAAAATAAATGAAAGTTGAAAGATATTTCTTCTGTAATTCTGACTCTAAAACATGTGTTTCAATATATAACTTCCTCCAGCTTTGTCATTTTCTGATTGCTATCATTGGTCACTGATCAAAACATAATATAAGATTGTTGTTTATATAAATTTAAGAAAAATGAAAACATACAAATGATTGAACTTCACTCCTTGTATACCTGCTGTACATATTAAAAAGTAAGTCTTTATTAATCCCATCCAGCCACAATGTTGAATGAAGCATTCTTTTATTCTGGTGAGAAATATCAAAAGCTGTTCTCTGCTCTAAAAATGAGAAAAGCTTTTAATTGTCCCTGATTGTGTGTTTCAAATGAATGCACAATCATTTAATAGGAGTCTTAAAACTAGCACATACAACTAGTTTATTAATTTTCAAAGTTTTATTCAAATGATAAAGCTCATTGTGGTTAAATCGGCACATCCCTTCCTCTGTTATTAAAAAAATAGAATTTTTTATTATAGTCACTAACTAGAATTGCAAAGAGAAACACATTGAAAATAAAAATAAAGTAACAATTTTACAGGGAGCATAACAAATTTTTAACTATGTTCAAGGATACTGAATCATAATGTTCCAGTAACAGTTCTACACAAAAAAGATCAAATTTTCCCTGGTGTTTTACTAGGCAAGGAATTATAAGGCAAATACTTGAATTCTTACAGAGTACAGTATGTAGCAGCACACAATGCTAATAGAAGCTATCTTCATATTTAACTCTACATAGCAATCCATCAGTGACTTACTGAATGTAGGGGAATTAGCCCTTAATTTTTACAATGGGTTTTAAATATTTATAGAGGTGGATAAGTGTAACTTTTTGGTTAAATGTCAAAAGCTACTCCTCTAATCTCTTCCTTTAACACGAATGCAGACTAAGTGCAAAAATTAACGAAAGAAAACTACATGGACTACATTGATGAAGTTATACTAAGGGCTGAGCTTGATATGTGAAAGAGCTTGCCTTCAAAGCAACAACCTTTCTTTAAAAGAAACACACAAAAACTTGCTGCTTTGCTTTTTCTAAAGAAGCACTTCTAAAGAACTAGTTTTCCATGGCTATATTTTCACACCAACTTATGTTTTCCTGTGCTGCTATGGTAGGCTTTTGATCTGATTTGGACATAATGCCTTGATCTGCCTGTCTGTGTGCTATGCTGAGCAGCTTCAGCAAATCTATTTTGCCAGCTGCTCAGAGAACAAGAAAGTAATTAATTTTTCATTTCTCTGTGTGCAGTCTTATCCCAATTGTAGGTAAAGGAGTTTACACTGGGCATTAACTCACAGTCTGGATGCAAAGAGGGAGGAGGCGGCAATGTCAAATGTTCATTTTTTTTTTACTTTCCTTTGCATGTTGTCTCCTCAATTTTTCCCTATAACAGCAGCTCCAAAAGGAAGATATAAAAGTGGGAGAAAGAAACCCAGGATTTAAACTCAGGGGCTACCTGCTTGTCAGATTCTTAGCTCTGTGGAATCTGCTTTTCATAATTCCTAGCGTTAGAATAGAATAGAATAACAGAGTTGGAAGGGACCTTCCAGGTCTTCTAGTCCCCTGCTTAGGCAGGAAACCCTACACCACTTCAGACAACCCAACATCTTTTTAAAAATTTCTAGTGTTGGAGCACTCACCAGTTCTGGAGGCCAGTTGTTTGACTGGTTAATTGTTCTCACCGTCAGAAACTTTCTCCTTAGTTCTAAGTTGCTTCTCTCCTTGTTTAGTTTCCACTCATTGCTTCTTGTTATGCCTTCAGGTGCTTTGGAGAATAGCTTGACTCCCTCTTCTTTGGGGCAGCCCCTGAGATATTGGAACACTGCAATCATGTCTCCCTTACTCCTTTTCATTAGACTAGACATACTGTCAGCCTTCAAGATCTTCTACTATTGCTTTGCATCTTTCGGCTGCCATAAGTAATGGGGAGAGGAAGGGGGATAAGCATGGGAAGCGAGCTGGAGGTGGTACAAACTGGCATTGTATAAACTGAGGCGGGGAGAGTACCTTCTTGCTTCGGTTTCTATTTCTTGCTTAGCTTTCTTTTCTCTGCGCAGCTGCAAACCTTTATCAAAGTATGCCAAGGTCAACGGACAGTAACTTCATCACCACCTGAAGATGTCCACATGAAGATGTTCACAACTTTTAATTGGAAGAACCATTTGAACTATTGGGGGTGGGATCAACTCCATCACTTTGTATATGTGATTTACGCACCTAATTCCTCAGATTCAGAATTCTGTGGTTGCTACCACTTCGTTTCCAGTAAAAGATATCTTTTCTCTAATTAAAAGAGTCTAAGTATTTCTTTCTTGGATTTTGAATGGAGCACTGCCTGACACATACCCAGTTCCTGCATCTGTTCTTCATATGTTTTAGCCTCCAGTCCCTATCTGTTTTTTCCTATCTCAGTAGGCGTCATCTATTTAATCCTTGGCTTTCATTTTTCTATAGAAATTGTTAGGAATCTGTCTAACAATTAGTTGGGTTGGCAATATATAAACCAACAGTGTATGTTTGTAGCTTTAAGATAAGATCACTGTATATCATAACAGAAATCCTTGAGACTGTGATAGAACCTGTAGTGAAGGCAATTTAAGACTTGTGGACTTCGGCTCTCAGGATTCCTCAGCCAGTTTGAGATTGGAATTAGCAGTAGCTCTAGAGAGTAGAATTAGTGTAATTGCTTGAGTATGATTTTAATTATACTCATGTCTGTTGAAGTTTAAGGTATGTAAATGAGGTATGAGTTTAATATTTCCAAGGAAATGAGAAAGAATATAAAAGTAGATTAAGCCATTGCTAAAAAGTAGAGGCAGTGTGAAGTCTGGGCACTGCAATGCTAACCCTGCAATTAAAAGCAACAGTGGGAATTACAAGTATGGTGGATTGAGTGTCTCAAAGTTGTGTTACTGGCTGGACTGATCCAGGAACCAAAGGAACTAAAAAGAGTTGTTGTGTATTTTCGTAGTGTGTTATTAACTACTGTATTATATACCAGATGGTACTTTCTGGCCTAGCACATTTTTCCTTTAAATTCAAAGTCCAGTAACTGAGGTATGTCAAACCAAGAGTTACTACAGTGATAAACAAAGATTGGATTGAGAAAGATTTTAGCTGAATTTTTCTTTATCCAATGTCTCAATAAAGTTGGATTCCAGTGATTAATTGGTCATGTACAATAGCGGTAATAATTTTTCAGGGATTTCTTGTTATTTTTAACCTTTTTGCTATTTGCTATTCAATCATGTTTGTCTAGAATTTCATTGTTTTAGGGACTTCTGTTTTTTCAAGCATTCAACTACTTCAGAAAGACAGCTCCTTTTATTTTGGCAATATTTGGAAAGGGAGCTGGAAAACAAAAGCTGAAAGTTCAACTGCCAAAGAGGACAACTGCAGTGCTTCTGCGCCGTGCCATCCGTACATTCTGCTGTGACATTGAACTATTGTTCATCATATGAATTGGCTCCTACCTTGAAGATACAAAACTATAGGCACCAGTTCCAGCAAGATTTTCTTGTTCTGTCAGCAAACAGCTAACAAGGATGATGGATGGATCATTTCTCGCCTCAGGAAGGTGTGTTTATTTGTGAAAGGAAGTGGAAAAGGAAGAAGAGAATGGAAATGAGAGGAGGAAAAAAAGAAGGAGAAGACAAGAAAAAAAAAGAACCCTCTGTAAAATCTCGGTCCTTTTAAAGTAATTAATTCTATTCTGTCATAGATACCCAATATACCCACTAATGAAACATGCGACTTTAAAAAAAGCAGCAGAATCAGACTTTAAGGCCAAACGAGGTTAGTAATTAAAATATGAATATATATTTTCTCACAAATATAGAGAGGGAACAATGCAATTTTTGTGTTCTGGAAACTTAATATGTATTAAACATTTATATTAAAGACAGTTATTTTAGAAATTCCATAGGCAAATTAAGGCTGCAGTTTTAATATTGGTTTAAATAAAAAAAAAAATAGCAAGACAGACAGCACTGACAAAGCTTAAGAAACTTGAGGTAGTATCTAGACCAGAGGTGGTATTCAACTGGTTCGCATCGGTTCAGGAGAACTAGTAGTGGTGATTAGGCATGGGTCGCCAAACCAGTAGTAACTTCTGGCTGGCCATGCCCCCAAACCAGTTCCCTGGTCATTGGTCGCTCAGTTACTCTGCTATGATGCTCGCTCGCTTGTGCAGCTTGTCTGCCTGCCGATCGCCCCGTTCAGTCACTCCTCCCTTCCTATGTGCCACGCTGGGCCCTTATGGCTTGCCTAACCTGACTTCCCCTGTGCCCCAACTGAGCAGGCCCTCCCCCACCACCCAGGGCTTTTCTGGGCCTTCCCCCACTGCCTGGGGCCTTTCCAGGCCTCATCACGGCCACTCGGGGCCTTTCTGGGCCTCTCCCCCACCACCCAGGACCTTTTCATGCCTCCGTCCCACCATCCGGGACCTTTCTGGGCAGGAGGAGGCCAAAGTGGGCTGTGTTTTTGGGTGGGGGGGCAGTGGTGGCAGCAGTGCAGCTATGGGAAGCAGCCCCAGGAGTTTGTGACTTCCCTTTCGGGGCACCTCTGCCGCCCCTCTCAGCCCCAGCTCAGCAGAGAAAGTGAATGGAGGTGCCCCAAAATGGAGGCAGTGAACTCCTGGGGCTGCTTCCCATAGCCGTGCCACTCCCGCCGCTGCCCATGTGCTTCGAAAGGGAGGGTGGATGGATGTTCTGGGGCTGCTGCTTTCTTCATTGTCCCGCCGCTCGCTCTTCTGGAGTTTGCCCAATAAGTTCTTCCCAGAAAAAGTATGTGTGAGATAGAGACAAGGAAGGAAAGAAAAGGAGGAAGAGAGGAATGGCAAGAAGGAAAGAGCAAGAAAGGAAGAGGAAGGGAGAAAAAGAAATAAAGAGGAAAAGAGAAAGAGAAAGAAAGAAAAATAGGAAGAAAAAGAAAGTGCAAGAAAGAGGAAGGGAGGGAAAGAAAGAGAGAGAGAAACAGAGAAAGAAAGAAAGAAAGAACAAGAAAGAGGGAGGGAGAGAAAGAAAGAGAGAGAGAAAAACAAAGAAAGAAAGAAAAAAAGAAGGAAGGGGGGGAGAGAGAAAACTCTGTGCTATTATTTTTAATTGTTCCATTATTTATCATATATTAATATTTCACACTGTCCCTACACCTAGAGTGATTTTACTGCCTTTCTTTTGCCCAGGTATTTTTCAGGGTTTGCATGTCAATAGTCCAGAGCATAAATACACGCGTGTTTAACAGAGTTGAAAGGGACTATGGAGGTCTCCTAGTCCAACCCCCTGCTCAGGCAGGAAAACTCTGAGGATGCCAAACTCTGAGTAGAGATCCTGGGAAAGGTGTCAGAATAATATAATAACACTTAGAAGGGACCTTGTGGGGAACTCTATACCGTTTCAGAGAAATGGCTGTCCAGTCTTTTGTTAAAAACTTCCAGTGTTGGAGCACCCAGAACTTCTGGTGGCAAGCAGGTCCACTGGTTAATTGTTCTCACTGTCAGGAAGTTTCTTTCTGCTTAGTTTCAGGTTGTTTCTCTCCTTGTTCAGTTTCCATCCTTCTGGTGCTTTGGAAAATACATTGTCCCCCACATTTTCAGGCAACCCCCTAAAAGCCTGTTGCCTATCACCCTCTTGGGCAAAGCATGTGAGCCATTTCCTCTTTGCAGTGGTCCATGAAAGTACCTCTATAGTACGTAGATAATAAAGTCAAAAAACGGTGAACAACATTTTTACAGAACTACAGATACGTTGAGGCTGGGTGTGACAAGGAATGGCTGGAAGGGGAGGGGCCAGGTGAGGCACCCCTTGACACGAGTGACATTGAGTTGGCCACACACCCCCAGTCACATCACCACCAAGCCATGCAGCCAGTCATGTGACCATCAAGCCAGGCCCACCCAGTCACATGACCACCCCAGTCACATGGTCAACACGCCACACCTACCAAATAAGCCACACCCACAGGACTGGTAGTAAAAAATTTTGAATCCCACCACTAATCTAGACTTTATATTGTTTGGGAGGTTTAGGTGTGTACACAGGCATTCAGACGTGTGTCTGTGAGTATGGGTAACAAAGGGGAGAAAATAATGATGTATGCATATTAAAATCATCACACAAATGTCCTGACTGACATACAGTATTTGTATTAGGTCCTAAGATACAAATACTGGTAGAATTTGGCAATAACCGTAAATAATAGAATTTGCTTGGTAGTAGTGTGTGTATATGCGTTGTTATTTTGATGACATTGGCCATTGATCCAAGTATGAAAACTATGCATACCTTTAATTAGTATGTTAGATCAGTATGCCTAGAATTAGAATGTTTGTTTTTCAAAGTTTCTTGTAAGGGAAGCAACTTGAAGTAGATAATGTTTTCAAGAGCGTTTTAATGCTTTAATATTTTTTTTAAAAAAAAAATCTGTCAGTTTAAGTTTTATTCATTGTACACAACTTAATATTATATATACTATTATTTTTCTATTCTGCTAAATCTGTCTTTCTTGATCTGTACCCATGGCAAAACATCTGACATTTTTTTTGTTTCTACTTCAGCAGATGGAAGCATCTAGCTGACATACTGTCAGATGGTGTTCCATTCAAAATCCAAGAAAGAAATACTTAAGACTCCATTAATTAGAG
>NW_020769320.1:20947572-20975330 GCF_900518735.1 Pseudonaja textilis | reverse complement strand
GAAGGAAGGAAGGAAGGAAGGAAGGAAGGAAGGAAGGAAGGAAGGAAAACCAGTTCTCTATTGGATGAAATCACCAGTAGCTAAACGTGACTCAGGGAGTCATTATTTATTATTCTCTGAATGGTGTTTTATCTATTTCCTTCATACTTTTTGTTTCCTTACTTCACATTCTTTCTTATTAAAAATAATAAGGCAAACACTATACTTGCTTCAATTAAGCTTCAATTTCTGCTCACAGTCATCATCTTTATAAATGGTCTTTAGCCAAATGCAAAGAAACAACATCCACTGGAAATATTGAAGTCTTCCAGAAAATTTCTCTTTTCATCCTTCCAAATCAGTATAAAAGATACCACAGATTACCAAGGCTTTTTGCTTTTGTTGTTGCTCTTTGCAGCTCCGTTCAAACAAACAAACAAACAAAACACTGTTTAATGTTTAAGAAAGTACAATGGTGGAGAGATGTTTGACAAAGTAACACACATTTTATTATTTAGGTGATGCTCAATTTTTGTTGGCCTAGTTTTTAAATTAACCCATACCTTTAAGTGACAAGAGAATCACCCTGTCTCTCTGATGTGATATCTCTTGTGCTTCTTCCATTCCAGATGTAACTTGAGAGCACATTGAAGCTCACTGTAAAAAAGTTCAGATTCACCCTTATTTGAGTCTATAGTTGGGTTGTAGATTTGTAGTACAGTTATGTTGAGTGGCTTGCAACGAATTTGGATAGTTGTTATGTCATAGCTGTATACTAGGGGTGGGATTCTACCAGTTCACACCTATTCGCTAGAACCAGTTGTTAACATTCTAAGCAGTTCCGAGAACCGGTTGTTAGAAGAAATTACTGGCCTAATCCTGTAGGAAGGAAACATTCTGGTGTTGCTTACAGAAACTGCCTCTCCGTTAACCTGTATTACATTCTTGGCAGGACTAGACTTCCTGTTGCAGGAACTTCTCTGGAGTTTTTTCCCCTCCTTTGCTGCTACTTTGCTTGTGTGGAGTGACCATTCAAAGTTACAATGGCACTGAAAAAAGTGACTTATTACTATTTTTCTCATGACTGTTGCAGCATCCCCACAGTCATGAGAGGCCAGGCGAGGAGATGCGTGCCTCAATGTGAATGATACTGAGTTGGCCACACTCAGCCAATAACATAACCATCAAGCCATGCCCACTGAATCACATGACCACCAAGCCATGCCCACCACCTAAGCCACGCCCACAGAACCGGTTATTAAAAAAAATGAATCTCACCCCTGGTGTATACTCTGTGATTCTCAACACATTTAGCCACTTGTTTGCTCATGCAGAATGCAACTCCTTTTCATCTGATGATGATGTTTCCAGAAGAATAAATCATAACGTTGAATTGACCACTTCCTGTCCAGTATAACTCACTGATGCCAAGGATGTTTACATCATTTCTAATCATTTTTACAATTTCAGGCTTCTCAAGAGACATGCCTCTAGCATTCCATGTTTCAATTCGACATAATTTTGTACAAGGTAGGTGAGTTGTTTTCTCAAGGACACTGTCAATTGTTGGGCTTCCTAAAGACTTTCCTCCAATGATGTCATAAAAAACCATGACTACTGAAGAGTCCTTACTCTTTTCCAGGAGCTTGCAGGCTACCACTCAGCCTGGATGGTCTACTGTTGGCATCCATGTTGAGTTATTGCCATAAAGTATTCCAGTGAAATTTTTTACAGAGTAGTTCACCATTACTTTTCTTAACTGTCACCATTTATCTAGGCTTGGGATTTGTATATGGTTGATAAAACATAGGTTTGTTAGATAATTACATGATTTGTAGTCCATGATTATTAAACTGACTTAAATAGCAATAGCACTTAGACTTAGATACCACTTTACAGTGCTTTACATCCCTCTCTAAGAGGTTTACAGAGTCAGCATATTGCCACCAACAATTTGGGTCCTCATTTTATGCACCTCGGAAGGATGGAAGGCTGAGTCAACCTTGAGCCTGGTGGGATTTGAACTGCCAAATTACAGGCAGCCTGTAGTCAGCAGAAGTAGCCCGCAGTACCACACTCTAAGCACTGTACCCCCATGGATCATAAATACAGATTAATTGGTATTAAGCTAACACTGTTAATTTAAGACCTAACTTGACAAGGCTACCTACTGAAGTTTGACTTTACTACAAAAAAAAAACAAAAACAAATTAAACAATAAATGGTATGTATCCCATGCAAATTCATTTTTCCCATTCACTCTACAATTACATATAAGTTCTTCATGAACACTTCCTTTGTTACCCAATAATTCAAATGTGAAGACAAGCAAAATACCACCCAATGTATTTTCAAAGGGGTTATCATTATCCCATATTGTATATGACAATTGAACTCCGACATTTGCACAGATAATAGTGGAACAGTGAAAATGAAATTCCTCTTATGAAAAATAGATGTGATTTTTCATTTCACTGTCTGTGCCAAAGCACTGATTGTACTTTACTGTAATACAGACAAAACATAAAAGCTAGTGAATGATGTAAGTATCACTGAAAGATTTTTTTAAAAAGGAAAACTCATCTCAGGACACTTATAGTTTAGTTATCTAGAAAATACTGTCATAGTCTTGCCAAATGCATTGAGAGTTATAGTGTATCTTAGAGGGAAGGCTATATGAATGCTTTGCTATGAATTTATGAGCTGTATAGGATCCAGATATATAATGCAATTAGTGGTGAAGTATATAGATAGTGGATGTGCTGAAAATATTTCCTTTTAGATATATATGTCATTTTAGCACAGAAAAATAGATAATGCCTAAAAGTAGGCAACAGGAAGAAGTCAGCTCATGGAAGACTCAAATCTGTTTTGGGGTGGCAGGGAAATGCCATATACATTCTGCAACTTATCCTATGTTGGTCAATCATGGCTTTCACAAAGCACTTTTTCATAGGAGAAGATATGAGTAAACTAAGTTATTAGACTTAGTCACATGTATGTTAAATGTGGCATTCCTTGCTAATGGTAAGAATAGTAGATTTAAAACCCAAGCATACTTAAACTATTTAATGCAATGTAGGCAGTCTAGTCCTGAGACTGTCTTGAAACCAAAATACTGCTTCTTGTATCCATTCGGAGGTGGTATTCAGCAGGTTCTGACCAGTCTGGAGAACAAGTACTGGAACTTTTGAGTAGTTTGGAGAACTGGCAAATATCACTTCTGACTGGCCCCGCTCCCATCTATTCTCTGCCTCCCGAGTCCCAGCTGATCATCTGGGTCTTCTTTTATGGCACAGGAGAACGGAGCTGGAAAGCAGGTTAGTGGGTTGGAGCAGGAATGGAGATTTTACAGTATCCTTTCCCTGTCATGCCCACCAAACCACACCTACCAAGCCACACCACGCCCACCAAGCAATGACCACAGAACCAGTAATAAAATTTTTTGAATCCCACCACTGTGTCCATTAACTAGGAGATACAATATATGCAATAGACTGACATGCGTAAATTATTGCTAAACTCATAATTCCTTAGTATCATACTGACACACAAACACATTTCATCACACAGATATAATTTATTTCCAATAAATAGTTCGTATGTCCTGAACAACACAAAAGGGCTGCTATCACGTGTGAGTCCCAGAGCAAAATGTTTAGAAACTAAAGATTACAACTGGGAAACATCCATGATGCTTTTCAACCTATGGCACCATTCTTTTTAATAAATACATCATTTTAGTGATGAAGCCTATCCCATCATTGGCAGAGAAGAATCTGTTTCTAAGTTCTGTATGCTTCCTTTCTAATTGACTTAGGAGTTTTATATTCACTGACTTAGTGAATATGAGACTTCCTTCTTCGTTCCTTCCTTCTTTCCTTCCTTTCTTCCTTCCTTCCTTCACTCCCTCACTCCCTCCCTCACTCACTCACACACACAAACATTGCTTAGGCATTAGAAGAATGCTCTGTCACATTGAGAAGCTGTTCTCAGTGGAGTTCCCAGTACTTTAATAACTAATGAAAGTTGACACATCTTTATGAAAAGTTATTTATGAAAGATCTTGACTTTTCACAATGTTGACTGTTCGCTATGAAACCTGTCTACCCATCACCCTCCCTCCCAGTTTATATCAAAGCTGAATTTTTCAAGGGATAAATATTGTGTTAGCATAATGCCTGTCAAATTAGATTTATCAAGAGTGATGTATAATATTGTCTAAGCCTGTGTGCTGTATAATCTTGTGTGCATGAGCTATCTTCATACTTACAATAGAAGCTCCAGAAGTCTAAAAACTAGTTCTTAACATTTATTTTATTTTTATTTTATTTATTTATTTTTGTCAAAAGCTTACAATATAACAGAAACAAGAATAAACATAAGTTTAAAGAATAAACATAAGTTTACAGGGATGGTAGGCACGATTGTGTGCTTATGCACATGTGGTTGCGTAATGAGTACAAAAGAAAAGTTCCTTTTCCTGAAATATCAGGCCCAAGTTTAACTCACAAGAATTACTATTCTCAGGGGGAAAAAGAATGACTATACTTTTGCTATGGACTTGTTTAAAGAAAAATATACTTTTGCACTGATTCAAGGGCCTTAATGGATCTGGACATCTAACAATGTATTTCTCTAAATCTTTCCTAGCCTGTTTATGTTGGTCTTACATAAAATTCCCTGAAAAAAAATATCTACTCCCTTTTAGATTTTGGCTCATTCCTCTGTGGATACTTATTTCTTCTGTAAACTTTTAATATTTTGAAATATGAAGTTTTTGTTTCAGAATCTGCTACAGTATTTCTGTTCAGCTGATGATTTGATAGCCATTCTAAAGCTCTAAATTTGTTCTTTATCTACTCTTCGTATGTGATCACTGCCTTGAAGTTTGGCTTCAGCTGATAGACAGCACATGATATTCTCTTGTACGATTATCTGAGTCAATGGAATGTGCAGGAGAAAAGAAATATCAGGCTTCCTTCAGTAATGGCAAGTTGTCCAGGCTTTGAGCCAACAAACCATCCCCACACCACAATATCTTTATATATGACTGCATTTCTTATTGTGAAATCGGTGTTTGGCTTTTACCACACATAATTATACCTGCGTAGCCTCGAAAATTGGACTTTAGTCTCACCTGTTCGTTGAACATTGGTTTAAAAATCTGGGAAGTCATCCAGATACTTTCTGAAAAATTTCAGACAATGGCTTTTGCTTTGCTGTTCTCCTATGAACTAGAACTTTTCAGATGTAACAAATAACACTATTTTTAAAAAACCCAAGGGATAGATGGCACAGAGTTTCAATGTTCAAGGTTCAAAACAGCAGCCAAACATTTATTGAAAAGTGGGAAAGAAAAGGCCTAGGATCTAAACTTTGGAACTGACGTATAGCGTGGGATTTTTGCGTGCTGCTAGATGTTGTATGGAACATGTATGTTTTTCTAATTTTCTGCAGTAACCATACAACTTTCTTGGGTCTTGCTTAGGAATGTGCCTGGAATGATGCTCTAACTAAGGGTGGGGTGTCAAACTCATGTCATCACAGCAGCATCACGTGACATATTGACATTTTTTTTCCTTTTGGTAAACCGGGCGTGGGCATGGCCAGCACATGATGCACCCAGGCCATGGGCCAGGAGTTTGACAGCCCTGCTCTAACTGATGATGGAGTAATAAACATTAGAATTTAATCAAAGTAAGAGTGAAGTCTGCAAATCCCTGTATGTTGTTTGCCTTGATACCTTTATGGATGAGTTCATACAGTGGTCTGAGACTGATTTTGAAAGGAAGTATGCTCTGGGCAAGGTTCACTATT
The DNA here is from genome assembly GCF_900518735.1 of Pseudonaja textilis. The sequence goes on along the minus strand of NW_020769320.1, from coordinate 20,969,531 downwards.
ATCCCAGCAAGATTCACTATTATCCCAGTACTGTGCCTTGGATTGTGGACTGTTGAAACCCATGGATTAAGAAGTGATTTGTACACTTTTCCAGATTGTACACATCCACCGTTGTTATGAAAGTCTTTGGGAAATATTTTTGAGCAGTGCATATTGTTCTTCTAGAAAATTCATGGCGAGAACTTCCCTGAAACCAGGGTGAGCTGAAACTGTTCGATTTTTATAAAGCGAAAATGATCCAAATTGACCCTGTGGTTCCGTGCAACTGGCCTAATTTTTTTAATATATAAATTAATTTATTGAAATGAGACAAGGGAATGAAAGTTTTACATACATTGCATGTTGGAAGGCTTTGGCTTTGAAGTAATTGAAGTAAACTTTGAATGCTGAGGTTACTTGTTCACACACTCTCTTGCTAGCTCAGCAGGATCCACATGAAAAGGTATGAAAACGTATGAAAACTTTCAGAAAATCACCGGGAGAAGAATTTTTTTTTTCACAGAATGATGCGCAAAAATAACACATACAGTCTTTTTTTTTCTCTGCATAGAAAAAAAAAGACCGTATATGTGGAAACCTTGGCTTTTGTTGACCTTTCTACTAGCATAATGTATCTAATTCTTACAGAACGTTTTTAGAACTGTTAAAGATATTTTATCAATATAGATTTACAATGTGTGCTTGTGCGTGTGTGTGGGGGGGGTGTGGGTGTGCATCTGTGTTATCTTACAGAATAGATCTCTTCTGAATATCCCCATTAGTCATTGTTGATGAGAATATATTGCACCAATAAGAAATAATAATTAATCAAGACCAGGGATGCGTCACTGGGTATCACAGCAAACTGATGGTAGTTCAGTCCATGAAAACAGATGAGCTCACCCAGAGGTTATTGAATAGAATATTGATATTGAATAGGAACAGATAGAAAACACCAAACCTTGCAGTATCGCACATGGTAGCCTGGCATTTCTCCTTCCTTGTTACTATTCAATGCCAGAGAAATTAGTAATATCTGACATCAGTACAATCGAGCAGGTTCAGAGGTCCTTCATGAGAAAGTCTTGCACTCCCCAACAGCATGAAGCCAAGTCTTCATCCCAATAAACCCCTTTTTATTTAATTTACAATGAATTTCCTCTCCAGCAAAGTCCCAGCCAACAGTCTTTCAAGATAGTTCCCAATTACAGACCTTTATCAGGCTTGGGGAGTGGCCAGGCTGATATCTTTCAGATGCCGTAATACTTGGCAATTATGCCGGAATGAGCTAATTGTTTCCTGCAAAGCCCCATTCCCCTTTTGCTCCCCTTTTTATAATCAAGAGGAGGGGCCATTCATTGTCCATTTGTGCTTTTTCTCCCAAATTGGCCCTTATTCCTCAGCTGTTCCCTTCTTCTGGCAACTCTGTGCATTTGCTTACTGGGAACAGGCTCCAGCTATTCTTCTGCCTCACTGATGTCTGACTCCAAAGGCACCTGATAGCTGTCAGATGGTCCTGGCGCCATTTTTGCCTCCTGTTCTGACCAAGGTTTCCTGAGACAGTAACAATCACATGCTGTTCCCAAAAACCTTTTCTTTTAATTTCAATGCCTGTGAGTTTTATGCATTCACAGCCCATAATGAGTCCCAAACAGTTTATGAATAGTCCAACAGAAGTCTGCCACAGTCTTTCAGGATAGGGCTGATAAGCATCCACCTTTATCTTTCTTGAAATGTTGCCAATTAGCTGTACAAGGCAAAACAGAGCACAAAGTCAGCATGGAGCTTCAGCATTTAAACCGACCAGAACAAACAAACTTGCTTCCTGCAAAGGCTCATGTCCCTTTGCTCCTCCTTTATGTCTTATGGGAGGGGCCAATCATCTCCAAGCCTTACTCCTGAGTTGCCCCTTTTGTCTTAACCATTCTTGCCTTCTGGCAGCTCTGCACAAGCGTGCACTGGAACAGGCAGCCCCTGTTCCTCTATCTCGCTGATGTCAGATTCTGGAGACTCCAGAGTCAGCACATAACTTTCAGATGGCCCTGGCCGCATCTCTGTGTTGAATGCAGCTCCCTCCTCTGAGCCCTCCCCAGACTCCAGGACTGGCCCATGTTCCTGACTCTGCTGCCAGCTGCACAGGCTGCCAGATGCCAGTGGACCACAACACCCCTGATGCAGGGCCCTCAGAGCCTTCCCCAGACTCCAGGTCTGGCCCATGTTCCTCCCCAACCTTCTCACTGTCTGAATCTGCAGACTGAATTTTCTCACAGTCTGAATCTGCACCTGAAACTTGCATGATCTTCTCAGCCACCTTCCCCAAACAGTTCCTCCCCAACCTTCTCACTGTCTGAATCTGCTGCCAACTCCCCTGAAAGCTCTCAGGCCACAACAGAAATTCTTGGTTTGGATAACTTAGAACTGCGTCACTTGCGATCATACCTAGGTATTATATACAAAATCATACATCTTAATGTTTTACCTGTAAATGACTTTTTCTGTTTTAATTGCAATAATATGTACGTGAACAACCGCTTTAAATTCATTCTAAACTTGACTGTAAGAAGTACAATTTCTGTAATAGAGTTGTTGAAGTCTGGAAATGCCCTAGCTGATTTAGTTGTCTCAGCTACAATTTTTCACAGTTTCAGTCACAAATTGACTTCCGTAGACCTTACTTCATATTTAAGTGGTGAGTAGAGGGGACGTGCATAAGTGCACTAATGTGCCTATCATCTCTGTCATTGTATTTTTATTCTCTTATTTTTGTTCTAGTTTTTGTTTGACAAATTCCAATAAATAAAATAAAATAAATAAACATACCTTCATTTGGGGTTTTGATGACTAGAAAGAAAAAACCCTGAAAATAGGAAAAAAGCAAGCCTTTGTAGTAATTATAGTGGAAGAAATAATTTACTATTTGTACTTACATTTGGAACAAAAAAAAAAAATCAGAAGCATCTTCCTTCTATTTTTTTTTAAATTTTAGTCTTTCTGCACTTTTTTCTTCTTTCTTCACTGGTTTTGCTCTTTATCAGTGTAATATCTTTTGTCTTTCATAAAAGATCGCGCACACACACAATGATAGCAAAATGAAACAACAACGGTAGTAATCTAAACAATGACTATCTGAGCAACAACGAGGACCCTTGTGATAATAAGGGCATTTTGGTTTGTTTGTGAACTGGAAACATCCTAATAGCTGGAGGAGAAAAAGAACCCAGAGTAGTCTTATATTTGAAAAATAAATTTTATCCTCTCTTGTTTGGTCCATCAATATGTGAGCTGTGCTGTGTGTATGTTAACGTATCTCTCTGTGTATCTTCTCCTGTTGTGTAATAGCATTCCTGTGAACACAGAAAATTATCTAGGAAGCAAGCAGTGAGGAAAAAATTTCACAACAAATCATGGATTTCTAAAATAAAGCACATGAAACCCATAGCTGTGCACAAAAATGGTTTGTGGAGTACAACTTCTGAAGAAGTATCTATGGCAAAAATCAGCAAGAGGTAGTGTTAAAATGGGCAATAAGCAAAGATTCAATGTAAACATTACGCTTAGAAAGCAACTCATACATTTAGTTTGTTCTGCCTCGTGCACACTGTCGTTCTCTATATACAGGTGAAACTCGAAAAATTAGAATATCATGCAACAGTACATTTATTTCAGTAATGCAACTTAAAAGGTGAAACTAATATATGAGATAGACTCATTGCATGCAAAGCAAGATAGTTCAAGCCGTGATTTGTCATAATTGAGGTGATTATAGCTTACAGCTCATGAAAACCCGAAATCCACAATCTCAGAAAATTAGAATATTGTGAAAAGATTCAATATTCTATAGAGACTCAAAGTGCCCAACTCTAATCAGCTAATTAAGCCATAACACCTGCAAAGGGTTCCTGAGCCTTTAAATGGTCTCTCAGTCAGGTTCAGTAGGAATCACAATCATGGGAAAGACTGCTGACCTGACAGTTGTGCAGAAAACCATCACTGACACCCTCCACAAGGAGGGAAAGCCTCAAAAGGTAATTGCAAAAGAAGTTGGATGTTCCCAAAGTGCTGTATCAAAGCACATTAATAGAAAGTTATGTGGAAGGGAAAAGTGTGGAAGAAAAAGGTGCACAAGCAGCAAGGATGACCGCAGCCTGGAGAGGATGGTTAGGAAAAGGCCATTCAAAACTGTTGGGGACTTTCACAAGGAATGGACTGAGGCTGGAGTCAGTGCATCAAGAGCCACCACACACAGATGGATCCTGGACATGGGCTTCAAATGGTGTATTCCTCTTGTCAAGCCACTCCTGAACAACAAAAAACATCAGAAGCATCTTACCTGAGCTAAAGAAAAACAGAATTGGTCTGTTGCTCAGTGGTCCAAAGTCCTCTTTTCTGATGAAAGCAACTTTTGCATCTCATTTGGAAACCAAGGACCCAGAGTCTGGAGGAAGAATGGAGAGGCACACATTGCAAGATGCTTGAAGTCCAGTGTGAAGTTTCCACAGTCTGTGTTGATTTGGGGAGCCATGTCATCTGCTGGTGTTGGTCCACTGTGCTTCATTAAGTCCAGGATCAACACAGCCGTCTACCAGGAGATTTTGGAGCACTTCATGCTTCCTTCTGCAGACGAGCTTTATGGAGATGCTGACTTCATTTTCCAGCAGGACTTGGCACCTGCCCACACTGTCAAAAGCACCAAAACCTGGTTCAATGACTATGGGATTACTGTGCTTGATTGGCCAGCAAACTCACCTGACCTGAACCCCATAGAGAATCTATGGGTCATTGTCAAGAGAAAGATGAGACCGAACAATGCAGAAGAGCTGAAGGCCACTATTGAAGCATCCTGGTCTCCCATAACACCTCAGCAGTGCCACAGGCTGATAGCTTCCATGCCATGCCGCATTGAGGCAGTAATTGCTGCAAAAGGGGCCCAAACCAAGTACTGAGTACATATGCATGCTTATACTTTTCAGAGGTTCTATATTGTTCTATGTACAATCCTTGTTTTACTGATTGCACGTAATATTCTAATTTTCTGAGATTGTGGATTTGGGGTTTTATTGAGCTGTAAGCCATAATCATCACAATTATGACACATCTCGGCTTGAGCTATGTTGCTTTGCATGTGATGAGTCTATCTCATATATTAGTTTCACCTTTTAAGTTGCATTACTGAAATAAATGAACTTTTGCATGATATTCTAATTTTTTGAGTTTCACCTGTATTTTCTTCTTGTCTAAGGATATAGCATCACTGATAAGTGACACACTGGTTCAGAAAACTTTGGAAGACTGAGCCTTAGCAAAATTTGTCAGGCGCTTCGTTGAGCTTTAAGATCAATTCTTCATGTAGAAAGGGTGCAGAAATGAACCAATTTTGGACTCGCTTTTTAATTCAGAAGCAAAAGGATACTTGGCTCAAACTAAGAGGGAATATGCGATGCAGCGCACAAAGAAAGCACATAAATACACATTAGTGAGCTGTAATATTTATATTAGCCCCTTTCCGAGGAATACATTCTGATATGTAGTCTTTCGCTATAAAAATTCCTCAACCAGCATCTCATTCTGGCAGTTGCAGACCAAACACCAGGAGAACACCCAGATTGGGAAAAGCTGTTTTGTGCTAACATAATAAGGATAGTCAGGTTTTCTGTTGTTTATATGTGTTTATGAACATGAGGCTGAAAGAGAAGAGCTGTCTTGGGGAACTTCAAAAAACAAAACTTGAGATCTGGATAAGAATTCTTGATTTGTACTTTTACCCATATAGCCATGAGGTTAGGTTATTTCTCTAAAACTTTATTTATTTAAAGAGTTTGTATGTTACTTTTTAACCCCCAAAATGGTTCACATAGAGTCAATGAAAAAAAAACCCCCCACAGATTTACAGCTAAAAGACATAAAACAAAAAAGAAAAGCAAAATTAGAAATACAGTTAATTTCCATACAGTATCTGTATTTAGAAAATACAGGGAGGGATTACTACTCCTTTCTTCTACATGTGGGGAAGAATGACATAACAATGAACCTCAAAACAATAACAAATTACAAACACCTAGAGAAGAAAGGTAAGGAATTAGTACCTACCCAAAGGGCTTCTGGCAAGGGATGGAATGCACCTAACAAGAATTGGAAATAATATATTTGTAAAACAACTGGCTCATCTTATCAGAAGGACTTTAAACTAAAATTGATGGAGGGTGACCAATTTTCATGACCTTAGGACCGAAGTCCAAGGAAAAACCAGTAGGTAACCAATTTGATATGGAAGTGGCAAGTAAAGAGAAAGAAGAAAAATTCAAATGCGAAGTAGAAGATTTAGGAAGTATACCCAGGGTCAGCCACAAAGAATTTAAATGCCTATACACTTCTGCTCAAAGTTTAGGGAACAAACAGGGTGAACCTGAAATACTAGTACATAAGGGCAAGTATGATATAGTTGCCATTACAGAAACTTGGTGCAATAAAACTCATGACTGGAATGTAGTGATAAAATGATAGAAATCTAATAAAAGAAGAGGTGGAGTTGCATTATATGTTAGCAATCACTTTCTCTCTACAGGGATGCATGCAGCAAAAGATGAAAGCAGGGGTGGGATTCTACCGGTTCGCACCTATTCGCTAGAACCGGCTGTTAACATTCTAAGCAGTTGGGAGAACCAGTTGTTAGAAGAAATTACTGGCCTAATCCTGTCAGGAAGGCAGGAAGGAAACATTCTGGTGTTGCTTACAGAAACTGCCTCTCCATTAACAATTATTACGTTCTTGGGAACGTAATAATTCCCAAGGAAGGACAGGAAGGACTAGTCCTTCAGGAAGGACTAGACTTCCTGTCTCAGGAACTTCTCTGGAGTTTTTCCCCCTCCTTTGCTGGTACTTTGCTTGTGTGGAGTGAGCATTCACAGTTACAATGGCACTGAAAAAAGTGACTTATGACCATTTTTCACACTTAGGACTGTTGCAGCATCCCCACAGTCATGAGAGGCCAGGCGAGGAGATGAGTGCGTCAATGTGAGTGATATTGAGTTGGCCACACCCGGCCAGTCACATAACCACCAAGCCATGTCCACCCAGTCACATGACCACCAAGCCACTCCCACCACCTAATCCCACCCCTGGATGAAAGCCTTCTAGAAAGCATATGGTCAACAAAAAAGGAAAAAAGAATGACATTGCCATAGGTGTATACTACAGGCCATCCAACCAAGCAGAAGAAATAAATGAACTTTTTGCTAATATTAACCAATGTATGTAGGAAACACACCACATAGTAATGTGGGATCTTAAGTACCCTGATATCATCCGGGAGACAAACTCTGTAACAAATGGGAGAGCAAACAGATTCCTAAACCCATCTAGCTGACAGCTTTATCACCCAAAAAGTAAAGAAGGCAACTAAAGAGACAACTATAGTGGACCTTATTCTTATCAACAAAGAAGAAGTCATAGAGGGGATTGAAGTTGCAGAAACTGTATGTGAGAGTGACCATGTCATATTAGAATTTAATATAAAAGAGAAACAAGCAATAGAACACCATCAAACCAATGTTTTAGACTTTAAAAGAACTGATTTTAACTAACTCAGAGAGAACTTGGGAAGGATTTCATGGATGAAAGTCTTAAATGGAAAATCAACTCAAAAAGCTTGGGAAATTCTGAAAAATATTATTATAAAAACCCAGTCCAGTTCAATACCCCTAAAAAAGAAAAACAAGGGGAAAAAAAAAACCTCCCAGCATGGTTACACAAGGAACTCTCAGAACAAACGATATAAGGGATAAGTACAAAAAATGAAAAGAGGAACACATAACTAAGGCAACATACCAACAAAAAGCCCAAACCTGCAAAGACAAAATTAGGAAAGCTAAGGCTTTCAATGAAGTAAGACTTGCAACAAATGTCAAAAACAATAAATAAGTTTCTTTCAACGCATAAAAAACAAGAAAAAAGTCAAAGAAACAATTGGCCCACTAATGGGAGAAGATAGGGAAGAAGTAATGAGCAATAGAAAGAAAGCAGAATTACTTAATTCATACTTTGCATTATCTTCAAGCAAAAAGAATACACAACTCAACTAACCAAATAGTGAGAGCAATCAACCAATGGAATAGCTTGCCTTCAGAGGTCATGGGTGTTCCATCATTGGAGGCTTTCAAAAAGAAACTGGACAACAATTTGAAATGACATAAATTCTCCTTCTTGAGCAGGGGGTTGGACTAGAAGACCTCTAAGGTCCCTTCCAATGCTATTCAGTGTTTAGGTATTACTTCCTCATGTGAATTACAACTTCTTCAATAATAGCCAGATAAATAAGAGTTAAAAGGAAAGATTCCAGGCAGGAAGTCCAAAGCCTATGTTAGAAAACTTGTGTCAACTTATATCTGCCATTCAATATTCTAAAATCGTCGAACCAAGATAAATGTTCCTTTTTTTCCATTACCAATATGACTATCGAAAGTAATAACATGTTGACAGCGTACAGTATAACTTTCTCAGTTAAATGGCTATTGACTGACCAAAAATAGATTGAATTACCAGTAGAAATCTTAATACCCATCACTTTAAGATTTACCTCACATGAAAAACAAAAGTAGCTAGGTAAATCAGATATTTCATATTTTCACGGTGACATTTAATATGAATGTTAAAATGTTTGATGTTCTTGCCCCTGTATTTATTTTTAAAGTGTCTGCCATTTTCTAGTTCTCTCTCTTTTCCTTAAGAACAGGTAAAAAAGTTTCACAGCTTCATAAAAGTATAAAACAACCCCCCCACCCAGCCATAATATGTTGCAGCTTCAGAGGAAGACTTCTGACATGTGAATAGTGACAACCTTAGTAGAGCTATAATACTTTTTAACAATTTATAGTAGAAGACAACTATAATTCTGTCCTTCTGTGCCCCACAGAATGGCCTGCAGGATTATTTGACCCTCCCTCCCAAATATCAATATGTAAATGATATTTTGAGTCAAAAAGGTAGACAGTTTTTTAAAAAAACTGTTCCTTAGTTTATTCATAAACTATAATCTTCTTCCATAACTTCTTAAATGTTTAGAACAAATTTACATATATAAATATAATTCAGTAATAAACTTAGAATAAGAATGGGGCTTGTTGATTTTTAAATAGTTTAATTTTTTCTCATTTGCTTTTAATTATTGCTCTCATACATTTGAACAAATCCACCTGCACAATATATATTCTTGATTTGTGACATGTTTTTTTTAATTCAAGATGTAAATCCTTCCTTCCTTCCTTCCTCCCTCTCTCTCCCCCTCCTTCTCTCTCTCCCTCCTTCCTTCCCTCCAAAACCTCGGGGCATCTGACCAAGATAAATCCAGAACAGCAGGTTAAGCACAATTTTCATATGGGAACCCTATGAAATTGTGGTGTAGGAAAAATATCATATAGGAACTATATATGTAGTAAAGATAGCTCCATGCTATTGATTTCTCTCCTCCAAAAATGATTATATTGTAAATGAAACCTGGACATTGCAAATGGTATGAGCTTATTGCTGATTGATTGATTGATTGATTGATTGAACTTGCTTATTGATGTGGAGTATAAAAGTAAAAATAAAATAAAGTGGATTTCTTAGTTAAGAGTTTGATTTGATGCTCATGCTTTCTATGTAGTAGAAAATTACATCGTTGAAGTAGAAAGCTGTAGAAATATTATAATGTAATGTTCCCTGACTTTGAATGAATGCATTTTTTCAAGATACTACGCAAATCTTAAAATTCCCGAATAGCCAAAAATTATAGCTAAACCATGCTGGCAGAGTAATACCTTTAAAAAAAATGGTTCAAACTCCAGTTTCTTAGGTGTAAAATTAAACATCTCAGTCACATCTGATCTATTTCCAGATATAAAACAAGAAAAAAAATGTAATATTAAAATCACTATTAAGTTACTATAAGTTACTGAAGTTACTATAAAGGAGAAGATAAATGACCACTGAGAGCACAAAAGGCCACCATCTAAAATCTAACTGAATTTCTTCTAAAGAACTATGTTTTATTTTAGGCACTTCTTTTCTTCATATTAAGAGTGAAAGAGAGAGAAAAAATCTTAAGCAAAAGGAGTTAGCAGAAGAGCAGAAGATAAAATGACAGCCAGATCATCACAAAATAGATAGCTGCCCCAGTTATATTAATATCTATATTCACACACACAAACATATACATTTATAAATATTTATTATTAATATAAATATAAAACAATGACTTCTGAAATGTTGCCTTTTACCCTTCCTCCTTCCCACAATATTATTATAACTATGGTTCGTTGCCAGTGGTGGGATTCAACATTTTTTACTACTGGTTCTGTGGGCGTGGCTTTGTGGGCATGATATGGCTGGTGGGTGTGGCTTAGTGGGCATGGCAGGGGACGGATACTGTAAAACCTCCATTCCCACGCCACTCCAGGGGGAAAGTTACCACCGGTTCTCCGAACTACTCAAAATTTCCGCTACTGGTTCTGCAGAACTGCTCAGAACCTGCTGAATACCACCTCTGTTTGTTGCACAGTCAGCCAGATGTTCAGACTGGGTTTGGCAGTTTTGTCTATCGATTGAGTCCTTTCCAAAGACCTGCGAAAGGCAGATCTGGATGTTTGATGGTGTTACAGATATCGTCGCAGGATGGAAGCTGTTCCAAGTAAAGTCGCCTTTTGCAATTGACCGATAGCGAATTTGTCAATGCCAGTGGTGTTCAAGTGGCACTTGAGTTGTTTTGGGACTGCACCCAAGGTGCCTATTACTATTGGGTATTAGCCTTGCTTGCCTTTGGCATAGTCGTTCTATTTCTATTTGTAGGTCTTTGTATTTTGTTATCTTCCCCATTTCTTTCTCTTCTCTTCTGCTGTCTCAAAGTGCTGCCACATCCACTATCCAGACTTTTTTTTGTCTTTCTTACTGACAATTGTGAAGTCTGGGGTGTTCTGTGGAAGATGAATCCTGAATCTGCATCCTGAAATCACAGAGCAATTTAACTTCTTCATTTTCTATGACTTCCTCTATTTTATGGTTCCACCAGTTCTTGCTTGCAAGCCAATGATATTTCTTGTAGTTTTTCCTGTGCACCATTGTTGCTACTTGGTCATGCCATTGCTTGTAGTCAGTCTGTGTGATATTATTATTATTATCATTTATTTGTAAAGTGCTTTTAAGTGCCGGAGCTTCCCATTTCTTCCTCTGTTGCTTCTCTCCCTCCAATCCACATTAAAGACAAGCAAAGGCAAAGAAAACAGATATGGTTTCACCCTTTCTCCCTTCCTTCTCTTACCACAGTATAGAGTTGGTGAAAATGGTGCAGAGAAAAAGAAAGGAGTTACTTTCTGCTGATTGTTCTCTGATTCCATGGGCTGCAAGATCTGGTACTGAAAAAAAAACACTTCTCCCTCTTTCTTTCCCCAGTTTCTCTCCCATGTGTCATCTAGTACTGATATGGTAGGAGAATCAGGAAGGAGAAAAGTGCAGAAAAAAAGAAAAATCTCCTCTTCATTTGCTTGGTTATAGCCTTTTCTTTTTTCTTTACCTAGGAGGTGCTGGCTGAAGAGCCCCTGCTGTATAATTAGTTCTTCTGCACTTTGGTATTGTAGTGATATTTGGTATTGCAGATAGCTCTATAATGGGAGAAAAGCGTTCCCCGGTGGCAGCGCCACCTTTAAATTTTTGAATGGACACTGCTTAATTTTCAGAAAATTCATTATTGTTTTTTCATGAAGGGAGACTGTCTTGAATGTGGAAATTCATGGTTCAGATTAGTTCTCTGTCTCAGTGCTATATTTTTCAGCAGTTGAGTTTGAGTTAGTCTGTACTATACATGCAATTCGGAAACAATCTGCTAGTCAGTCATTGGATTTCATCAGGATGAAATCTCTAGCTTGTTCAGTTTCTCTTGTTCTAAGCCTCTCTAAATGTATTAATTCAATTCCTGACTAATTTGCCAATGTTTCCAATTGGGTGGAGATGATGTGAGCTTCAGCTAAGCCTATCATGTCATTTGGAAGACACCAAACTGTCAAAGACTATACCATTAGCAGTCAGGGAAAGCTTTGACCTTCAACCCCTGCTTGTTAAGTTCTTGGAAGCTGTTGCTTAGCAAAAGTCAAATGAAGGACATTGCCCAACAAAGTTAAAGTTGAGCTGAAAGGACAGAATAAATTCCATGGACATTAAAAATAGCTATAATTTCTGATGCCAGACAAACCTCCAAGTAGTTCCAAAAACCATTGCTTTAACATGTTGTACGCCATAGCACTTGGATTAGAATCCTTATATGAAATTTTAAAATCAGGTGATTTTTTTTCCCCAGTGATATCTAATATGGCTAATTTTAGGAACTTTTAAAACCCTCAGTTAAGATGTTATGCACCGGTCAAAAGTGAAACCTGCACAAAATTAGTCTTCACTGCTGATGTCTATCCTGTTATATGCGTGCGTATCATAATTATATATCCACTATATACTCTCTGAATCTTACCATACTTAGTATGTATCTTTCTATTACTAATCTTAGCCTTGGAAGCCATATTAGCACCAGAAGCTTCCACACTGTCACGTTCCAGTGCCTGGGAAATTGGGAAGGGAGATTTCTTAGTGTGTACGTAGACATAATAGCACTCTTCTTTTTAGTCAAGGTCATGTCATCCTGCACCTGGTTGAGGAGTGATTATAGGATTGTCTCCAGTTGGGACACATGCTGATTGGACCATGTGATGAACTGAGAGGTGCAGGGGATGGGTCTTTGACTTTCAATTACTGAGGAAAAACCCAGACCTCTCAGATTTGGGTTTTCCCAGATGTGCTAGTATGACAATTCTAATAAAATGGAACTTAGAGAAAATGCCTGCCTCAGAGTTGGGGTGCTGGGGTTTGTTTTTCTGGAACTCTGATAACAAACTACATTGGTGGGATCTATGGACACTAAAAAAAAAAAAATAACCAGCTTGGAAAAAGCTAGAGCAACTATTGGTTCAGGTTCACCAATTTTCTCTGCAGATCTCCCAAGAATATCGTGTTATGAAGCACAGCGTAGATCTCAAAGGAATAAAAGAAACTTGTAAGTATTCCAAGTTATGTAAATGTTCATTGTGAAATAGATGAGTTGGTGGTTTTAAAAGCCTCAAAGCCTTCCAGACAGGGTGGGCTGTATAATTAAAGGATGAATCAAATATATATACTTCTAAGAAGCGTTGCTTATATCCTAGAATGGCGACTCTCTCTTTTGCTACAATTTATCCATAAAACTAATTACTTAAAATAGGCCATGCATCAAATAACACAATTTCCTTAAGCTCAGAATTTCAATATTTATGAGTTAATTTGAATTACAAATCAGAAAAGAGATGTGTGTACAGCTGTAAAAAACAGCTCATCTTATGCATGGCTAATTGCTTGGAAAGTTCAGCTGATTCATTCTTTGCTCTTCTTTTGCAAAAAAATGAGCAATCCTAAACCTTTAAATATCAAGTCAGTTTTATGTTCAAACAATTTCAACCCAATCACAAATACAAAAGAATGTCAGAGACATATTCAGTGGATCTGTCGACACACAGAACTTTATGCTGTTGTTTTAAACATTTAGTTGTGTCCAACTCTTGACGATTTTATAGACAAATGTCATGTCCCTATCAGAATCTGACTTGGAGGAGGAAGCTGAATAGCTGACAGGGAGTGGGAGTGTGCCTCCATTGGCTGTGGAAGAAACTGGGGAAGGCCAAAGTCTGGCTGGGCAGAGCAGGAAAGAGGTAGAGCAAGGGAGAGGGAATTCAGAGGAAGACCCAGGGCCATCCCCTCTTGATCCTAGGGCACACAGGGAGGAATGGAGAAGGGAGCAGTGTGAGTTGCCTGGCTTATGGGGGAGGAAAGGGCCCTGATTCCCTTCATTAGCTGCAGCTGGGAACACAGTGTATAAAAGAGGAAACTTCGCACAGCAAGTTGTTGGGAGCAAACATGAATTTATCTTGTATCATCATGGCTTATCTGTGTTCCTGGCGTCTTCCCAACTGTGTGAGTTTTGCCGTGCTTTCAAGCCTGAAATTCCTTCTCCTGCCCTGTCAAATTAATTATTTCAGCTTGGTTTGTTTGGATTTTTAGTTACAGTCTGTATGTACCTTGTTTTGGACTGAATTTTCTACAGTTAAAGGCTGTTTCTGGGAGAGTTTGTCTCCAGCTGAAGGTAACCTGGACATTGGGGGCAAATTTGGAGATAATAAAGGGATTCTTATTGCTTATTTGACTGTGTTGCCTTTGTGCCATGCCCGGGTGATCACAGCAAGTGTTCTTTCTGCCAATCTGTCAAGCACAACTTTTTTCAATTGTATCAGATTTGATGTTATCAAATCATCATGCTCTTTCCTGGCTTCTTCTTGTTGTTCCTAACATTATTGCCTTCTCCAATGAATTTGGACTCTGGGCCTGGCCAAAGTAAATCAGACGTAGACTTACAATTTTAACTTCTAGTAATGTGTCTGGTTTTATACAATTTAACACCTCTCTGATAGTTATTCTGGCTGCCATGGTATATGCAATAATTTACAAATTTCAAAGTTCATAATTCTTCTTTGATCAGTCATTCTTAGTGTCCAACTCTCACAACCATATATCATTATATTTGCCAACTCTGAAGTGAACCTGGCTGAAGTGCAGTGCTCTATAGCGTCGTTTTGAGGGAAGGAGTTGAAACTGTTTATGTCCGGGATGTGAGGGGTCTGTAAATATTTTCACAGCCCTCTTTTTGACTTGTGCAGTATACAGGTCCTTGATGGAAGGCAGATTGGTAGTAATTGGTTTTTCTGCAGTCCTAATTATCCCCTGAAGTCTGTGTCTGTCTCATTGGGTTGCAGAACCAAACCAGATAGTTATAGAGGTGCAGATGACAGACTGAATAATTCCTCTGTAGGACTATATCAGAAGCTTCTTGGGCAGTTTGAACTTTCTGATTGATTGAATCAAGTGGTTTCAAACACTAGATGAAGACAATCAAGACTATTTTTGTAGCCATTGTCCCAAGAAGAATTAACAGTCGTGTTTTCAGGATACATGTTACTATTATATCATATTTAAAAGAGATAAGTAACTTTGAAATCTTGATAATGAAACTTAGATACTCTCAGTAATGATGCTCACAATTAAATTTAGGAAATGGATTATTTCTTACCCGTACTAACAAGGAAAAAAATTCTGTTCCCTGTCATTTGCAGTAGCAGCACAACCAATTCTTTCCCTATCTCCAATTAATTATGCTAGGATCCTACTCTTTATCCTTCATAATATTATGCACTGGTAGTCTTTGTCATACAACCACAATTGAGCCCAAAGTTGCTAAGTGAAACGTTTAAGTGAGTTTTGCCTCATTTTAAGTTAGTTACTTAGTGAATCTGATTGCCCCATTTAACTCTGCTGCATCGCATGACCCTGAGACACTGCAATTGTTATACATATGAGCCAGTTGCCAAGCATCTTAATTTTGATCATATGATCATAGAGATTCCCTCAATGGTCAAAAGTGTGAAAATTGGTCTTAAGTCACTTTTTTCCAGTGCTGTTGTAACTTTGAATTGTTGTATGTTGAGGACTACCTGTAATAAAACGGAAAAAGCTAGTCTTTCAAAATGAGATCTAACTCTTCGTATTGCACTTTTTCTGCAATCTCTTCATGGCTCATTGCTAGGGATGCCTCAATTAAAATTTGAGAGAAGCTTTGGCACTCCAACTTCCTATTGCATCTGGATTGGTTACAAATATGCAGCTCCAGTTTTCCCCAAATCAGAATACATCTGACTTTTCACTAATTTATTTGCACTGTAAAAGAAAAACTAGATTTGGAAACACTGGGACTTGCAGGTGGTTTTACTCTTCATTTACTATGCTCTCTAACTCTTGGGCAAAGGCAAGATCTTGCTCAATATGACTTTAATATAACATATAATATAATGATTAAAAACAGGCACCTTTACAGTGAGCCTGATATTAATCCTGTAGTTAATTTCTAACCAGTTTCATAATCTTAAAAAATGCTTATATACATTAAACTGTATCTTATTTTCAAGCAAGCCACTACTCTCTTATGATAACCCACATAACAACATAACTTTCTCTGATTCCTCTCTTCAAGTTAAGTCATTGAACAAATGGTGCGGAAATTCATGTATGTTTATTACCTAAATGTGCATTTGCCTCTTCATTATAGTTCCTTAAATAATATAGAGAGGATCAGAAGTAAGTTACACGAATGAATAAATTTGTTGTTTTTAACTTAGAGATTTTATTTTCATTTATATCACAGAATTAACTGCATTCCATTTATTAATACATTTCTTCAATTTTTCTGCTACTCTTTTTCTGTTTTACATCTTCACTTTTTATTATTTACTCTATTTTCATTTGTATTCTTATATTTAATTTTTAAATAGAAGTATATATTTACTGTATGTGTGTATAAAATTACACACACACACACATATTAATTATTTTGCTAAACCCAAGAATATAATAAAAATGTACTGTTGTTGGAAATAGTTATAAGTCATCATAAAATTATTGTAACCTGCTATCCTTATGCAAGTATGAACAATTTTATCTACCTCAATACAGGAATTATGTTTTAAGATCTTAGTTTGTTGACGTTTAACCCCTATAAAAATCTATCATAACACATACTTACCCACTCTGCTGGAAGGGTTGTAAAAGGTTTTCTTTTTCATTTTTTGGTGGCAATGCTGTAGTCTCACAATTTTGAATGTAGGTCATTAAGAGATGGTAATAAACAAAGGATTTAATTTTCATCAAATTTAACATTATTGCACATATTTGATGGAAGAAATAAAAAGAAACCAAGAAGCTTATTGATCGTCTGCTTTTAGCAGTATAGTTAATCAATTGCCTACACGGGAAATACCTGGATAATCTTTTGCCTTAAATATGGTTGGATAAGATTCAATTGATTTTCTCTGTTTGAAATCATCTCTGATAAAGTTGATATGCTTAAGAAACAAAGTAGGCAAGTTTATGTTTTATAAATGCCCATCAGGGTGTATGGAAGATGGGATTAACCTAATATAGGAATAATTGAAGCAGAAACTATTGCAGGTCATTACAATATAAAAAGGTATAATAATATTTAAAGATCATCAAAAAAAACTGGTTGATTGTTCCATTTAGTCCAATATGGTCAGTCATGACTGTCAGAAGCCCTACAGGACTTTACCTACAAGGTTTATCATACCTGTATGGAAATGCCAAGAAGTAAACTTGAAGCTATTTGCATACAAAGAAATTGCTGTGCCTATGAGTTACGTATGGGCTTAGATAGAGTATATTGGCTACGTTCAGATAAACATTTAGTCTAAATGTATCTGTCTTCCATATTTGCATTTTATTCATTTGTTAAATAAGATGAACAGCCAAAATAATATTGTAATCTTCTTCAAGATTCATAAATAACAAGCACCAGGAAGGAATCTCAACCATTACCCTGTTACTTCAAGAACACCAAGGGTAAAACATCCATGATCCAACATTCATTCTCTTCTCTCGGATGGTGGTAATAGACATATCACTCTTGTTTGGAAACCAGTAAAGATTTGGAATGAATCCATTCTTGTGATGGGTGTTCAATGCTGGAAAAAAAAGAAATTACCCTGAAGAACAGGTTTCTCTCACCATCTGCCCATGTGGTTGTTTCCAGATCTGACACTATCAGTTTCCCAGAAAACAAGCTGGCAGAGGATAACAGCCAATACACTTTGGCTGCCAGCCTTCTTACTTACTTGGTTCATGTGAATAAGCAAGGAAATACTAAAGTACCTAGTGGAATAGATTTTTGTTAAAGCAAATGTTAAATCTGGATTGAACTACATTCATAACCAGTGACATAACATGTCCTGCATTTCATTTATAAACAAACTTATCAATGAGATGTTATAATTAGACTTGTTTGTTTACCTTCAGTTACTTCTTTATAGTGATGGAAATCATATAGGACAATGAAATTTAGATATATATGAACTGAGGCCACTATAGGACGGGCAGTCATAGATCGTCTGATGATACATATAAGTAAGATTCCTTTGAGAAAGACTTCAAACAGTGAACAAAACAGAACAATGGATAGCCTCTAATAAGGATAAACTCTCCAAATCAGCAATGCCCAAACTTTGTGGCTTGGTGACCAGAGTGGCGGGGGGGGAGGGGGATAGTTCTGTGCAAGTGCTAAGCACGCCCATGAGTGGACTTACATTTGCACAAGCAGTGGGTTGAAGCTTCCTGTGCGAGTCCAAGTGCATGCCACTTGCGTAAGTGGAGCTGCACACCCGTGCCAATGGCGGTATACTATCGGTTCAGCCAAACTGGTTGTAAAAAAAGCCTCCCACGATCACCTGAGTGGAGGGGAAAAAGCCTCCAATTAGCTGAAAAGAAAAAGAAGAGAAAAGCGCAGGATCAGCCCACTGCTTTTCTTTATCCTCTCAGCTGATTGGCACTGCAGGCCTCAGCTGGTGTGTGGTGTGTGATTTGGGTGGTGTGGCGCATGCGCTAGAGGTGGTATTCAGCAGGTTCTGAGCAGTTCTAGTAGCAGAAATTTTGAGTAGTTTAGAGAACTGGCAAATACCACCTCTGACTGGAGATTTTACAGTGTCCTTCCCCTGCCACACCTACCAAACCATGCCCACAGAACTGGTAGTAAACATTTTTGAATCCCACCACTGGCATGCATGTTAGGTGTGCACCCGCACGCGATTACTGAACCGATAGTGGAACAGGTAGGATCCCATTGCTGACGTATGCATATTCACCTGCCACTTGAGTGGCCTGGAAGTGGGCTGTGGCCCGGGGTTTGGGGGACCCGCACTTCAAATGACAGTTTGTCAAATAAATCATCAACAACAATAAATGGCAACCATGAAAATTCTGATGCATTTGAATTGTTTGTGACTATTAGATTTTGTGTAATGCTCTACCGTAAGAATCAAATGGAGGTCAATTAGTCTGTAATTCAATTTTTTCCAACCTGTTGTCCCCTAGATTTTTGGAGCTTAATTTCAAATTATTAAATTATAGTGGTTATAAAACTTAATATATCTGATGAGGCCCAGGCTGCTGTAACATTTATTTAAAGATAGATTACATTGACTTTAGTACAGTTATTTTTGGAAACGTGTTCAACAGTGTCATGACAAAAGGCAGTCTCAAGTTTCCATGTACAATTAATGGGTATATATTTAAGAGGATACAAATATATAAGGAATGTTTTTCCTTAAATGTGCATATATGGAGAAATATTTTATACACATGAATATAAGGGACATATTTTTCTATCCGGATCCTAAGCCCATTTGTAACTTTCTAAAATCAACGTTCCAATCACCCTTTTGTTGTTTATTTCCAAGGAATTTTTAAAAGTCCTTAAAATATCTTTTACTAAGGATTGAGAGAAACTCACCTGGTGCTATAACACTTGTCAATCCAAAGACTCCTTGATACTGAAAAGCAGTTAACAAGTAATAAGGGTTAACGGAGAGGCAGTTGCTGTAAGCAACACCAGAATGTTTCCTTCCTGCCTTCCTTACAGGATTAGGCCAGGAATTTCTTCTAACAACCGGTTCTACCGAATAGGTGCGAACTGGTAGAATCCCACCCCTGATGGGAACCCAATGTCCTTTCAAAGGCATCAGCTCTGCTTTGAGGACAATTCCCTTGTGTACTAAAACTCTAAACCCACTGGTAACTACTGTTTTGCAGATTCCTCATAAGGAACAAATGTCTATAGCAGTGGTAGCTAACCTTTTTGGGCTCCTGTGCCAAAAATTGCTTGTGTGCACTTGCTTGTGTGCCAGCACCTAAAAGGTAATATGTGTGCCCCCACATGACCCCTGCGCATGTGTGTGTGATTCCCCCCATCCCCTTACCTGCACTGTGCATCCCAGCTGATTTTTGACTCGTTTGAGGCATTTTTCGGCATGCCAGAGGCTTGAGGGAAGCCTCTGCAGGATTTGCAGGCCGAAAAATGGGCCCATTTCATCACTTCCAGTATTTCTGGGGGTTGGGGGCTTTGTTCTATAGCATTTGCAAGTCATCTCAAGTCTTTCCTTGTTTGGAAAGGAATTATTGAGGAGCCTGTTTACTTGCCCACTCTACACTTTCATGGAGCCATCTTCAGTCCAGTATTTATTCCCAAAGGCAAACTTGAAAATTCTGATGATTGAGGCTTGAAGGTTTAAGATACTTTGGTCTTAGAATTTGCTTCTTCTCACAAAGGCCTTATATAAAGGATAAGAGAAGCTTTCTTTCTTTCTTGGTTATCAAAACAGAACTTTAAAAATAATGTGGAAATCTAGTAATTCAAAGAGAAGGAAAATTACCTGAAGTGGATTAACATTTCCCTGTTTTGCAGATATTTAAATTTAAATAGTTTTAGGCTACACTCCAAAAACACTTATCGAGAAGAGGCTGAGTATGATGGAACTTCATTCTGGGTAAACATGCATCAGACTGCAATGTGCAGAACATTAATTTTTGTGTAATGAAAATCTGTAATTTTCTTGAAAGTAGTTTTACCTTCTATGCCCATTGATTCTTGCATAATTAATTTGCAAAACTTACTTGAAAAGTCAACTAAATGGATAATTAGTATTTAAATCTCTAAAGCTCACAGAGCTCAGCTTTTTGGTTTATTTCTCTGGGAAATGCTATGGTTTATATTCTGTCCTGTACAAAGACAGATGGACAAACTCCACAAAGCATCCATACATAGTCTTTTTTATTGGTTCATCAGGCATCCTCAACAACTCACAGTTATGACGAGATTCTTCTTAATGTCCAATCCTTTGGATATCTGACTTTCTGGGTAAAAAGATGGTTATCTCTTATCCCTTTCATCCCATATCGTAGAAGCAGGGGATAGAGATGCTACCATGAGGCTGTGTTCAGGCAGGAGTGAAGAAACCCCCCCCCCAACCTACCAAAGGTCAATTCAGTGACCAATCAGGGTTACAGATGTGACATGAACTACATTTCCCAGGATACCTTAACTACATTTACCATGATGCATTCCGTTAAGGGGACAACTTTCAATTTCTAACTAACTATCCCAGATCCCATTAACTCTAAACTGTCTGGACAGCACATGTATCACTGAATTTGCCCAGAGTGTTAAGAGTAATTGATGTTCAATAAAATGCCATTTTTTAGCATGAACCTGATCAACATGAACTGAGTCATGGATATGGAATTTCTAAATGGGAGGTGTTCATTTATTACAGCTGTTTTCTTTTCTACTAGAGGATGGTCAGACTGTTAAAATATTCATAATGTTCTATAGTAAATAGAACCAATTGCCACATATAAAAGCTATTAGAGCACATATGGGAATATGTGACTGTCCAGGTATTTCTAAACTACATCATTCATAATCATCAAGCATGGCCAAAAAATTGGATGCTGGCATTCAGTTACTGATGCTCCATTATATTATCCCTAGGCAATATTATCTCTAGGTAATTCAGCAATAAAGGTTAAGTAACTCTCTAGCTGAATCATCCAAATGGAGTAGAAAAAAGCAACCTTTTAATCAGTCAAGAAGGCAGCCGTGTCTGCACAATACACTTACCTAAAATTAATTGAATTGCGACTCATTCAATCCAATTTTCTGGGTTCACATAATGCACTGAACCATGAACTAATCATTTTTTGTTGGTACAACCTGCTAGACTAAATTGTTGTTAAGTAGTTGGTATCATAGGAACATAATGTTGGATCAGGTTAAGGTTCTAATCTAGATTAGATTGTGTCACAGAACAATGAACCAGGTACATCCACGAAGTTCAGAAGAAGAGTAGGAATGTAGAAGAAGTGGTAGGAATGTCTTTACAAATTGGTGCCTAATAGGTATACACTCATATCTAGCAGATGTGCATTCATGCAGTCATACAAACTCATATCACACATACCTAACAGATATGCACTCATACTCA
>NW_020769320.1:20921931-20947562 GCF_900518735.1 Pseudonaja textilis | reverse complement strand
AAAGAAAGAAAGAAAGAAAGAAAGAAAGAAAGAAAGAAAGAAAGAAAAGAAAAGAAATAGAGAACCATCTTTCAACAAAATGGGCATTCATGCAACTTTATTAAAAAGTGCCTGGCTACTCAATCCACTTGAATGCAACTAAAGCAAACTCTGAAAAGGATAAAACACCAGAGAAACAATTGAGCAGAACACAATATCCTAGTCAAGGCACTAGCAGGAAGAAAGCCAAATCCATGCCAATATTTGGCAGGGCAAGCTACTGTATATAAACATCATAAACAAATATTCCCTCCCATAAAAAAATAAAGCAGGTATAAATGAATTAAATATGAGAAACCAAAGGTGGTATTCACCAGGTTCTGACCCATTCTGGAGAACTGGTAATGGAAATTTTGAGTAGTTTGGAAAACTGGTAAATGCCACCTCTGACTGGCCCAGCCCCCATCTATTCTCTACCTCCCAAATCCCAGCTGCTCATCTGGGTCTTCTTTTGTTGTCCTCCACAGGAGAATGGAGCTGGAAAGCAGGTTAGTGGGGTAGGGAGGGAATAGGATTTTGCAGAAACCTTCCACCAGGAGTGGGGAGGGAACGGAGATTTTACAGTATCCTTTTGCTGCCATATGACCAAGCCACGCGCACCAAGCCACGCCCACAGAACTGGTAGTAAAAAAATTTGAATGCCATCACTGTGAGAAACCCTTGATTGAAGAAGAAAATGACACTATGATAGGCAGGTAAGTTCCCTTTTCCATATAACTCACACTCAGTTCATGCACTTTCTCACAGAAAATAAATTAACAGCTCAGTCATCTCAACGAGATACTATTGTGGGAAAAGTCTTTACTTCACTAAGGAATCAAAACAGTTATGAGATAGATGTAACAAAGTACCTTTCAGTTGGGATGAATAACTACATTGATCATTGGAGTCTCTGACAAAATAATACCATTATAAAAGAATCTTTAACAAAGCAAAGTTATGGGTCATACACTGTTCAAACCAGGACTCTCCAAACTTGGCAATTTTAAGACTTGTGGACTTCTATTCCCAGAATTCCTCAGGCACTTTCATTCTTAAAGTTGTCAAGAATAGAAATCCCTGGTCCAAACTATTTCACGAGGAATTATAAAGCGGGGAGGTATTGCAAACCTAAGATAGTGTTCTGACCCAGGCTGAATCACAAAAGAGACTCCTTGTCCCCACAAACCCTCATTTTTGGTTAATGTGAATTCCTTGCATTTACACTCAGACAAGTCCTGGCAATAATCCTTCATAGGTTTAATTGCAAGAACAGACCTTATCAGTCCTTGGATAGTTGCCAGGCCGATACCTTCCAGTCACAAGGTTGTTAAAGGAAAGGAGTCTCTGTGCGGCATGAACTCAGATGAGCAAATCTTCACAATAATAAGCGAACTAATTGTTTCCTGCAAACACCCCTCCCCTTTGCTCCTATTTATTCCCTTTGGGAGGGGTCATTCAGCATCCACTTGTGCCTTTTCTTCCGAGTCAACCCCTTTTCCTCAGTTATTCCCTTCTTCTGACAGCTCTGCGCATCCTGGAACAGGCTCTAGCTGTTCTTCTTCCCCACTTATCTCTAACTCTGAAGGAAGCTGTTAAATGTTGGACGGCCCTGGCCCAAGCTCTGCCTCCAACACAGAGCACCCATCAGATCCTTCCCCGGACTCCAGGACTGCCCCATGTTCCTCCCCAACCTCCTCACTGTCTGAATCTGCCACCGGTTCCATGGCAGCTGGCGGGCCACAACAGATAGCTCTGCAAAAGCAAAGCCAACAACCATGGCAAAGAACCAAGAAATTGTGGAATTTCTCCAGATATGGAGAGGGAAAAAAGTTGTGTTCTAAATGGCTGCTACCCACAAAGAGAAAGCAGAACAGCTGTTTCTGTAAGTTTGAGTACTAGTTGACTAGAATTATAAAAAAGACTTTTTAAACCTTTGAAGAACTTGAAGAATTCTTTGCAATGGGGACAAAGAAGAAAAAAATGAAGAGATATCAAACCCTGTGATAATATTTGAACAAATTAAGAGTGTTAAAAGTAAAATAGAGGAATATAAAGTTGGTTTGCTTAAAGTTAAGGTTATTTTATGCTGGTACCAGGACTAAAAATATGTTTTATGGATTTGCTTATAGATAAGAGATGAGATATTGGATGAAGAGATAAATGTTTATAACTTTAGAGGGAGTGAATAGTTCATACTTGTGTTTATAACAGGTCACTTGATTATACATTTTTTTCCTTTTTTCCTTTTCTCTGTTTTTTTTTCATTTTTCCTTGCCCTTTTTAATCCCTCTATTTTCTTTATTTTCTTTAGTTTATATTAGATTTTACTGTTATAATAAAAATTCTTACTAAATGTATATATATTAGAAAAAAAACCCATATTTAAACCATATAAATCATACTATGATAGTTATAGCTGGAGTATAATATTTAATAATACTGTGGGATGACCTTACCATGGTTTGAAACAGTGCCTCTAAATTCCACAATCTTGAAAAGGTCCCAAACCTTCCCCCTTGGATTGATACTAGAATCTTCTAACATAAACAACATCCTTCTTGTATCTGTATAGTTAAACAGGAAAAAAGAAACAGTCTGGTTTATGTTAACCGTCTCCTTCACCTCCAGTTCATCTGCTTTGTTTGATCTATGTTACAGACCACAACGAGAGAGTAGAATATTAATGGTTTCCACAATATATTCCAAGATGCCTTTTATAACTCAAGAAAGCCATTATATTCATTTATTGTTTCACCGCCTTGACTCACTAACTGCATTTTGCCATAACCAAATAAAATGGTTTGCTATACTGATGAAATGTATATTTTAATTTATAAAGGGAGGCAATAAACCCTGTATGCTTTAGGCTTGTCTTTGCCTCTGGTAGTTATCAATAAATCAATTTGTGCTTGAATGAAAATGTGCTGCTCTCTGATTTGAACAAAACCATGTAAAGTGATACTTCTCCATATATTTGATAGCAACAAATACTATAGTTTAAATGGATAGTGTGTAGTGAACTACTTTCTATTACTTGTCTGAACAATTGCTCCCTTAATTTCAGTTGAGAATAAGAGAAAATGTTACCCTCATCACTGTTTTTCTACGCTTATCACTGTTTTTCAAAACTAGTTTTTCCTCAAAGAAAAGCAAACAATAGGATTAAAAAAAAATCTTAACAAGATATAGTTGAAGGATCACAGGAAAATACCTTGTACCAGATCCAATGATTGTCCTTCTAATAATTATATCCACAGGATATAATATATATCCTCATATATATAAATACAAATACAAGGACCTCCCTGCTTCTACAGACACTAGGAATTTAATCCAGACTATTTTGAAAACCCCTTTTAATCTGATGTCGTTTTGACATTAATAGGTTGAATCAGATGGTTACAGTAAAAACTTGCACTCTACTGAAAATGTTTGCTGCAATGAATGAAGAATTTTACAATGGTTATAACAGTTCTGCACATATTGACCAATTATTTCAACCTCTTTCAAATAATCTACTGTACTGAAAGACATTTGGAACAGAAGAAAAAACACTCATTAATCAGGAAAAATGTTGTAATATAACTTCTTTTTAACAAGCAATCCTATTGAAGATTTATTAGAAGCTTTCATCAGCCTCCACCCTGGACTGGGTTATTATTTCTAGATTATTTTAATGTCATCATACAGAGGAATTATATGATTTAGAATAATTTATTTCCCTCCTAGAATGATAACATGACAACTACATTGAAATCTAAAGTCACCTACATATGCCCTTGAATTTGCATTAGACTTCTTTTCCATTCTATCAATTATTGTCAGGATTTGATGCATTTCTACTTTTATTTTGATTCCATTTTGTTGTTTGCTAAAATATGGTTGCAGTTTTTTTTTTCTCATTATACTTAATGGGAGACATGAAGCCTTAAGCATCCAAGTCCCATTTTGGACTCATTCTTCTGTCAAACAGGACTGTATACAAAAGGAAAAAGTTTGCATTTTGAATCACCAAATTGGATTCTGTCCTGGACAAAGATTTTGGGGCAATGCAGACAGAATTATACCACTTATATATAATTACACCACTTAAATCAATATGTATTAATGCTGGAAAGTGACTGAGAGCTACATTACTGCTAGTTTAGGGCAGTCTGCCTTTTTACCTTTGTGGCTCTTCTCCCTCTGTTCTTCTCTTTTTGTTGAAGCATATATGTAGAGGGACAAAATACAAAAGTCCAGTGACATCACCCAGTTTTGTTCTGTTTTTTGTAAATTTTATTTGAGTTTTCACAAAGAGAAAAAAAAAATACAAGTAAAACATCTTTTTTGAAAGTAGCATAATCCCGGGTTACATTTCTTCGTACAGACACAAATTCAGGTTCATGCTCATTTTTATACTCTGCTCCATATCTTATTACTGTTTTATATTTTCTGCATAGCTTCTCCCCTCTTTTAATTTTCTCAATTTTATTTTAATTATCTCATCTCAATTCAAATCATTGTATTTATATTTTTTGTCTGTCCTGTTTCAATTATCTATTACCTTTTCTCATTAAACAAAATTTCTCCTGTAGTTACTGATTGGAGTATGATGCCTTTATATCTTTTCCCTAAAGTTGTAACATTCAATATAATACATAACTTCCATTCAGATTCTGCTTGGTACTGTCAGCCTCAAGATCTCTTCGGGTACCCTAACTGCTATCTATCTCATTTATCTCTCCCATATCCTATCTACTTTATCTTCTCTACTGCTAGGCTTAATTCTTTCGGCTGTCATTAGCAACGGGGGGAGGGGTATTTGTGGGGGGGAAGAGAGCTGGAGGTGTTTTGCATTCCTTTACTGTGGGCAAGCAAAAGGAGGGGGTGTATGATTTCTTCTTTTCAACTTTCCATTTCCTTGCTAGCTTCTATCCCTTTTTGCGCAGCTGCAAAGTCTTGTCAAAATATGTCAAGGTCAACGGACAGAGGCCTCATCACCACTTGAAGATGCCCACATGATCATATTCAGAACTTTTAATTGGAAGAGACTTCTGGACTTTGGGGGGTGGGAACAATTCCATTCCTTTGTATATGTGATCTGTGTGCCAAATTCTCAGTTTCGGAATTCCATCTGTAGCTTCCTCTTTAATTTCCAGTAAAAGAATAACTTTGCTCTGATCCATGGAGTCTGGGTATTTCTTTCTTGGATTTTGAAGGGAGCACACGCTGACAGGTACATTCTTAAAATATACACTGTATTCTTAAAAAAAGAAAAATATTATAAATGTATATAATTAAAACAACATTCCATTCCAATTCAATTCTATCATTAATATTAATATTCATTAAAGTCTTAACATCTTTAACATTACTTTTCAATTAAATATCATACTTCTATGGGAACAATTATAAGCTTTCCATAGTTAATTCTCCCCCACTTCACTTATATTTTATAAAACATTAACTAATTAAAATGTTCCTGTTCCTTCCTAATTCAACTTTCTCATTTATTTTATTTTACTTATTTTATTCACAAACATTTCACTAAATTACACTAACTTTTTTATCCCTCATTTTAATCATACGTTGTTTCCAATTTTCTAAAGTTATTTCTATTACTAATATAACAATACAATCTTATGTATCTTTACAGAATCCCTTTTTCAGTTAGATTTTCACCCATTACCTCTAAATAGGTCCTGTTTCTCTATATCTTGCTCCGGTCCTTTGTAACTTCTTTTCCTTTCCTTCTTCCCTCTCTTCTTCTCCTCTCTCCCCTTTTTATCCCCTTGTCTCTCTACCTCTATTTCTCTCTTCTGTATTCCACTTTTCTGTTGCTTTCCAGTATTATACTTATTTTTCAAATTATTTTTCTTTTCTTTGGTTGTTCTTTCCTTTTTCTTTGCCACATAAAATTGCTTGTTCATGAAAGATGGCTTCTTCTTTGTCCCAGTCTTCTTGTTTTGCAGTCTTTTCTTGTTGTTTCTCATAGTTCCAAATCTCCATTTCTAAGAATTGAAAAACAAAGACAAAAGACATCACCCAGTTTTTATTCAGTTCAATATCATGAAGATTTATTCAGACCTAGAAGACATAGGCTAAGTTTATAGAGCTTGTCCACAAGTCTTAAAGTTGCCAAGTTTGGGGACCCCTGCCTTGGTACTTTATCCATGGCAAAGTGTAGATTACATTCCTGCTGCTTTAACAGCCAGAGAAATGGTAGCAGTAGTTTTTATTTATTTATTATTAAATAAATATTGCAGATATAAATGCAACAAAAACAACAGAGAAAATTAACAAAAACAAAAGCAGGCCAAATCACTGAACAGGAAGAAAAAAATTATATCTACCTAAGGATGTCATGTGAAGAAATTAATTCAGAATACATGAATTTTTTTGCCTTTGAGCTCTGAATAAGAAATCAAGGTAGTGTTGTTTATTATTACTGTCTTAGACCTACAACAGCAATGTACTTACCATTCTGAACCATTTTAAATATTTGTTGTACAATATGCTATGTCTGATAAACCTGACCATATACTCCTACTGCATTCACTTCAAAGAAGATGTGGATACCCCACCAAGTTTTTCATGTCCTCTGCCATGAGCACCCCACGAAGTATTTAGTACCTAGAGCAAGGCTGTCATACCCTGACCTAGAGCAGGGGTCTGCAACCTTAACCTCAAAGAGCCATTTGGACCCGTTTCCCACAGAAAACATCGGGAGCCAATAATTTAACAATCGGTGTGATTGGGTGGGCATGGCCAACTCAATGTCATTCACTCCCACATGGTCACCTCCAGCTCTGGAATATGGAGCGAGTCTCCATCCCCCACCATCACCCTTACCTTCTCAGGCCAGATGTCAGATCCGTGTATCTGTCATTCCTTCAGTGGAAGAAGAAAATGGGTGGGGGGGTAGACTGATAAAGAAATCCTTTCTTGATGTAACTTGAATACATCAATCTTATAGCAAATTTGTATAACCCACACATGATACAATGGAGAGAGGAATCCCAGATGGCCAGAACCTAACACCTCTGAGAGGCACAGACAGGAGATGAGAAGACCATAAAAATTCCAGTGAGATGTTTTCTTGGGAAACTGTGAAAAAGATCATTCTTTCAGAAGGGGTGGGGGTGGAATAAACATACTGGCTTTTGTTTCACAAAATACACATTGAGAGAAGAGGAGGGGGTTCTAAACTCCCTTATCTATCCCGGTATGCCTGAGAGACATTAGACGCTGCTTTTAACCCCTACATGAATTGTCTCATCTCAATAAAGGATTCCTTTTTATTACGTTTTGATACGTTTCCAGAAGTTCATTCTAGTTGATTGAATGGGAAAAGTTCTGTAGCCTGACACCAGGTGAGGAGTGACACGAAGGGGAGGGACCAGCCAGTGGTGGGATCATCTGACAGGGAGCCACAGCAGTAGGCCGAAAGAGCCGCAGGTGGGTCCAGAGCTGCAGGTTACAGACCCCTGACCTAGAGGAACACTAGCCTGGAAGATCTGATTCCACAAGGTTCATAGTCCCATTACGAAAAAGAAAACAAGGAGGGAGGAGGAAGGGAAGGGAGATTCTATTCTTTTCAACAAATAGAGTGGAAGTGGCTATGGAGGAACAGACCCCATAGCTAGCTGGGAGGAGACATAGCTAGCTGGGAGGAGCAGCAGACCATGTGCAGCCCAACTTCCTTCCTCAGGTCCCGCCTTTATATGAGACATTGTAAGATGCTTTCTAGTTAGTAGTGTGATATTACCAGAGAAGAAGCTACGCAGGATTAGGTTAACAACTCTTAATGTCTTTTTGGCTATGTAGTTACAGTGGGCTCTAGCACTTAGATCATTAGAGATGAATACTCCAAGGTCCTTGACAAAGTTTGGATCTTATAATCACATCTCGTGATCCTTGCCGTCAGACAACAGGAGAGTTATTCTGAATGAAAACTAGATAACCATCTACTGACTTGTCTGAAAAAGTATTCATGAATTTCTGGAAAGATTCTTTGCTGAACAGAGCAGCACCAGCATGCTTCAGACTTTCTAAGGAGGACAAGCCTCTTTCCTTCTTACCTGCTCTGTTGTTACATTAAAGCAGGACTTCTCCATTTTGTTCTTTACTTTACATTGAGAGGGGCGGGAAAGAAGATGAACCAGTGTACATAGTCTGCTAAGGTGATAACAGGAAATTACATGGTCACAGTGGCGGCATTTGCCTGAGCCACCAACGCATCTCCCTTATTTCCTCACCACAGCAATGAAAAAGGGTGTTTTTGATTCTAGCAGAAAACATTTGGTGAGCTCTTCCCTCCTTTTACTTACAGCTAGTTTTTTTTAAAGGCAAAACAGATCTCTTGTTTTGGATCAAATTGTGCACACACACACACACACACACACACACACACACACATGGGGGGAGGGAGGGAGAGAGAGAGGGGGGGGAGGAAGGGAGAGAGAGAGAGCATTCTGATTTTAATCTTTTCTACAAGGCAATGTTCCCATTCTGTAAATGGTGATTCTTAGCCATGCTGACAATTAATTTTTACAATGCCTCGCTTCCTAATTATTGAACCACAAGGGAGATAAGATGCTTAATGAATGACTCAAAATACACACTTGTACACTCAATGTGTTCCTAATCCTACATAATGAAAGGAAGAATTGGAGGAAACATCTATTATCTCCTCTCCCAGAGTGGCTTCTCTGGCCAAGCAGTTAAAGCAGCCACTCTAATTGCTGAATGCAGCTGGCAGGCAACCTTGGTGACTTTGCTTCCATGGCTGATTGAACTACCTCCAGAAAAAGAAAAGAAGCAGTAGAATTAGGATTTTGGGATCTTTCACAAACAAACTGAGAATGATGGAGAGTCACTGGATGGCAGAGACTGATCCCACAGCACTCATGTCCGACCAATTGATGCAGGATAGATGACCAGAACAAATCCATGTCTCAACCACCATGCACCTTAGGCTGTCTACGGGAGATATTTTTGTTGTTTGTTTGTTTGCTGCAGAGACTGCAGATAAAACAATTATTACCAGCCTGCCTTCCATTGAGGACTTGTAATACTTCACGAGTCAAAAAGAGGGCTGTGAAAATATTTACAGATCCCTCACATCTCGGACATAAACTGTTTCAACTCCTTCCCTCAAAACGACTCTATAGAGCACTGCACCCCAGAACAACTAGACACAAGAACAGTTTTTTCCCGAAAGCCATCACTCTGCTAAACAAATAATTCCCTCAACACTGTTCAACTATTACAAAGTCTGCACTACTATTACTGTTAATCTTCTCATCACTCCTTATCACCCATCCCCTCCCACTCGTGATTGTAGGACTGTAACTTTGTCGCTTGTATCCTTACAACTTATATTGACTGTTTCCTAGTATGATTTGATTGCTTATGGTACCCTATGACTATTATTAAGTGTTGTACCTTATGATTCTTGACTCTTGATGAATGTATTTTTTCTTTTATGTACACTGAGAATATTTGCACCAAGATAAATTCCTTGTATGTCCAATCACAATAAAGAATTCTATTCTATTCTATTCTATTCTATTCTATTCTATTCTATTCTATTCTATTCTATTCTATTCTATTCTATTCCATTCCATTCCATTCCATTCCATTCCATTCCACTCCATTCTATTCCATTCTATTCTATTCTATTCTATTCTATTCTATATAAATGTCACTCAACATTCCCCCACCCCCATCTCAGCCCAATTTCCAAGTGCCTCAGAATAATACAAAATAATATAAAAACAAATCATCACATTTTTATCAAGAGGAAATGCTCTATGCTCTCTTTTACCACAACAATGAGGAAAATACATTTTTCTTAGTTCCATTACAGTAAGCTTGTATAATGGGAAAGCCAGACCTAGTGATCTTTTCTTAAAAATGTTATTACAATTTTTCCTCAATTTGAAAGCATCAAAGGTGACACGTGTTTCTAAGTTCTCCTGGGCTATTTCCCAAACCTATGATGAATGTTCTCCTTATAATTCCTCTGTATCAAAAGACTACTTTGCTGATACATCTTTTGCTTATGATTGGAACAAGGTGAAGAAGTCACCTTTTCCATATTCATTACCTTTGATAAACTATAGAAATATTGCAAGAACTATTATACATACTTGCTTTGTTAGCATATGTTATAAATGAATCTAGCAAAAATGGCAAATGTGCAAAATTATATAATCAAGGGCTGCTATTTCTCAGTAATCTATTTTAAGTGGGTCACTTCTTCAAGATGATACGATAAATGTTAAGAGCTTTAAACATTATTTGTCAAAACTATGATTAATAACAAATTATTTATTTAATTATCAGATTTTTAATTCTACCCTGTGGTGTACCATGAAAAGTGTGCTTTATTGAACTTTTAAAAACAGCAAAACTTCATAAACTGTCAGGGTAAACTGCTAGCAAAAATGATGATATAAAATCTTTTCAATGTAATTCTGTTTACTGTTTAAAATTTTTATGCTTTGTAATGTAAAATACAAAAATAAATAGTGGGAATATAAAGGCGGGAAAAGGGAAGGGAAAATTGTAGGACATAGAGAGCATTGACTTCCGACTCTTTTTGGTGCAGTAGAATAAGATCAGCATCAAAACCTCAACTTTTTATTTTTACATAATAATACAGTATAAACTAGCTATTTCTACAACAAATCTGTTCAATTGGTAAAACCCAGAATCAAAGTTTCATATTTGCTACCTCAAACACAAAGTCCAGAAGCAGTTTCCAAGTAGAAACAAAAGTAATTGTGTTTTTTTTCTTTAATCAAAGCACTCAAGTTAGCCATCTCTCATAGCATCTCTTGCTAACTCTATCAACGTTTGCAGCCATTGTAGGAATCAAAGCGTCCTTCCATTTTTATGCATACTCTTGTCTTGCTGCTGTCAACATATATAACATCAAATTTTTTTCCAACTATTTATCCATTAAACCCCAAAATAAAATTTCTGATTTATCTTTATATTCACTTTGAGAATCTTCTGTATTAAGATGTAAATCCTACTCCAATATTTATTTGCTTTGCCACATGCCCACCATAAGTTATAAAAGATCCCTTTCCACATTTGTATTTGCCACATTCATTTGAAATATCTTTATACATTCTTGACAATTTATCTGGTGCTAATGCCAATGATATATTATCTTATAAAAATTTTCTTTAAATAATATTTTTTTTTGTAAATTTCAGACCTTTCATCCAAATGTTCTCCCATTGTTCAAGCATTACATTATATCTAATATTGCTTGCCCACTGAATCATGTAATGCCTTTTATATTCATTCTCTAAATTCAAATTCAATAACAATTTATAGATGTTCATCACTACCATGCGGTAGAATTTCCAATTCATTTTTCACAAAGTCAAACCCATAATTCTTTTTGTCTGATTTAAATTTTTCTTTCAATTGTAAATATGTAAACCAATGGCATACACATCCTTCCGTTTCTAATTCCTTTTTAGATTTGAGGATAGGATGGAAACATCTTGCAGAAAAATGATAGTTTTTCTTTTTACAGTAAGGTGAAAATTCACAGCTGGCTGGGAATTTTGAGAGCTATAGATCCAGTTATCTAAAAGACATACAATTTGGAACACTCAGCTAGAAAGTTGAATGTAAAGATAACCAATCCAGATTGCATTTATTAAGTAGCCCTGAAGAAATCAGTCACTTAATCTACTGCTGATTAGAAGTTAAACATTATTCTGACATATCAGTCAAAGGGTGAGATACAAATATAAAAATAATTAAAAAAATTAAGCCTGGTGATCATTCACTTAATTTTGCAAATAAATTAAACATTTGCGTAAGATCTTTGATTTTTCATAACTAGTATTGAACAAGAGTATAATTAAAAGATAGAAACCAGAAGAACTGAGTTCTAGTCTGTCTTAGACATAAAGCCAGTTGGATGACTTTGGGCCAGTACCTTTCCCTCAACTCTAAGGAGAAAGCAGTAAGAAACTATATTTAAAAAAATGTTGTCAGGAAAAGTACAGGAACTTGTCCAGGCAGTGTCCGGAAGTGACATCTGATTTGAAGGGACAAGTAGATAATATTGGGGGTGGTGGGGTGAAATTATTCACATCATTATAGGTTGGGAAAGATGAGAGTGAAAATTCTTGAAAAAAGAATGCATGCAAAGGTTCAACACCAAGTAACAAAGCCAAAGACAAATATAAATAAATTAAAAAGAAAAGAGAGATTTAAAAAAAGTTCAAAGAAATCATAGCTATGATGAGAATACTCCAGAATAACCACAAAAGAAAGCTAATAAAGGTGTATTGTATAAGATTATAGAAGTGTTGTGCTGAACCCCATTTGCAAACAGATTTATGGAATGAGAAAAATACTGTATTTATGTAGAGAGAAACTCTATATAAATATTTTGGTCATTCTCAGAAATTCACTACCCTAGAAAATGAAGTGTAACTGCTAATAGACTAAAATTTAAATAGGAAAGTGCCAAGAACAGAAGAAATACCCACTGATGCAGGTATAGATAAAATGCTAGCAGGTACTTCTCAATAAATATACAACAAGTCTGAAACCTAGTAAAATATACAGTATGTATAGAAAATGTAACAAAAAAGGTAGTAGTGGGAGAATGGACAATGTATTAAATAATTGAACAAAATTCCTTGCACAAGTGAAGTTTTGTTTATGATCTGACAAAAAACAGAACTATAGAAGGAGAGAGAAATGCCAGTTGAGCAGACAGATTTCAGAAAAGGCAGAGGGACATGAGATCAGATAGCATAACATGGATAATGGAGAGAGCAAGTGGCTAGAGGAAAAACATTTATCTTTGCTTCATTGACTACACCAAGACTTTCAACTCTGCAGTTCATGGAAAAATATGGAACATACTGAAATTGATGTATATGCACCTGAATGGAAAAATATTCTTTGGAGCAAACGTTACCATTACCAGAAGCTACTGATAAAAACAGAAGGATTTTGATTAAGAAAAAAGTGTTACATAGATTCAAATTATCTCCTTAACTCTTTAATGGCAGAGTTAGAAGAGGTACAAATGAAATCAAATCAAGACATCCAACAATTGCATATTTAGGGTCCTTGGAAGACACAATTTTGTTGGTCAAAAATAGAGCTAATCATGAAAGTAAAAATGAAAAGTGAAAAATCTGGATTAATGTTAATTATTAAAAGACAAAGGCAATATAAACCAATAGTTTAGGAGACATACATGTGGTGGTGAATGACAAAGTGATAGCCTTGAATCTGGGAGATCAAGAATATGTAAAAATTGAAAATGTGCTGAAAAAGTAAAGAGGAAGGAAGAACTGCAATGATATTTAGGATTGCATAGGATAAGAACTTTTTGGTAACAAAGAAGTTCAAAGTAAATACAGCAATTGTCTTTTCAATGGCAACATGAGAGTTTTATATTGAGAAAAAGTATATCTTGGAATTATGGATTCGGATGTGGTTTATGGGAATAACATGGAGCAAGGAGAATTCTTGTCAATCAATCCTGAATTAACTAAACGCTGATTGCACTTTGGATGTCTAATTATTTTGCTTGGCAAAGTGAAAGGAATTAGAAGAAGCAGAAGAGAATAGATGAGCAGAATGGCTAGGATCAAAGAAAAGATTAGAAGATCCTTGGAAGAAGTATTAGTTATTACTAAGGATAAATCAAGAAGGTGAACATTTGTATGTACAGTAAACAGGAACAGAGCTCAGTTTGTTAACTTGTATTCTTGTATGATCCATGGTGGCCCAGTGGTTAGAGTGCAGTACCGCAGGTTACTTTACTGACTGCCGGCTGCCTGCAATTTGGCAATTCAAATCCCACCAGGCTCAAGGTTGACTCAGCCTTCCAACCTTCTGAGGTGGGTAAAATGAGGAATCAGTTTGTTGGGGGTAATATGCTGACACTGTAAACCGCTTAGAGAGGGCTGTAAAGCACTGTAAAGTGGTATATAAGTATAAGTGCTATTGCTATCGTTCCTGAAGTGTTTTTCCTGCTAATTTAGACCTCTTTCTCATGGCAGTTTTCACTCAATTTCCATGATCTAATTCATCATGTAGTAAGTTGTTTTTTGCTGGAGTTGAAATATTAAAAATAGATGGAAGCATCATGAAGCAATCAATTATGTTATCTTCCAGCTAATCAATCAGAAATGGGAATGAAATATGTTTCAACCTTTGAACTGGCAAAGTATCTGGAATAACAAAACTGCCATACTTATCATAATGTATAAAACAAAATAAAAAATTGCAAGCACTCCTGTCATTCACCTCTTCAGTACATACTGTATGTATGGTGTCAGAGATTATGGAGCAGGAAGTTGCTCTGCTGTGAATATAGTATGCATGCATGCATGCATGTATGTACAGTATATATGTTTGAAAATGTTTTGACCAACTCACTTTCTGAAGGGACAATGAAATCTGGAATTCAATGCCCAAATATGCCAAAAGAATGTTATTTTTGACAAAGATTGATTTGTTAACTTTTACAAATATGAAGTTATCTGGAGAAGTTAAAAAGCTTTAAAAAAAACCCACAGAGACCAATAACAACATGAAGCAGATAATCCAGAATGTTCCTTTTTTGGCTTGTGTGCAATGCCTTTACTTTAACCTGCTGATTGTTCCAAAATAAGAATTTCACACATTTTTTTAAAAAAAGCCTTCACCTGATATGAAAGGTTACTAACTTTACTGCTGAGATGACACACTGCGAAGATACTTAACAAAGAACTATCACTTATCCTCTTCCTTTGAGAGTCAGAAACAGAGGAGGCAGAGTTATACAACAGCTTTCTATAAGCATTGCCATGATGAAATTCAGTGGTAATAGTGTCCATGCCTGGAGTTAATTAAAAATCCATTCTGATTTAGAAGCCAGGTGGACATAATTTGTTGAGATGACAGAAGTAGCACCTTGTGGTGACATCTTGTTGAGCTACTTGGAGACTTTTGAGTTTGTGAATCCTGAGGAAGTAGACTAAACTCTTTAGGATTTTAGTTCCCAACACTTGTGGATTGGATTCCTGTCCCACCCAAATCCCAAGAAATAAAAGCAGAAAGGTAAGATATTGAGGAACAGATCTGACCAAAAGGCAATGCCTACTTGAGGGAAACGAGATTTCAGATGCCCTTAAAATAGGTCTGAAATCAACAAATGTCATCCTATCTCTAATAGGATTAATATCAAGAGAGAAGGAAATTCATTACCACTACCTCTGTTTGTCACTGATAGCTCTGTCAGCAATACTGGCTGTAGCAAAAGATAAAAGATAGTACCAATAGTAACAGGTGCCTTGAGCACATTCCCAAACAACTGGAACACCATTTGAACACCAAATCATCATCAGTGCAGCTTTATGTAAATAAATGCCGCTATATTTGGAACAGTTTACATCTTGTGATAATACCTTTAACCAGTAGTGGGATTCAAATTTTTTTACTACTGCTTCTGTGAGCGTGGTTTGGTGGGCGTAGTGTGGCTTAGTGGGCGTGGCTTGGTAGGTATGGCAGGGGAAGGATACTGTAAAAATCTCCATTCCCACCCCACTCCAGGGGAAGGATACTGCAAAATCCCCATTCCTTCCCTACCCTATTAACCTGCTTTCCAGCTCCGTTCTCCTGTGTAGGGCAACAAAAGTAGACCCAGCTGATCAGCTAGGACTTGGGAGGCAGACAATAGGTGAGGATGGGGCCAGTCAGAGGTGGTAATAGTTCTCCGAACTATTCATAATTTCTGCTACCGGTTCTCCAGAACTGGTCAGAACCTGCTGAATACCACCTCTGCTTTTAACACCACTAAACAACAATTGTCTATCCCAGGTCCTTGGGAAAGACAGTAGGTGGGTAAAAATACCGAATCAAATCTAAACATCTGACTATGCAGCCACAAAAATAATAATAGTTAATTGTTCCCTTTCTTTTTAAATAATCTGATTATAGATGTCTTTGTGAGAATTTCGAGGAAGACTCAGAAGTATAGCAGAACCACTCTTTCCATCCCAGTCCCACTAAGTGATTTTGGTCTCATGTCCAACTTTCATCCTTTCATTTCACCCAGGAGTCTCTGAAACTGTACTCCAACCATCTTCTCATCTCCTAAAATGGAAATGTTGGAGAGTGATGGTTGGCTAAAATAGTTGGTATTGAGTAAGGGTTTCTTAAAAGGGGATTGTTACATTGCATCTTGCAATGTAGAAGGGACCAGTGCAGAAGGCAAGAAAGCTTTAACAACTACATTGATCATCACATCCAATAAATTGATGAATAGGGAGCATAATCTAACCTTCTCTAAAATAGATGTCTACTGAAAGGACTTTACCTATAAATTTACCAGTGATAGATAGACAGACAGACAGATAGTTGATAGGCATGCAGGCAATGACATTCATGAAATAATGAATGTCTGATTCATCAGACATAGGTACAGTGGTGGTATTTAGCAAGGATTTGGATCAATGATCTGAATTGAGATGAAATAAATAAAATAAAATTAAGAAAGTTAAAAGAGGGAGAAGCTATATAGAAAATGTAGAATGGTAATAAGATTTGGAATGGTATATAAAATGAGCATGAACTTGAATTTGTGTCTGTACGAAGAGATGTAACCCGGGATCAAGCTGCTTTCAAAAAAGATGTTTTATGTTTTTATGTTTTCTTTGTTTATGTTTGTTTTTAAAAATCAATAAAATTTTTATTAAAAAAAAAAAAGCAAGGATTTGGCATGGGTCGCCAAACCAGTAGAAACTTCTGGCTGGCCATGCCCGCGACCCAGTCACCGCTTGCTCGCTTGCCCCACCCACCTGATGCTCCCTCGCCCTGCCCGCCTGACACTCGCCTGGCCCAGTCACTCCTTAAGATTTTTTTCCCCCTTCCAACAATCAGCTGTTCCTACGATCAGCTGTGCTGGGATTCTCCGTGTTTACTTACTGCTTCTCCCAGGAGGCTTCCCTGAGGCCCAGGAAAGCCAAAAATGGAAGGAGGGAGGCACAGACCGCCTGACTTCCTGTGCACCATTCTTTCCCTTCCTGGGCCCCAGGGAAGCTGCCTGGGAGCAAAAAATGCCCCCCCCGCCAGAGGTTTACCTGAGGCTCAGAAGGCCCCCAAAACATGGGGGAGCTGCTGCAAAAAAGCCACACCCATCCAGTTACATGACCATGCCCAACAAGCCACGCCCATCAAGCCATGCCCACAGGACAGTAGTAAAACTTTCTGAATCCCACCACTTCATTGGTAGCTAGATGTTATTCTATAGGGTTCAAGCCTTCTATAGGGTTCTATTCATTTTGAGACAATGCCACTTACAGAGCTTAATTATTGAACAAATTGTGCTTTTTGGTATTTATTTGATTTTGAAAATCCTTGCCAAGGAAGGATTTAAGATCTGTTAGGAAGAATCATAAGGGGAGATACCAGTTGTGACATAAGTTAAGGTTACCAACTTTTTTACAATGAAAAGGAGGACGCAAATAAATCGAAGAAAAAAAAACAAAGCCACTTGTGCGTGGCGCACTCTCTCAAAACAATTCTCCTGTGTGGAGCATGTGTCTCATAATCACGTCTCGCCGCACTCTACTGAGCCTTGACGAATCGTCATGTCAAATACAAATACGTCACATCACACACCACGGATCCGATCAGCATCAATCAAAAACGGAGATTTACAGATTAGTCTTCAAATATCAAAAAGAAGGACATGAGAGAGGACAGAACTTACACAAGGAGGACTGTCCTCCCTAAAGGAGGACGGTTGGTTACCTTATATAAGCGAATAAAACAATCCCTTGCTTTGGATAATTTCCCAATGCAATTTATCCCTTTATGGTTTTTAAAGGAAAATATTCATTTTAGACTTAAAATATGTACACCAGAATCATGGATATCAGAGGTGGTATTCAGTAGGCTCTGACCAGTTCTGGAGAACCGGTAGGGGAAATTTTGAGTGGTTCAGAAAACCGGAATCCCACCTCTGACTGGAGATTTTACAGTATCCTTCCCCTGCCACGCCCACCAAGTCACACCCACAGAACTGGTAGTAAAAAAAATTGAATCTCACCACTGATGGGTAAAAGGCCAGGAATATCCACAGTTCTTATCACCCTTCCTCTCTTGTCCTGTTCTCAGTAGGAGATGAATTAAAGAGCAATGTTTTAAAAATGAAAGAAATAAAACTTTGCAATAAATGGATTAGTTGTATGTGATGTTTTCTCCTGCCTTTGTTTTAGCTCATTGTAAACTAAATGTGTAGATAGTATTGAACAGCTTATAAATAGTACAAATTTTAACCTGAAAATGTCCTTGAAGAGAAGAAACTGCTTCACATTTTTTTTTAAAGTTTTACTATTAATCAAAATATTCAGTTGAGATTTTATATATTCATATAAATCCTAATTCAGTCTCTTTTTGTCCATGGAAGAAGATCTTTGAAGAGAATAAAAATAACCTGAAGAAATAGAATCACAATCCATTTTTGTACTAAATTGCAATGTACTTTCTAAAGGATTCTTTCAACCTTTTTTAACCTTACCAACAAAATACAACATAATAGCTTCTCTCCTCTGTTCTAAATACTATGAAAATATTCTATAAAATCACCTTGAAGGTGTTCAATGAATAGATATATTATACAATAGGCTCCGTGGGTAATTTCTCCTGACACGTTGGCAAAGTTAAACAGTCTGTTTTTTATTGCAAAAGATCAAAGGGCATCCTTCATTGTCAAAATAATCTGTGCAACTAATTTGCAAGTAGACAAAAGTCTGATTGTTAACTCTGAACATTTTTTAAGTCTAGTAACAGCTCAAGATATACCCCTGGAGCGATAAAGGCTCCTAAATTCCAGACAAAATTTCTACACTGTCAGAATAAAAAGATTTCAAACACTATGAAAAATAAAAAAGGTGATTGATATTATAATTGTTGGTCTCTTAAATGGTAAATAGCTAGGCTATAATAATTGAATAAATAAATATCATGACATGAAAAATGACAGAATTCTCTGTATGATTTGCTGAGAAACAAGAACAAGAAATTTTCCCATCTGTATCATAGATGCTAAGAACACCAGATTACTGTACATTACATACATCTTTCGCCTGATCTTTTTGTTATCATATTTTCCCTTCAAAAAGTAAGTCATTAAATGGAACTTATTTTGGTTGAATATTGCATTTTAGTTTATGCAATATTTTTATGCAATTTTTATATAGTTTCTTCAATGATATTGTTAGACTGTTTATTAATGTACCTCTAGAATAAAAATGAATTACGAAAAGAGATTTCAGATCTGAAAAATTGTGGCATTTCTGCTGACATACTTCTATAGTCGAATATAATGGTGTCCTTCAGTAAATGGCACAAAGAGCAGAGGATTTAAAGAAAAGTAGTTGGGAATCCAGAAATTCCCAAAATGCTTTACAAGACATGACATAGATCACTTTACACATAACAATAACCCTGTCACTGTCAGTTAATAAAAATATGCCATTTACCAATAGCATAAGAACATTTGTTCTTGAGGAAGCTATCGTAGCCTGCTAGTTGTATGGGTCTTTGAGGCCCACAGCAAAAAAGATCCACTAAGCCTCCATTGCCACAGATACTTTCCATGGCAGCAATGCAGTATGAAATCACTTTTTGTAAAGCACACATACATAAGTAGACACAGTGATATGTAAAAGTTTGTGAACCCTTTGAAATAGTTCATCTTTCTGCATAAATATGATATGAAGTGTGATCTGTTTTCACAAAACTAGTTTCTAAAACTAGTTAAAGAGCAGTCTATAACAAAAGAGTGACAAAAACATGATATTGGTACATGGCAAAAATACGTGAACTTGCTCCCTGATAGCAATAGCACTTCTACTTATATACCATTTTACAGTGCTTCTTCAGCCCTCTCTAAGCAGTTTACAGAGTCAGCCTCTTGCCCCCAACAATCTTGGTCTGCATTTTACCTACCTTGAAAGGATTTTGAGTCAACCTTGAGCCTGGTGAGATTTGAACTGCCAAATTGCAGTCAGCTAGCAGCCAGCAGTAGCCTGCAGTACTGCACTCTAACCACTGCGCCACCGTGACTCATTCTTCTGATCTTTTCATCAATAAAATTTGAAATACAGTTAAGAATCATCTGTTCCAGTCCCTCGTAGAAAAGGCAGAGGAGTGATACTGGTTGGTAATTTTTTGGACCATTATGCTACTCTAAAAAAAACGACAAAGCCCAAGCTCCTTATGGCTCCTGTTCCACTACATTAGCTTTTCTATTTTCCAGGCCTTCTAGGTGTAGAGATTAATGTGATTCTGGAGAAGAAGTCAACAGCGTGTGATAGTGACAAAATAGACAGCATGGGAAAATCATTCATTCTTATCCAGCAGCTTAATCGTTTTTTTCCGAATAACATAGATTCAAGAAATTAAATGCAATTTTTGCTGAATATTTATTTTATTTATTAAACTTGTACACTGCCCTTCTCACCAGAAGATATGAATACATTATTCAAATGATTGATTTATAGTTTAATCTATTGTGTTTCCTAGCATTACGTAAATAAATTTTATCTTAGGACTAAAATCTACATATATATACTTAGAGTAAATCTTAAGAATTTAGCGTTGTTGCCCTCCATTTAAAAAAACCATATCTTGCTTCCATAACCTTAAGAAGTATTTATTTTTTTAAATCTTATTTCAAAAGTCTGACTATTATTGTCTAATATATTGAAAGATTTGTCAGTATTCTTTATGGAGAAAGGAGGGTTGTTGGGTTGTTGTTGTTTTTTAGGTAAAGCATGTTCCTTGAGTGTTGTTTACAAAGGTTGAGTAAGCAGTTTCCAGAAGCAACAGCTGTTAGAGTTGTGCAAAGTAAGTTCTCTGTGCCTAAATTCATCAGAACCAACTAATACAAAGCTCTAAAATATCTATGATTTGACTCTCACTTCAGCTGTTGTTCAAGCATTATTACAGATAAAGATTTAAAGCCATCAAAAGGACAACTAGAAAACACGAATTTTCTTCAAAACTCACTTAACAAATGTCTCCCTTAACAACACAAATTTTGAGCTCAATTGTGGTTGTAAGTCAAGGACTACCTGTAATTTATTTTTTTACCTCTGCCTAAATGTAACCTTATTCTCCCATCCACTCCAGTGACAATGATCTATTTTTAACAACTAGTGGACAATGGACACAATAACTATGCCATACGTATATCTAGAGTCATGCAAAAAAAAAGTAAGCACACCCTCTTTGAGTTTTATGGTTTTTCATATCAGGACATAGTAGAAATCATCTGGTCTTTAACAGTTCTTAAAAGCAGGTAAGTACAATCTAAGATGAAGAACAACGCATGACACATCACACCATGTCATCATTTAGTTTACAAAAAGAAAAGCAAAATGGAGAAGTCATGTGTACTTCATCACAGTCTTTCTAAGAAGGACAAAATATACCAAACTTGTTCTTCAGCTGCTTTCTATATCCAGGCGATGGCAGAACTACTGAACAATTGAAGTTGCTTTGACAAATTTTGAGATAAGTCAGCAAGGAGAATGTAAGGCTCCCTCTTTCTCATCAATACATTAGCTTAGTCTACAGAAAGTAAAGAAAGAAAATCGTTCTT
Organism: Pseudonaja textilis; assembly: GCF_900518735.1. Next base: position 20,925,901 of record NW_020769320.1, on the reverse strand, counting down.
AAAAACAATTTGCTCTGCTTTAGCGTAGGGGCAAAAAGAGGCATAGAAGCAGTTAGGAGATCTTGAAAACACTTAAGGCAACCAAACAGCTGAACATTTTAGACATTCTATAGCCAGAAGTTTTTACTTCTTCAATTACTACAGGTAGTTATGAATCCCATTCTATTTGTAACTCAAGGATTTGTGGGAGTGAATCTCGTACCTTGAATGCAATCACTCCATCCTTTAGCCCAACACATTTGCTAATCGAAGGTGTGGTTCGTTAAGTGCGCATGAGGTATTTCAGGGTGGGGAAGGCCATCGGGGGCCTAGTGATGGAATAAGACACCTGTTTAAGACCACTCAAGGCCGCCCCGAAATACCCCACTGAAATACCCCACAATTGCTTCCTCCCCCAACCTGCAGCGCTGGATCACTTCACTTGTGTGAATACCTAGCAAGCTGTCTCCTGTCCAGCCTCTCAGCCACGTGCATCCTTCCAACGCTCTGTTTTGACATGTGCAGGCCTTGCCTGGCACTTTGTAGGCCAAAACGGAGGTTCGGAGGGGCGGGAACAGACCCACTTCTCTGAATCTCCATTTTGGCTGGCAAAATGTGAAGTGAATGATGAATGAATGTTGCAGAGCGTCTGCGGTTGTTTGTAAGGGCAAACAACTGCTGTGGTGCTGCAACATCTGTAGTTTCAGGACTTTTTTGTAAATAGTAGGAGGCATTTATTGCTTCAAATTAAGGGAACTCTCATAACCCAGGGATTACCTGTAGTCCTACTGCAAACACATTAAACATCTCAAGAGACAAAAATTTCCTTGAACTACATATCTCCACATAAAGAGAAAGAAGAGCAAGGGGGAATGAAGATCTTTGAGATCATGCAAGCCATATATTTAGATTGAAGGTAATATGTTTCAGATTGAAATGACTTAGATGAGACAGAAAAAGAAAGATAACTGCATACTTTATTTACTATTGTACCAGTTAAAAGGAATTCCGGATCTCAAAGACAAAACACAAGTGATAAGATCTCGCTTAATTACTTTTCAATGTGAGTATATAAAACTTATTGTCTACTTTGTCCTTGGCATTGCACATCCTGTGTATCATTTTCACAGCATCCACATCTGTAACAAGAACCTCTGCTGAAATTGAGGGTGTTGAGATCAGGGTCGTCAACCTTTTGGACCTCAGGGACCACCAAACTCATAATTTTAAATCCCAGGGACCACTAACCAGTTCTGTGGGTGTGGCCTAATTTGTGGGTGTGGCTTGGTGGTCATATGACTGGCTGGGCATGGCTTGTATGTAAATATTATAAATATTTATATAAATATTGATTTTTTTAATTATAAAAGAGCAACTTTTACCCAAAATCAGGCAAAGCAAGCAGGCAGATTGAGTTGCTCACAGAATCATTCAGTGATCTATCTATCTGCCATCGGCTAGCTCAGTCTGTCATAAAATTTGCTTGCAAGCAAACTCACAAAATTAACCCACAACACACCATGTATGTAAATATTGAATATTTTATTTTAAAAAAGAGCAATTTTTACCCCAAATCAGGCAAAGCAGGCAGGCAGATTGAGTTGCTCACAGAATCATTCAGTGATCTATCTATCTGCCATCGGCTAGCTCAGTCTGTCACAAAACAACTTTGCTTGCCATTGAGTCTGCACTGAATAATAGAACTTTCAGTCCTAAGGGAGGTTTGGCTGTGCTTAAAAGCAGAGCTGAAGATCTAAAGACTAGCAGGAAAGCAAGAAATCCAACCATATCCTGCTTCCTAGCCAATCTAAATCTCCCGGCACAGCAAAACAACCGATGTTCAGAAAAAGGAAAAATAGCAACCTAGCAAGCAAATCTGCCAGGTAAGGAATGAATGGACAAGGAGGGTTTCCATGGGCCATGTGGGTGGAGCAGTCTTGTGTTTCTGCGCAGCCTGGATTAATTGCTTTGGGGAGTGCTCTGCGGGTGAGATTTCTCTGCAGCCCACCAAAATTTTCTTGTGGCCCACCGGTTGGCGACTGCTGTTCTAGATCATGTAGAGAGACCTCCTCCCTATTCACATGTACAAAAAGATACTACAGGGCTACCTTTGCCAGATGGCACTGTCAGCAAAGAATTCTCTGGCTCTGAGCTTGGATGTTGAATTCATCAGAAGTTGAATCCTTAGTTTAAATCTAATATGGATGCCAACGGAGTGACCCTGTCAGACCTGCCTCAGCTTGAACCTCTCAGTAAGAACCATCCTTACCTCCATTTATTGAGAAAGGTCTAGGTTACTAAAAGTCAAGTGAATGACAGTTAACACAGAGCCAGAACTGAAAATTGTGCGCCCAAATCCCTAAGTCCAACTTTTTCCTCCCTTAGTTTCCTCCCATCACTGGGGCCCCATGTGCGATCCAATTCAACAAGATGTTTTAGAACAGTTGCTTCAAGGCACAGGTTTGGTACGCAGCTGCTTTATGTTCCCAGCCAATTGTCCTCGAAGCCCAACTTGGAGAGATACAGTGAAGTTTTGTTTCCCTTAACGCATCTCCACTCCCATTGAGCCCCCTAGAGTTTATGGCAGCTGATACTGAATGGTTGTGACACGCATGTGAGGGGGCAGCTGATAGGAACCACCAATTAAGATTCTGTCCTTAAGAATGAGGTCTTGCACATGCAGCTTTCATCTAACTTTCTAATAACATCATTTCTTGTCTATTTGCTTATTTATTAAATTTATTTACCCCCACTTCTCTTATAGAAACAACTTGGCTGGCTTATTTCCTTTACTTATTTGAAACATTTATTTCGATTTTGTCTGTTAATTGTAGGACTAAGAACTGCAAATGGTCTATAGTTAGGTTTTGGCTGTACCAGCTGAAAGTTTGTCTAGAAGAAAATATTAATATTCTAGAAGACAGATGCTAAAATTTGCATGGATTACTTTCTAGGGATCTGTCTTGAAAAACTGTAAGGCAGATGGCCTAGATTCTGTCATTAAAATAGAGGGTTTAATACAATTGGTACAGTAATATGAAAACACAGAAATGCAGCGATACAGAAGCAAAACCATCTGAAATTCAGATCTTGCATTATATATTTTTCAACACAGAGACCACATTAATATCTAATTCTCAGCCAGAAATCCTTCTTTATGCAGTATGTGTAACATGCAATGTACAAATGAATATGATTTATTCATGGTTTCTTTGGGTATCTCTTCCCAAACAAAAGAAAATTGAAATAGTTTCATATTAAGTATGATTATGTGTTATTTCATTTAAACAAACCCAAATCAACATTTCATGGAATATTTGAATAAACATGATCCTTCCCTAGAAAATGAACACCTTATTTCCATTGTTTCTTCACTCTGTAGTATGTTAAGCTATGGTTAATGGCACAGAATTACAGTATATGAGCCAGGCCACTGCCTTTGAAAAGTTATCTGGTATTTCTCTGACCTTGTAGTTAGCTGTCTGTTATTTGTCTGAGTTGTAGTTAGCTGTCAGTTAGAACTGCTATGATATATGAATTGTATGTCCTTAAACAGTTGTGTCTGGTTCACAAAGAAAAATATATATAAGCTTTTCAACAATGAGATAATTCTCTATGGCTAACCCAACTAATTCTGGGACTTTTTTGAGTGAAAAAGGATATCTTGCTCCAGCGGCTGAATTAACTTGTGGGCAATTAATTTGATAGGAACAGACCTTTGATTCCATCAATCAATTTTTCTGCAATGTTTATCTAGCACATATACGTGCTTCTATATATTGAGAAAATGAAGTACAAGTGTAATTATATTTACTGCCAGGATTTTGTAGGTATATTGGCAACTTTGTTAAGTTGTTTGAATCCAGATGGGATATTATCTAAATAATCTGTTTAAAATATTTGTACATTCAACATAAGAAGCATAAAATAGCATAACAAAATATCTTCCTTCCTTCCTTCCTTCCTTCCTTCCTTCCTTCCTTCCTTCCTT
>NW_020769320.1:20891397-20921921 GCF_900518735.1 Pseudonaja textilis | reverse complement strand
CTTCCTTCCTTCCTTCCTTCCTTCCTTCCTTCCTTCCTTCCTTCCTTCTTTCCTTCCTTCCTTCCGAATAAAGAAGAAAAAATATTATAAAAGGAGAAAAACAATTAAATTTTAAAAAGGATAAATTATATAAGAGTTCTCAGGCATAGGTAACCTATCTGATAGTGTGTGGGGAGGTTGAGGTATGCGTGTGAAATTTTCAAAATAACAGTTTCAATTGAATATAAACCATATTCCACTGTAATTATCTATGTCTATAAGCAACTTGTTCACAGGACATAAATAACATCAAATATTCAACCTCTTTGGTAATTGGGACCATAAATTAGTCTCTCCAATGTTTAACAACTATAATAAAGGCCTCAAGAATCTATTTTTGTTGTCCAGCTGTCAATATCTAACACAAAGTCCTGTAATTTATAAAACTTGTTAGAACACTTATTTTCTTCCAAGGACATAAGTATAGATGCCAGTATGTTTCCTTATAAGATAATTCTATCAGGAGAGTAATCCGTGTTTCCATCTGCCTCACTTCAGATCTATTGAAGGCATAAGGAATAGACCTGAAGGATAATGGGAAGATGTGTTACCAAGGCAATGCTCAGACAAGCTTAGCTGAAGTCCATTCCAATAAATAATTTGAGAAAATACCTCAGACAGGTCCCTCTCTAATTCACATGAAAAAGTGAGGAAAGAAGCACATTCAGACTTTCAAGATTCTGTTACCATGGCTTTTACAATAAAAGTAGTACTGATCTATATGCCATTGATTTTTTAGCCTGGTTCATCTTACAAGGTTGACAAGACACTACCAATGGGATCAATGGAAGCTGTCTAAAGGCAGTGGGAGCTGTCTAAAATAATGTAACTAAATTATGCGGATTTCAGACAGCTTGGGTTTCAAACTGTGTAGAACTATGTAGAAGGTAGTTATCCAACTTGACCCATGATTGAAAACTCATCAGTTTATTAAACACATGAAAGATCCATTTTGAATAGGAATAGTCTAATGCAGGGGTGTCCAACCTTGGCAACTTTAAGACTTGTGGACTTCAAGCTTTGCTGGCTGAGGAATTCTGGGAGTTGAAGTCCACAAGTCTTAAAGTTGCCAAGGTTGGACAGCCCTGGTCTAATGAATTACCCATTACCACTATACTTGGAACCATTGAACACAAATAAAAAAATTAAATATTTGTTAGGGATATCAATAAACCAGTTCCTTGTAATAGGCATTTTTAAAAAGTATACCACTGATTACATCATTTTGATTTTTTTTTTCAGATGGTACCGGTGGTGGTATACTACCAGTTCAGACCAGTTGGGCTGAACTGGTAGTAAAAAAAGAAAGCCAACAATCAGCTGAGAGCAGGAAAAAAAATCCTCCCACAATCAGTTGAGAGGAAAAAGAAGAGAAAAGTGCAGGATTGGCTTTCCCACTTGCCCCTGTGCTTTCCTCTCCTTTATCCTCTCAGCTGATATGGCATTGCAGGTCTCAGCTGGTTGGGGAAAGCTGTGTGCTGGCATTAGGCAAAGCACGCCCACCAAGCCACGCCCACCCAGCCACGCCCACCGAACTGGTGGTAAAACAATTTGAATCCCGCCACTGGATGGTACTGTTTGAAATCAAGGTATAGACTTGCAAGTTGTTCTGACCAAGGCTTCCCGAGACTGTAATTAAGCACATGCTTAGTTAAAACAACTCTTGGTATATTTCAATGCTGGGAATTATTTTCATTCCCAGCCGGTAAGGAGTCCCAAACAATCCCTTCGAGATTAGCACCCACCTTTCTCTCCTTTGAATTGCTGCCAACAACTAGAGTGCCAAATGAATTATAAAAACACCCAAAGTACAAAGTCCACACAGAGCTTCGAGGATTAATCCGAACAGAAGGAACGACTTTGCTTCCTGCAAAGGTTTCTCTACCTTTGCACCTCCTTTATGTCTTATGGGAGGGGCAATCACCTCCAAGCCTTACTCCCGAGTTGGCCCTTTTGTCTCAGCTTCTCTTGCCTTCTAGGCAGCTCTGCACACACACGCATTGGGAATAGGATCCCCTTGTTCCTCTGTCTCGTTGCTGCCATACTGTGGAGGCTCTGGAGTCAGCGCCCCACTCCCAGATGACCCTGGCCTCGGACAAAGGACCCTCATCTGAGTCTTCTCCCCATTCTTCCCCACTGTCTGATTCTGCTGCCGGCTGCACAGGCTGCAGGCGAACCACAACACAAGTACGTGTTTTAGCATGCGTGATGATTGCATCTCTATGACAATTTTCTTTGATAAAAAAAGGACAAAATACAGTGCCAGAGAACTTAAGAGAGACATTGACTCAGTCATTGACTCAGTCTATATACTGTTAATTGTAATTGAGTCTGCAATCCAGTATGTACTGAGTTGGCAATAAATCCTGATCTGTATTTCTTAAATTTCATTTTTCCAAACTGGATTTTTTTTTTTTTTTGGTCACTATAGAGTACTAAAGGCAGAATTAAAAGAAACAATTTCAACATATTATTGAATATTAGATAGAACAAAAATAAAGTATGAAGTAAATCTACTGAAAGAAAACTGTAAACATTGTGGTCTATATCCTAAAGAGTCCGACCTCTTATATACATCAGAATTAACAACAGACAACTTTGGAGAATACAGTATCTTCTACACCAGTTAAATATCACTGTCCAGGTCAGGCATATTTTGGGCATGTGCAGATATAGGATATATAACAGCACCAGAGGTGGTATTCAGCAGGTTCTGACCAGTTCTGGAGAACCGGTAGTGGAAATTTTGAGTAATTGAGAGAAAAGGCAAATACCATCTCTGACTGGAGATTTTACAGTATCTTTCCCCTGCCACAGCCACAGAACAGGTAGTAAAAAATTTGAACCCCACTACTGAGCAGTACTATTATTCATGTTGCCTTATTTTCCTGTGACATGTTATATGGATGTAAATAAATATTTTAATGCTAATAAAAACCAATGCTAGAAATTAAAATACTTGGAATTAATTAGTTACTCCTGACTTTGCTGTCACGTAGACTACTATTAACTGTCTAGAATGCATTTGCTTCTCTGCTCTTTGCCTCCAATTGTAGTAGAATTAAATGTTCTTGAGCCAAAATGTCCAAAGGATGATATTCTTGTAAGTATAATAAAAGGGTTTGGTAGAAAAGAGAGGGGTGAGAAGGAAGAATTACATTTGCTGCCTTCTTGTTTCACCTTATCAGTCACAGGCTTTGTCCAGTGATAAGTTTCTTTTCCTAGTTTACCTTACATGATTTCTGTGGATGCTACACAGGAAGTAATGGATGGAAACTAATCAAGGAGAGAAGCAACCTAGAACTAAGGAGAAATTTCCCGACAGTTAGAACAATTAACCAGTGGGACAGCTTGCCTTCTGAAGTTGTGGGTTTTCATGGCTGGCTTTTAAAAACTGGACAGCCATCAATCAATCAATCAACCTTTATTGTCAGAGTACAACATGTGTACAATGAGATTGGCAGAGCCTCCCTTCGTGCACCCCCTCCCAACACAACTCACAGTGAGGACAGAAGTCCCTAACCCAGTCCCAATCTAATTGCACCATGTGACCTTGTTGCCCAACGCACCATGGCATACTGTGTTGACATGATGTTATTATCCGTTCAGGAGTCTGACAGCCCACGGGTAGAAACTGTTCTTCAGCCTGTTGGTGATTCAGCCTGAAAAGGGCTCCTGTTTGAGTAGGGGGTTGGACTAGAAGACCAACAAAGTCCCTTCCAGTTCTGATCTGATTGATTGAATGTGACCAATAAGAAAGCAATGTCAGCAAGTATCAGAATGCCATGCGATCATTTGACAAAGTCACTGATAAATGAAATTTATGCCAACAAATTACATAAATTGCACAATTAATACACCGACATGAACCGTGATGGTCATGGACTTACATCATGGACTTTATCATGACTTGCATACCTATGTCAGTCATTGGGATATCACTATCCACATGTCATATTTTTTTTTTTCATCATCATAGCTTGCTGTGGACATTTATGGATCCACAACATGCTATTATGGACATTTTTGTTTCTCATGCTGATATCCATGCTGTTATGCCATGGAAATCTTGGGACTGGAGGTATTAATGGCATTTTGCTGTCTGATGGATGGCTCTCATCCATCCATCAAAATGCACATTGCACAATATTAAAACCAGCCCTCTTCTTTGACTTGAAGCATCAAATCAGACAGTCAACATCCCCTTTCCTTATTAGTAAAAATGCAGTGATTGTAAAGGAAAGAATATGCTGCCTTTTCATTATTTGTATAAGATACTACCTAGTGGCATTAGATAATAATCTAATAATAGAACTGGTCCCAGCAACACAAAATTCTGAAGGCTGTGTTCCCTTCAAAGCTAGAATTATTGAGAAGCTATTAATTATACTGTGTTTTCTTAAATAATAGTACCCTATGCATTATAGCATAGCTGCTATTCTATCATGAACTTCAATATGGTTACTTAATTGCTAAAATTCCTGTTAAATATATCCTTGATTTTAACATTTACAATATTATAGAAATATACTCTCTTTCGCAAGCATAACAGCCAGTGCTGAGCTTATGCAAACAACTTCATAATAATTTTATGAAAGGCTAAAAATACTGTAAGTTCTCTACTGGCATAACTGTGTTGAAATTAATGGGATGCCACCAGCAGAAAATTTGGCTTCAAATAGCTAATAAATTGATGAAAATATACAGTGCCTCACTACAAAGTGACATAAACAAGAGGATTTGGGAGACAGCTCACAGTTGTGGCACTCTTCCACGTTTCACTGGATGCTGATTTTTCCAGTTGTCTTGTTTAAATACTTATAAAATGTGAATGTTCACAGTTCTCAATCATTTGTGTACTCCTGGATAACTACATTAAATGCATAGTAATGATGTATATGATGGCTAGTATTTTATTCTAATTAAAGCACATTAGGGCAGATAACTGTATCTGAAAAAACAGAAATATCGCTACATAATCGTTAGCATAAAATTCTTGTGATTAACATTGTAACACATTTAGCACTAGAACCAATGGGGGAAGAAAGCTGTGGAAAGAACTTACTTTTTCAGCTTTTTTTCAAGTATTGATTGATTGGTTCCATTTATAAACCACCTCGATTCCTCAAGTAACTCAAGGCAATTAATGCTAAAAACAATAGCAAAAACAGAAAATACAGTTAATGGCAATGTACACCCTTATTATATTAGGGTGGAAATGTCATAGAAAACTGAGAATAAATTACATAAAATCAGGGCAGGATTGCAAATTCCAGGGACTGCTGAAAGGACCAGATGTTAAAGCCTTTCTTAGATTATACCCTTGAAGAGCGTGAGACTATTTTAGCAGAGTAGGAGTGGCCATCAAAAGATTTTCCTCTGAGATCCTACAAGATGACATTATATAGAGCATCCTCATTCTACTAATGTGATCCTGCAGAAAACTGGTCATGAGGCAAGAGGTGGTATTCAACAGGTTCTGACCAGTTCTGGAGAACCGGTAGCAGAAATTTTGAGTAGTTCAGAGAAATACCACCTCTGAGTGGAGGTTTTATAGTATCCTTTCTCTGCCATGCCTATCAAGCCATGCCCACAGAACTGAAATTTGAATCCCACCACTGGCATGAGGACTTTATAGATGACAATCAGTATGTTGGATTTCAGTCAAAAGGCAGGTGAGAAGCAATGACACTTGGTTAACAGCTCTAATTATTCATGCCACCATATCCATATTGAGGGCCTCTCAATCCAGAGAAAGGGTATATTTATTTTATTTTATTTATTTATTTTTGTCAATTGCTTAAAATATAATAGGTATAAGTAAAAACATAGTTATGAATACATGGATACATATAAGAAAAAAAAATATAAAAGAAACAATAGGATTTTAGTATATATGCTGCCGAATAGTTAGATAATAAAATACAATAATAGAATATCTAGAATTTTAGAAAATAATGAATATATAAAGATGTATTTCTTTTTGTTGTTGTTATCATATCTATAAAATGTTTTTAGGATAGATTTGGGAGGATTATATGAATTGTTATAAAATAAACTAAGTAAATTATAGTTATCTCGCAAAGTATGAATGAACAAAATTATAGTCAAATGATTGTTTAATAGTGATACTAGGGTATTCAATTTTTGATTGATAATATGAGTTATTATGCAATGTAACTGTAATTGAGACTTTGAAATGGACACACAAAAAATTTGTAAACCAACCGACACACTGCTTGTACATTTATGAAAGAAAGTTGGATGTTTTTATGTTTTGTTTGTTTTTGTTTGTCTTTAAAAACCAATAAAACTTGTTTTTTCTTTTTAAAAAGAAACAATAGGACAGGGACGATAGGCACGTTGGTGCGCTTATCCGCACCCCCTACAGACCTCTTAGGAAAGGGGTGAGGTCAATAGTAGACAGTCTAAGGTTAAAGTTTTTGGGGTTTGGGGAAGAAATCAAGTATAATTAGCATACAAGATGGATTTAAGGAAATGCTTTCTAGGTATAGCTGCAGAAGGACTCCCAAATTACACGCAAGTTCCATCTGAAGTAGTGAGACTTCATTGAGACCTAAAGTTGATAGATCCCTAGAAACAGAGGGCCCCAAAATGCATAACCTACTTACTGAGACAGATCTTGAATCTGGTCCTCCTGTTCCTAGCATCCTCCATACAGAATGTGCCTCTGGTGATGCTATTGTAGCCCTTGGGGAGATATTTTTCTTTTTCCTTAAAAAGAGTGGCATTCAGCCACAAAATAAATGCCTATGAGAAAGTAATCAATAATATCTAGGGACAGATGAGGTCTGTTCTGTTCCTCTTGCAAGGGAAGATATTGTTGTTATTGGATTCTTTGTAGATGGAGATCCTATTGATTATGCTTTATTGTTGTATATTGTATTCGTCCTATTATTGGAATTCACATCTTTTTGAAAACCTTCAGTGATGGGTGTTCCATCATTGACGGCTTTTGAAAAGAGACTGGAAATCATTTGTCTGAAATGATATAGGTCAAGCCGTGGGTTGGACTACAAGACCTTCAGAGTCTCTTCCAATTATATTATTCTATGTTCCATGTTCAAATAGAATGAGCCCTGAGTTAACTGCAGTTGGAATACCATACTAATCAAGAAAAATAAATCAAAAGAAATAATAATCAGTACATAACTACCTTCTTCCTTCTGTTATTTCTAAGCAACTGTTGCTATGTTGTAAATAGCATCTCTTATGTTTCTTTGTTTAACACACTTTAGCAAAACTGAACCAAATGATCTTTGAAATAGTTTGGACAAAGATGTAGCATTATGATATACAGAGAGAGCACAAATGTGCATAAACAGAACCAGAAGCACTGAATAGTTGCAATACACTCACGAAAAGCTAAACTGCTTATTTTTCTTTTTTATAAAGGTGCTATTATACAGTTCTGCTGAAACTAGCTGATTCAAGGTCGTTTGGATTGCAAGAACTAGTAAATCATCATAAAATTTGTTTGCTTAATAATTTGCTTTGGATTTCATTAGGCACCTAAATTTTAACCGACATAATTTTCCATTTCAGTGACTCAAGATAAGCTCTAGTGAATTCCCGCTTCTCTTGGATGCTTGTTTTGTTTCTGTTGGCAATAGTTTAGAAAATGATACTTTTCACACTGGTAATTTTGATTATGTATGGTGGATAGGAAAAAAAAGGAGGAACTTCAGAATGAGATACATTTGCAAATAGCAGATAGCAATACTTATAGAACAGAAGTCTTCAAACTTGGCAACTTTAAGACTTTTGGACTTCAACTCCCAGAATTCTCCAGCCAGCTTCTGGGAGTTGAAGTCCACAAGTCTTAAAGTTGCCAAGTTTGGGGACCCCTGATATAGAACATAGAAGATAGACCACCAAATAACAGAATTAGAAGGGACTTCGAAGGTCTTCTCGTTTAACTCTCTGCTCAGGCAGGAGATCTTATACATTCTTTATATGCATAAGTGTATGCTATATCCTCCTACCTTTATTAAATTGTTCCTTGCTATATTTGATGTGCAGATCACCTTGAATTGTTCTTACACAGATGAATTAGTTCAATTTTAGCAACTGAAGCTACTTAGCAACTGCAAAAAAAAAAAAAACAACAACCAACCTTCTCACATCTGCTGATGGACTACAGATTAATCCCTTAGAGGTCCTGATGGACAAGCAATTGATAAAAATGGTTTTTCTTGAAAAACAAAGGAGGAGCAACTTCCAAGTTATTTATTCTTTGAACTAAATCTCAGTAGCTTTTTGCAGATTTGCCAATGTTGATTCAAACTTTTAGAGGTACCTTTAGGTATCATTTTGTCTCTAAAGGATCCCAAAGACAAATTTACTTCTGTGAAATGAAGTCAAAACCACCCATTTATAAATGACTGTGAAATTGCCATATCTATGTAAGGATGAACACGAATTCAGCAGTTCTAATTAGTATTGAGTCGTTGTAGACAGTACGCGCTTGCTTTGATTTAAACTTAAAAGTTCAAAATTGGCGGAAAGTTTTTGAATTTCTGGATTTCCAGACATTCAAAGCTTGAATTCATGAGAAAAGAAGTGGGCGTTGTTTCAGTTAATTGCGTTGAGACTTGGGATGAATTTTAAAATGTCTTCACATGTCTTGTTTAGATGGGAGAAATTACAATTGTCATTGTTAGGCAGAATTTCTCTGTCAGAAATGAATTTCTTGCCTAGAATGATGTTTTTTGTTTTAGACAATACCTGATTTGACAAGTGATGCACCATTTAAGCTATGGCAAAATGATACATTGGTATGAATCCAGAAAATAATTTTCCTTTGATCATCTATATACCTATAGGCATACTAATTCTCAAAAATCTTTTCTAAAAAAAGGAGCACAGCATAGTGAGCCTTGGTGGCACAGTGGTTATAATGCAGTACTGCAGGCTATTTCTGCTGACTTGTCAGCTGCCTGCAATTTGGCAGTTCAAATCCCACCAGGATCAAGGTTGACTCAACGTTCCTTCCTTCCAAGGTGGATAAAATGAGGACCCAGAATTGTTGGGGAAAATGTGCTAACACTTAGAGAGGGCTGGAAAGTACTATTAAGCGGTATATAAGTGCTATCGCTATATTGGACAATAATTGTCCAAGGATAGCTCCTTCAAGACTTCCAGGAATGCCTTCTCCAAGAATGTCTACTGATGATATGGAATGTCTATTAATGGAATGGTGCGGGCAGAGGTGGTATTCAGCAGGTTCTGACCAGTTCTGGAGAACCGGTAGCGGAAATTTTGAGTAGTTTGGAGAAACAGCAAATCCCACCTCTCGCTGGCTCCACCAACCCCATCTATTCTCTGCCTCCTGAGTCCCAGCTGATTGACTGGGTCTTCTTTTGTTGCCCTGCACAGGAGAATGGACCTGGAAAGCAGGTCAGAGGGGTGGGGAGGGAATGGGGATTTTGCAGTATCCTTCCCCTGCCCACCAAGCCATGTCTGTTAAGCCAAGTCATGCTCACTAGGCCAAGCTCACAGAAACGGTAGTAAAAAAAAATTAGAATCCCGCTACTGGTGGTGGGGATTCATTTGAGGAAAGAGGAGCCTGCGGATGTGAGATTAAATGATTGAATTTGTGATAACATAACGTGATTTCCCAAACATCTCCAGTTATGTTCCTGATGTCGGGAAAGGAAAAAAAAACAAATAATGATATTTTTGGAAAAGATGTAAAAACTAACGTGTGTGTTTGATCTCTAAATATGGATATTATGCCTTTCTCGCATAAAATGAAAAGGTGAAATGACGTTTTATTCATTAATTAATTCTACCTGCCTGACTTTTTAAAGGAGTATGACATTTAACAGACATTCAAAAGTTTTTAAAGATTCATTAATAGCTCACTAGACGGAGGTTGTACAGGAATTTTGCTGATGTATGACTGACGACAATTACAAAAACTATCTTGTAAAAATAATAGATCATGTAATCAAAAGAAGTATAATAGTATCCCTAGGGCCATCATCACCATACCTGATGATTAATTTTGCCACTTGGTCCCATGATGTTGTCTTCATCTCATTCACAGCATCTTCATTACCTGTATCAATAAAATTCCACCTTCCTTCTTTCCTTTTTTTAGTAGCACCCAGGGACAGCTTCATGGAACATAAAATCTGTTGCAATGCTCCCCCATTTACTCTCTTGGGTGCAAAGTCAGCAAACTCGTTGTTAGTATGATCACAAATTGCATTTGAGCAGTAGTGAGAGTATTAGGATATGCGGATACATCGTTTCCTATGTGTCTTCATAACTGTTTCTATATTTTACGTGAACGTTTTCCAAAGATTTTTTTTCCAAATAGAGGAATGGATCAGAGGTCCTGTATTTCCTTTTGGAGAAGTGGAAGATCATTATTAACAATATCTTGAAATGTTTCTGGCCTTACCTTTCTTACTGAATTATCTAAAGAACGGTGAATTATATCTAAGTGGATTGTTATTGCTTATATGCCACTTTCTTTCTACTTGTCAGCCTCAACCACTCTTTCAAAGAGACTAGGAGTCCCAACAGCTAATTAGTTTTAGTTTCTTCCACTCTGGTGAAAAGGACCCCATTAGCCGCATGATCATAGCAGTATTTGCATTCTTCTCCAGGGCTATAATTATTTTGGTGTCTTCCTTTTTTATTTCTTTATTTCACTTTTTTTTAAAAAAAAAAAACTTGGTAAATGCTTAAATGATGCAGTATAGACAAGCCGGTTTAGAGAATGCAAGCAGGGATCGAGCAAGTGATACCCTCGTCACTCTGCAGCAGTGCATAGCAGCACACATTTTTTTCCATCTGGCCAGCAATATATTGAAAGAGGAAATTTGAAATTAGAGAACAAGAAGATAAACCATTTTATGAAGTTTGGGATCTTTTTTTATCAATGGTTAGATAATAAAACACAATAATAGAATATTTAGACTTAGGATATAATTTTTTTTTTGGATATAATTTTTATAAAACTTTATTAAGACAGATTTGGTATGATTTTATGATTTGTTGTAAAATAAATTAAGTAAATTATAGTTATCTCGTTAAAGTATGAATTAGCAAAATTATAGTTAAATGATTTCTCAGTAATGATACAATTGTTGATTGATAATATGAGTTATTATGTAATATAACTATATTGGCGTCTAGGAAACGGATGCACAAAAAAAAAGTGGTAAACCAACCGATACACTGTTTGTAAATCTATGAAGGAGGATGATGTTTTTATGTTTTATGTTGTATGTTTTATGTGGTTTTGTTTGTTGTTAAAATCAATAAAAAAATTTTTTTTTAAAAAAAGAAAGAGGACAGCAACCAAATCAAAGGGAAAACACAATCACATTGTCTATAACAATTAGCATATCAAAAATCAAGGGGCGTGTGGGGAGAAAACCCGCCTGAGTAGAGTAGAGGTTAGGAATGAGAACCATAATATCAGTAATATTTTGATGTGGTCCATGGATGGGCCAATAACATTTTAATTCGGGTTGTGCGGAAAGGCCTCTGTATGGTGAATAAAGAACAGAGCTAATAGTTTCAATCAGTGAAATGTTATCAGAGAATATAATAAGTCAGATGATTTATGGCTCCTTGTAAGTGAAACTCTTGATTAATGTTTTCAGACACATCACCAAGAACATTACATGGTTCATTAAGACATTTCATTCAGTAACATATTGGTGAGCAGATCTCAATGAGTTTTATAGATTTTCTATGAAAACTTTATATAGAAAAGAATGACAAAGGTGAGGTTTTGGCTACGGAAGAGGCTGATGAAATGTTTTCAGCTGCTGTCCTGCCTTCCAAATACTGACACAGATCAGAAGAAAAATATTATATATTGATCTCAGTGAAATAGCTTTGTCAGGTTGCTACAAAGAATGTAATCAACATTTTGTTGAGAACATCAAGGACATTGAGAGCAGATTCATCCCAACTTTCCCCGGTTGTTGGAATCACAATTCCTGTCTATTACTGTAAGTTGTAATGTAGAGCTATGTTTCAAAATTCTTCAGAAATATAAAGCAAACCTGTGCCATAAGCATTCATATTCTGTGATATACAAAAGTTCATAGAAGATAAAGCTAGATATCCCATTTGTTAAGTAAAGCATTTAGCCAATACATTGACATCAGTTTTTCTCAAAATATTCTAAATACAGAAAAAAATTTCATCAGACCAGAAGCGTGGACAGAGTAGTGTAAGAATCTGGATTTTGCCAACAGCAGATCAATTGTAACTGGATCTGAAACTTCACCGTTTATTTTTTTTTAATCTTTGGACCAAGTTCAAAGTCTCACTTGCTCATCCTACATAACCCATAGGTACTCAAAAAATGAAAGAAAATGAATTGTACAAAATATTCTGTTCCTGCAACCCCTATCATGGCCTCTTATTTGAGTTTCAGCAAGCTCTGAAATTCCTACCTGCACTCAGTTATGTTTGCAAATCCCTGATGAAATAGAACTGATCAGAAACAGAATGTTTTCAGATTCTGCTACTGGATATGTATGGATTATAGCCGTGATGGCGAACCTATGGCATGCGTGCTGGAATGGCATGCAGAGCCATTTTGGCCGGCATCCAAGAGGTCACCCGGAAGAGCTCCACTGCGCATGCACATGTGTGCTGCCTCCCAACAGCTGATTGTTGGGTATCTGGTGCGCGTACACAGGGTGTATGGGTGTGCAGGAGATGTATGAACAGGGCGGGTGGGTCATGCACACATGTGCAGAGATGTGTCGCATGCACCGGGTGCATGCGCGTGCGTGGAGGGCATAGGGGGCCATGCGCATTGCCTTCTGAGTGCTGGCACATGAGCATTAGTGCACCAGCACACATGCAATTTTCATCACCGGAGCCCAAAAAGATGAGCACCACTGGATTATAGAGATAGAACCAGGATAAATGATAAGTTTATTCAATTTTTAAATCTTGATATTTTAAAATATTTATTTTTTAATATAGTATTAAACTTAAATTCCACTTTTCTGTGGATACAAAATTCAACTGGTTTATAGCAATAGAAGGAAACTTACAGCGTGCATTAATAGATTTCAAATGTAGTGTCAGACTAAATCTAATGATAATTGCATGATTTAACAGAAAACATTTTAAGTTTGTTTTTAGTATGTTCTTGTTTCCTATTGCTGTGATTGCAATATGCTTGATAGGCAAATTAAACACTTTCATATGCATACCCACATTCCCATTTAACTTTTAAAGAAGTATTCATTGATCTCTTTATTAATTTTTAATAATAATAACATAAGTGAAATATTATTAGATTAGACAACTTCAAGAATTTGTTCCAGGGTTGAAAGTCAGAATGGTCATGTAGTTATTACAATGTTGGCTAAATCTGAGAAGACCCAGGTTCAAAGTTCTAAGTCACCCAGATAATCAATGACCTTAACTCAGTTATTATTTTTAGTGTAATATACTTCACAGGGATGTTAAAAAAAACGAATTAATGAAAAAAAAACATATAAATGCCTTTTGCTGTTTAATGAACTGGTATCTATGAATATAATTATTAAATAGCAATGATGTTAGGAACTAATTAAGGGATATTATCAACATTGTGGCAAATTCTGAGGTTGCATATGAAGAGGTTCATTTTATAATAAAATGGAGAATAATATGCTTATTTAAAAGAAATATTCCATATTGGGGGCTGAAAATATATATATATATGCTTTTATGACTCTTACTGTAATGTACACTATGATGGAAGTTCCACATGATATTGTTTCCATATAAAACATGTTTCCTTTCTCCAAGGACTTTATTAAAATGTTATATAACAACTCTAAGAATGTTGTAAAAACACAGATGGCAATCCAATTTCTAAATAATTGGTATCCCTAGGGAGCACAGCACAGGCAATAAGATTCAGATCATAACTGACATTTCATAAAACATGTTCAGAGTGGACTTCCTCCCTGGAAAAATAACACCACAGATCTTTCCCAGTAGCTTTGCTTGTAGCTAAGTTTTAACTAGTGTGATAAGCATTAGTAGATGAAGATTTGATTTTTTCCTTCTTCTACACAATATTGAGTTCATCTGCACCCTTCAACCCTCTTCCTCCTGCTCTTCTTCCTCTTCAACACAACAGTCCTAGTATTTACTTGCTATGCTTCAGCTGGCAGAAGAAAAGTAGAAGAAACTCAAGGAGAATCAATATGTATAATCTCTCCACCGCCCAGATTTCTCTTTCAATATTTCTATTGCCCACATAGGAAATTATTTACTTTGGTATTGCCTATCAGAGCAACAGCCAGTATATCATATGATATTACATATGAAAACCAAAATTATTTTTGCTCAAATTCAGAGGTAGAATCTGTTTTGCATTAAAAATATTCACTGTACATCCAATGGTAATCAGTTTAATTTTCCTAATCATTAATAATCTAGTTGTTATGGTGACCAGGATGCTGTTACCTTCTCCTGGGCGACCACTCTTTAGAAAGCACTAAGAAGGTTGCAAAATTTTAATCAGTAGCTACAGTTGTCAGAAATCGTCAGGCTTCCCCTCAGTACAGTGTTAATTGCCAAATGTCTTAGGATTTTCCTGGAATTTTTAAACTTTTGTTTTATAGAGAGAGAACAGTATGTTGCTCTTTTCATCTGTTTTAGTCTTGCACCATAAATATTTTTTTAATGTGATGAGGTATGACTAAGAATATATAGAAATAGCTAGTTTTCTCTCCCCAAAACATATAAGACTTTAAATGTCAACTTGGTACAGGAATCATTAAGAGGGTTAAGAACGTAGCTGTTATATTCTGAAAAAGTGACATCGGTTTTCAAAGGCAATGCGACATATGACAATTATAATCCCTTTATGGACACTGTCAGTAGAAATAGTTGCATCTATCTCAAATTGGCTATGCACTTATGGTATGATATCACTTCTTTTGATCAGCTGAAGTTATTTGGTTTAGCTGCAATGCAGCAAGAACTGTTCTAAGCAACCTGTAGGCCGGATCTGAGTTTGACACCCCTGATATATAATAATAATTAACTTTAAACTTAAATATGTTTAGCTCTTCTGTTTTGTCACTATTCAGAAACATTTGGTCATAGCCCATAGTAGTGCTGGATCTTGAAAAGGTTGCATATTCCTTATGTAATAAAATATTAATAAAATTAACATTTTAATAATTAATAAAATATCCTTCCTTCAGACATCTATTTTTATACACACACATACACACACACACACTTTGGTATTTCAGGTTGATTTCAATCGGTGTGCTTTATAAATGACCCCTCAATTTGTTGAGCTTATTATTGATTTCCATTTCAATTTATTTTCAGTTGAGCTACCTATTAAAGATGAAGCAATTTTTCAGCTGTCTCGCAGTGCTGCTTCTGAGTTAGTCCAATCAAAGAGAGAAGTGCCAATTTATCATGGATGCGTCATTTTCTAGTCGATTTGTATAATTTCTGAACTGTAGCATCAACTATATGTTGGCAATGCAAAAGAATAAAAGATTCTTGATTAATTGCCTATACTTTTTTTTAATGGATGAAATGTGGCAAGCTGAATAGGAAGCAATGGGCAAAGTCAGCTTGTATTCATGAGAGTGGTGAAAGATAAGTGAAATTGGTTTCTTTAATTAAGGTATATTTTATTGCCAAGTTATAAAGAATTGCTACAGTGAATAGGTACCCAACCAAAGAAATCCTCTAATAATCTCTTCAGTTTTTGATCTCAAACTCCTTTTATTCCGCATAAATATTATTTTTAGAGCTAAATCTACAAGTGAAGTAGACATTTCAGTACTGCAGGATGGAAATAATTGTATCTCTTCAGTATTTACATTTTGCCACTGAAACAAGCTGAAATTATCTCTTTAAATTATGCAACAAACAGCATTGTATTGAATTTCCTTTATATATTTTGGTTAGAAAGATATAAAGCTACATGAATTCCATATGAAATACAGAATTCATTAAGGTGGTTTTTTTTTAAATTGCTGCCCTGAACAACATAGTGGCTTACGGAACCCCAAATTTGGCTAATTTTTAGTTAATCGTTAGATGAAACATAGTGCAGCCTTGAAGCATGGTTAACTTATATGTCTTCATGTGAAGTGGCTTCATTTAATTAAAAATGTTATGCTGCTTATTAAAACAGAAATTCAATTTTAATGAATTAGACTGTGGATGGAAATGCTACCTATGTAAAATTTCTGTGAGAAGTATATTCAAGTTAGATAATGTTAATTATAATATATGTCTGAATTAAGACAAGCTACTCAAATCAAAGTCCCATCCTCTGTACAACTATTAGTAGCTAGCTCTTTTTACAAAGCTATTGTCCTATTTCTACACAAGGCTGGATGTGAACTGGGATTTGAGCTGAGGATTCCCAATTCATTTTATGGCACTGATTTTGGGGCCTTTCCAGAACTTAATTGAAGATGCTGTTTCTTTTAGCTTATGAAGCTGTACAGGATACGAACCCAAGGTATTTTGTGACATTCCCTTTTCTAATTGATTCTTTGTTCATTCAACTCTGGGTACTCTAACCTCAAGGGGTAAACAAAAATTTGGGCAGTCCAAAAGCATTGTTTTTTTATGGCTGCCTAAACCCACTGAA
This sequence comes from Pseudonaja textilis, assembly GCF_900518735.1. The sequence continues at coordinate 20,905,243 of NW_020769320.1, read as the reverse complement.
ACATGATCTTCTGGAGATATGTTTGGCCCCTGTTTTAGTCAACTTTCAGAAAGCTTTCAAAACATGGCTGTTCCGATAAGCCTTTGGAAATGCTGGCCATCTGTTTGGCAATGTGCTGTTTTAATTTTGCACTGCTTTCTAGTAAGTGTTATGAAGAATTATGGTCCTATATACAAAGAATGAACGAACAAATAAACTCCATGAAGCATAGAGCTGATTAAAATGTTTGATCAAGGACAGGGAAAATGAACCACAATCACATCTTTTCTGTCTTAATTTACTTATTGTATGTGGCTTATGGAGTCTAAGCATTCTTTGGGGGGGAAATGGAATGAGAAAGGTTTGGCAGGAAGCAGAGAAAACAAATTTAAGTTGTTTACTTTTGAAATCCTAACACAAGCAAAATCAATGGAATTGTGCATCTCTGTTACATAAGCAAAAGAATAAACTTGCTGCTATTTACTTCCCAACGTTCAACCTCTACAAACCAAAAGATTAGCTCAAATCAATTGAATGACCTTATTGACCTCAGAATGAAATTACCTGCCCTCTTTAACTTTCACTCCCGTATTATAATAAAGGTCAAATGGTTGCAGTCAGGCTCTGTTGGCAAACTGCAATCCTACACTACTGCTTTTTTCTGTAGCAACATTTCCTTTAGTCCCCATCTAAAAGAACTAGATTTCCTTTAATAAACCAAACTCACAGGATTATAATCCAAAAAAGTAATACCTCTGCTTTAGAAACTAACAACAAAAAAATTGCAACAAAATATCTCTCAGAACACTTTTAATCCTCACAAGTTTTGTATGTATCCTATATACTTTATCAGTTTTTTCTAACATCCAACATTTCTAACATTCCTCATTCCAACCCAAAATATTTGCTTAATACTTTTTTTCTCTGATATCTTCATCAGAATCCTTTGGGAATTCTCTAAACCTCAAAACAAATGTCCTTCTTTCTCAATTTAAATATAGCTCAGTGATCTACTTGTCCCTCCAACTCTTTATTATAACTTCTACTTACTCTCCAGAATTTCCATTTTGCCATTAATTTGCTTCAGATTTTCAGACACTTATTTTACAGAGCTATCCATCTCCTTAGCTTTTTCTTCCATCAACCCTATTTACAAGTCTTACATTCATTCTTTTTTTCAATTTTTCAATTTAGAATCAAGTGATTCAGTTAATTTATTGTCTAATTCCTCAAAATAGTTTGAAGCAAGTATGATATAATTTCTCTTTCTATATAGTGTTTCTCTCTTCTTTTCTGCTTTTTTTTTGCCACTTTTCTGTTTGTTGTCATTATCATATTAACAATTCTTCTTAACAATTTTCATGCTGCCTGGAAATTTGGAGACTTGCAATCTACACATGCTGATTGTAAAAGGCTACATTAGACTACATTAGGTATAACTTCAATACAGAATACCAGCTTCAAAAGCATTGCTTACTTAGTGCTCTCTCTCTCTCTCTCTCTCTCTCTCTCTCTTCCCCTCTCCCCCTCCCTCCCCCCACTTTTCTCTCTGCGCGCCCATACATGCAATCACCATAATTTTGCCCGCCAAGCTCTGATTATTCCTTATCCTTTCGGAAAGTCTGATCAGCATAAAGACTGAAATAATCAGCAACTTTTGGGAAAGAACCTTTTGGGGGAAAAAAGAAACACTTTTTTTTCACTTTATTATAGGCAATTTTCCATCTCTTCTATTGCAATCACATACAAAACAAAAAACAAAAACCAACCCACTAAGAAAGTAGAAAAGAAGAATACTGTGCAAAAACCTAGGCCAGTGCAGAATCCTTTGTTCTTGTCTTATCTGACCCCTTGACAGAACTTGTAAAACCTCACATTCATTCAATGATACGAATTTGGCCCCATCTTTCCAGATGCTGGTCAGGATTTGAACTGGTAGCAGTGACAATGCCATTTTTGTTTATACACAGAAAGTGGTATGCTTATTAAAAACTGATTCGAGAATAAATAACCATGAATTCATCAGTCAGTGATTAGTTAAGATCTTTTACTCCAATTTTCTACTCCAGCAAAATTAGGACTATCTGCTGATGACTGTTTTCCTCTGGTAATATCACAGTACTAACTAGAGCATACAAAACATTTGCTAGACCAATACTTGAATACAGCTCATCAGTCTGGAACCCACATTACGTATCTGATATTAACACAGTTGAGAAAGTCCAGAAATATTTCACAAGAAGAGTTCTACACTACTTGTTGCAGAATACCTTATGCTACCAGACTTGAAATTCTAGACCTAGTCACTGGTCCAATCTACGTATAGTATATAAAATCATACATTGCAATGCCCTACCTGTCAATGAATACTTCAGTTTCAACCATAACAATACAAGAACACACAAAAGATACAAACTCAAGGTTAACTGCACCAAACTTGATTGCAGGAAATACGACTTCAGCAACTGAGTGGTCAATGTCTGCAATACTCTACCTGACTCTGTGGTTTCTTCCCCAAACCACCCAAACTTTAACCTTCTACTATTGACCTCACCCCTTTCCTAAGAGGTCTGTAGGGGGCATGCATAAGCACACCAACGTGCCTACCATCCCTGTCTTACTGTTTCTTTTTATTTTTCTAATATGTATCCATTTCATGTATTCATAACTATGTTTATACTTATACCTATTGTCTTGTAAGTGATTGACAAATCAAATCAAATAAAAATCAAAAACTGTGCCTCATGCCTTAAGCATAACGAAGGGGTTCCCCCTGATAGTGAATTGGAAGGAGAAATAAGACATCATTTCTACATTTCTGTCATCCAGATCTACCCTGTGAAGAGCTTGTTTCATTGTGCTTAACAGTTGGGATGACTCTGACTAAATTGAAGAAATTGTAAGAGCTTGTATTATAATGTAACTTATTACATTAATTTTTTGTTTATAGATCAGTTCAAATTTGTCAGCATCTTTTCACTGGACCAAGATTTATTTTGTTTGGGAAATGGGTTCTTTGGGGGAATAGTTATTCTTTTTGTTTGTTTGTAGTCAATTTATGAGTGATGCTTAATGAAGTTGAGGCATTTGAATGGAACTGTCCTCTGCTGAGTACTTGTTATGCAATAGTATTACACTGTGCTCAAACTACTAAACAGGGAGCGCTCACTTGTAAAATCATGAATGTCCACATGGAATCATCTGGGTTTTAGTGTTTATTGAGAGGTAGTAGCTTCTGCATATTACAAAAATCTCCAGTGTAAGGTCAATTTTATGTTGCATGGAAATAATTGTTTAAAAAAGAAGTATGATTCATCCATCACCATTGTCTGTCAAATCTAATTATCTTATAGATTTTTAAAACTGGGGTTAGCCTTTCTATACCTTCAGTGTTATGCAATATCTTATAAGATTGTTATCTTCTCTGAATCATCTCAACTACTTAAGAGTTTCTTGTGCTGTATTCTCCAAGCTTTTAAAATTCACACCTATATAACATTGATATCAGTGATTTATACAGTATTTATACAGATTTATACAGTAAGGATCTAAAGTTAGGGAAAAGTGCAGTGAGGATTTTATTAATTGACACAGTGATTGATTGATTGATCCTGTGGTGTATCATCAAGCCAATAAAGACTCATGACAGTTAATAGAAATCCATTAAAAGCATAACCAATTAAATTGTTCATGATAAGCTGATACTACCATTACTGATATTGTATGGTTGCAGGGTTGCATTTCTTTGTGTTATCATTTTTATTATTAATTATTGTTAATTCTCTACATTTTATTGGAGGCCCCTTCTTTATATTTTACATTCTATACCAACTTTCAAAACAAGCTTATTTCCCTGAAGATAATTTTTATTTTTGTGCTTCTTTTAACCTTAACTTCCTTGCTTTTTTGATTACTGTACATTCGGAATATCTTTTATGTGTACATGTATTAAAAGATATATTTCTCTCACTATCACTATTCAGCAATGATTCTCACATATGAACTTATTTCTTCTTCCATGGCCTCCTTCACTTCATCATTACACCAAACATTTGTTATACTTCTTTTAGCATAACTTTATTTATGTTGCCCTTTGCACTATTCATGTTAATCCAAATAGCTTCCACATCAACTTTCCTTATCTCTACTTGTTATTAATTCAATTTGTATATTTACAAGTTTTCTAATATTTTTTTTCATACATTCATCCTGCAGTTGCTTACACTTTCAATTCTTAGTGGAAAAGAATAAAAGGCAGTAGCCAAAATGATTTTGCAATTCACCTACAAAAAGAAATACCACTACTAGCAGAGAAAAAAATAGCTTGTGGCAAAGATTGTAAAAAGACAAATGAAAAATGTATATAACAACATTATTTAATATGTTGGTAAATAGCTTTTCTTTCTCATTATGTAAACAATTATTTAAATTAATTTCAAGAAGATTAATGATCAATATAACTATTCCTCTTCCCATATTAAATTGGGAAATTGACCATAGTTAGATTTGGTGACGGCAAATCATTTTAAATGCTTTTGAAAGGAATTCTGATGCATTTATGCAAGATTGAGTTATCGATGACTCTAAATTCATTGATAACTCAATCTTGCATAAATGCGTCAGAATTCCTTTCAAAAGCATTGAAAACAATTAGGCAGTTGGTTGTTCATTAGTTTGTAAGTAATGGGAGTCATGCCTAGGACGAGAACAGCATTATGTTTCTGTCCATGCTTATGAGTTTCCTAAATGCATCATGCTGTAATTATGAAGAGAAATGTGGGCCTAGATGACCATTAGACTCCAAGAGCCACAGTGGGGCAGTGGTTAGAATGCATACTGCAGGCTACTTTTGTTGCCTACCAGCTGCCTCCAATTTTGCAGTTTGAATCACACCAAGCTCAAGGTTGACTCAGTCTTCCATCTTTCCAAGGTGGGTAAAATGAGAGCCCAGATTGTTGGGGCAATATGCAGACTCTAAACCATTTAGAGAGGGCCGCAAAAGCTCTGTGAAGTGGTATATAAGCCTAAGCGCTATTGTTGTTGGTAGAGATTTTTCCTTACATGATTATGCCTTCCCATCATCGCATGAAACAAACTCAACTGTACTCTCAATTAAATCTTAGTTCTACTTAGAAATAAGACTTGAATCTAAAATCAAGAGCCTATCTGAAGAAATACAGTACATATAATGTTCCAGTTCTGTTTTCCAAATCTCTCTAGATTCTCAAAAATCAACACTTACTGCCTAAAGTGGCCATCACATTTAAACTAATGATTGAACTAACATTATGGTCTTTGAAAAACTCTGTGATGCTATTATGTCTTGTAAATAGAAGGCTGCTGACTGACTAATTAGCAAGCTTTCTCTCTGCTGATATTAAATAGACCTCAATGGGTAGCAGTTATTAAGGTCAATGTTTTGCAAAGACTCTGACTCAAATTATTGTTATGTCAGGGTATGTGCCACAATTATTAGGTCTTTTTGTTATAACTACATCAGGTGTATTTAGGGAAAAAAGCTTTATTCCACAGAGAAGTCTCTGCTTTTATTGTTCTACTTTGTTGCTCTGTTTTTGTTGCAAGACTATCAAATTATTCTTGATATAAATTGTACTTCTGTTTTTGCATGACGTGCTGAATTTTCTCAGGTTCTATTTTTCCATTTCAGTTTCATGAAAATATCTGAAAAATGAAGTTTGAACAATTATCATAAAGAATAGGGTAGTTTATAGAATAAAAGGTAAACCAGAATATAAGTAACCATGTTATGTTGCATTCTTCCAAATGTTGCAGTACATAATTGTTTAAAGGATATGTTAAAGTATTCAAAATATTTTAGTAAGCATTTTGACAAAATTAGAAAATATTATTTATTTACATTAAAATATCTCTTCAAATGACTTTTTGGTTTTTAAATAATCACAGTTCACTGCAGAACACAACAGGTTTGTCCTTAAAACTTGAAAAAGTAACACAAAATAGGATCAGATAGATTCTAATTCATCCATACTATATTTTTCTACAGTATCTCCAACGATATCTTGCTTTTTAAAAAAATGTCAGTTCCACATTTCAAGGAGCTATACAAACTCATTGAGGTATTGTATGTAAATGTGAAGTGAATCTTCAAGATGGAGAGTGTGTGGCCATTACTTCATTTCTATTTATGGGTGCTAGATATATGTTTTTGATTTTTAAAAACTTTTAATTCTGAAGATATACAAATAACTGGAATTAAATTACGAGAGAATGAGATTCCATGTGAAGAATTCTAAAGAGTTGGATGATTGCAAAGAGTTGTAGACAGATTAGGATTATTGTAGAGTTGTAGACAGATCAGCCTAAAGCACATACAGGAATTCCACCCCGTTATTTGAAGGGTTCCATTTTATTCTTTTTAATTATTCAAATCAGAAACTGTATTTTGATCAAATGCTTTCAAAGCAATTTCTGCTATAGAAATGGAAGTAACAGAGCATGGGCTAAGGCATAGGTCCCACAACTCTCCTTATACACCCTACACCAAAGCACTACACCCTCCAAACACTCCTCACAATAATTCTGTAAAGTAGATTGGACTGTGAAATTATGACCATATGAATAAACAGGGTCATTTTCAACGTTACATCACATTTTACATTTGAATGTGTAATGGTATTGCCCTATTACTATTATATGAACATAGCTCTTTGTGGGTGCCAGTCAAAATAAAAAGATATGGTTTTATAGATTCACAAGGTTGGATCCAGACTTATCATATCTAAACTAATCCTACTTAAATCATTTGGGTAAAAATGATGATGATTTACTTATAAAACCAAATAAAATACACACAAAAATCTTTATTTATTAAGTAATTTATTTTATCAATTATTGCTATGACAAATTTAGTAGGAGCAACCAATAGTTTTTTTTTAATGATAAAGCGAAAATTCACAATTACATGACAGTATACATTCCATCCCATGCCCAAAAAATTTGAAGAAAAAGAAAATTCACCAATCCATTGTGTATTTTGATTATGGCCCCAAGAACAGGGATGGGATTCTACCAGTTCGCACCTATTCGCTAGAACCGGTTGTTAACATTCTAAGCAGTTCGGAGAGCTGGTTGTTAGAAGAAATTCCTGGCCTAATCCTGTAACAAAGGCAGGAAGGAAACATTCTGGTGTTGCTTACAGAAACTGCCTCTCTGTTAACCCTTATTACATTCTTGGCAGGACTAGACTTCCTATCTTTGGAACTTCTCTGGAATTTTTCCCCCTCCTTTGCTAGTACTTTGCTTGTGTGGCGTGACCATTCAAAGTTACAATGGTACTGAAAAAAGTGGCTTATGACCGTTTTTCACACTTACGACTGTTGCAGCATCCCCACAGTCATGAGAGGCCAGGCAAGGAGATGGTGCCTCAATGTGAGTGACATTGAGTTGGCCGCACTCAGTCAATAACATGACCACCAAGCTACACCCACCCAGTCACATGAGCACCAAGCCACACCCATCACTTAAGCCACGCCCACAGAATCGGTTGTTAAAAAAATTGAATCCCCCTGCCCAAGAACCATGCTGTAATGTGGAAACTTTGGAACTTGACTAGAGGTACTTTTCTTAGAATTGGCCTACAATTAACTGGCAAAACTTGTCACTGCTGTGCATGCTGGGCTTTTTTCTAGGAAAGCAATAGAACAAAAATAGGACGGCCAGGGCTAAGATTTGCCCTACTACCACCTATGTCATAGCTACTTCTTGCCATGATTTGGGGTAAGAAGCACAGTTCTGAATCTAGGTGAGGTAGGGCAGCTGAACTCCTAGCCCCTCATAAAACAGTAACATAACTAAATGACAAAAAATAAAGACCACGATAAGCAAATTAAATTACATTCAGTAATCTTAGAAGCCTTGTTCCAAAACTGGGAAGCTCAGGGATGGGATGTGCCCTGTGCAGATCCCATTTTGGGGATCTGGAATTGCTGAAATTCAGTGGCAGAACTTCTGATTGTACTGAGAGGTTTTTTTTCCCTTGCTTTTAGACAAAATGGATATCCCCTTTGTAATGTTATCAGGTCTTGTGATATTACTAGAGCAAATGTCATCAGATTAGGATTAGGATTGCACCTGTTCCTTTGTACAAATAAATCGCACATCCAACTTCTTGAAGACTTTGCTTAAGGAGTTAGTCAGAAGAAAGGAGTATCAGGCCCTGGCTGATGGCATGGACCATGCAAAATGAGTTGGAGATGCAAATACTCAGGCCACAAATTTGAGACTCCTAATATATTGTATATTGCATTATAACCTTGGTTAATCCTTTCACAAGGATTATTTTTCACATACTTTCATTGTCTAAAGGTCCATTTTATTCTTCAGTTTAGTCAAGGTTTAGATGTAGACGAGAGTCCATGATTCAAAATAAATAAGGCTTAGTGTTGTATAGATCATTTGTATACAAGAATGGGAAAAGTTTTGATCTCATCTCTTCAAAACAAAACCCAATATTATTTTCAGAACAGAGGTTTCTATATAAAACAACTTGTTTCATATTTGACCTTAGAATATTCCCTTTCTTGTGTCACAATGTGAGGCTACTTTACTTCTATTGCTTTTCCTCAAATGAGATCAAAGCAATGCTGGAGTTGTAAATTTTCCAAAAGCAGAATTTGAGATGATTATTAGAAATACAAAGGGAAATTAAATCCCTAATTATAATATTGGTTCCTGACCCAACAATGGAAGATAGACAAGTAGACATGTCACTGATCATGGCTTTAATTATGAGATGTAATTCTTCATTTCTGAGCATGGTTAGAAGTAATTTGCTTCCTCGATTGTAAGGAGGAATACTTTGATTATACCTTTTTGAAAAATCTAATCTCTCATGCAGAGGCAGTAAATTTCTTCTTATTTATATAGGTCTGCAACAGCAATGAAGACAATTTATGAAATTATGATACCTTTGTATCTGCCAGAAAGTTCACAAAGAGTCTAGTTATGCCTTCAATTCAGTCTGCTATTCTTGGGCATAACAAAGAGGCAGCAAAAATACTTTAATTGAACATCCAGCTCATACATATTCTTCTTGATTTGCTCATTTAATACAGAATTGTCGAAAAGTAAAATGCATTTCGGAGTAAAAGAGTTTCCTTTTGGCTGTTAAGGTTTTAAGAAAAAACAGCAAGCCTATTTTTTTCTCCCTTCACTCTTGTGTAGACAGATATCTTAAAGCAGGTCTGAAACATCTATGTCATTTATTTCTTAATCATTTATAGAGAAATCTGCAAGGAAACATTATCCATTCAATCCCTACTGTTTCCTTTTATTGAAACTACACAACTCTGATAATTTTAATCAGATGGTTGAATCAAATGCCTGTGTTTATGGACATGTAATCATAGGTTAAAAAAAAGTATTTACATTTTATGCCAAAAGTTAATATTACAAGTAGCAAAGCCAATATTCATTATTTCTTTCTTCAGTATGCAAAATTTAAAAATGTTAACTTCAAGCTGAATGATGCATATAGGGATTTATGATATGAGTTAGTGAACTCTTTCTGTTTTGCTTTCTCCTCTTATATTTTCAGCAAAAAATAAATAAAAATGCTGTGGAGGCCTCTCTTGAGTATACTGGAATAAAGTAGCATTTCAAGCATTAGGGAATCTAAGAAATGTAACTTTCCATTCTACTGGAAATATCCGCAATAGGCATTAGATGCACATAGAATACTGAGGAATTTATATAAAAATTCAGAAATAATTTCCCAGGGCTTCATACTGGGATAATACGTTATGGCAACTAAATTGGGGAGGAGAAAATTATCTTCCTGCTGATACTGTTATGTTAAGGACATAAGAATGAACAAGATACAAGAATAGTGAGAACTCACAGACAAGGAAGAATTCAGCCTTTCATCAGATAGTTATTCAGAATACAGTGTCCAGACTGGCCTTTGAATTATTCAGGCATTATATTTGCCACAGAACAGAGAGATTACGAGGACTTCTGGTTTGAGCTTCTTCGGTGACAGACCGAAACCTCATCTCTGCGAGGCTTCGATCCGTGCTCGCCACTGGAGCACCCTGAGCCAGCTGGTTTCGGGGCTAAGCCATCCCGTAGAGATGGTGAAGAAGGGGGAGACTGCCTGCAGAGTTGAGGACAGCCGCATCTCTCCTCCCCAGCTGGCCATTACTCCCTTTCCTGAAGGCGGTTGTAGCAGTGGTCAGAAATGGCCACCACAAAGAAGAACTCAACTAGAAAAGAATGTGCAGGAGGAAGATAAGAAGAGAAAGTTTTGGTTGATCAGGTCAAACAGGAAAAGCAACAAATAAGGTACCCTGGAATTGAAACTATTAAAAAAAAAAAACAATAACATTGTCCCCTAAGAAGATTTTTAAGCTGTGAAGGAGAGAGAAAAGGGAAAAGATTTGGGTTTTTTTCTCTCCTTTTCCTATACTGACAGCTAAGAGACTTAAGCAAGAAATTGGAAAAAAATCCACTTTGACATTAATAGGCATTTAATGCTGAAAATAAAAAGTCAAAGGGATAATAAAGATTTCTGGATAATCAAAAGCTTTTGAAAACAGGAAAGGAGAGAAAAAGAATAAAAGGGTAGGATCTGGGAGGGAGAAGACTGCCTGGAATTAAAAAGAACTTACATCAAAATCTCAACAAGACTTCCAAAAGATACATTTTAACTGAAACATCGCAACAAAAACCCCAGGAAGAGAAAGTCGAAAAAGAAATAAGATAACTTGATGATCTCTGGATTTTTGGTTATTGTATTTGAATGACTAAAATCAATCGAGTGGTTGTTTAAAACTATTTAAAATGGCTCCACTTTTAGAAGAACTGAAAATGGAACTTAAAAAGTACAAAGAAGATGCAAAAGAAGGGAGAGGTTCTTTTGGCTTTGTATTTCAGTTTCTAGAAATGGAGATTTGGAATTATGAGAAACAACAAGAAATGCCTGTAGAACAAGAAGATCGCGACAAAGAAGAAGCCACCTTTAATGAACAAGTAATCTTGGATTCAGGGGGGAAAGGAAAGTGGGGAAAGAGAATGGAAAGTTTAAGATTGGGAAAAACAACCCCCTCCCCCCCAAAAAAATCGAGTGAAAAATAAGTATAAAATCAGAAAGCAACAGAAGAAGGAAATGCAGAAGAGAGAATTAGAAGTAGAGAGACAAGGGGGTAAAAGGGGGAGGGAGAAGATGAGAGGGAAGAAAGAAAGGAAAAGAAGTTATAAAGGACAGAAACAAAATATAGAGAAACAGGGCCTATTTAGAGATAATGGGTGAAAATTTAATGGAAAAGGGATTCTGCAAAGGTACATGATAGTATTGTTACATTAGAAATAGAAATAATTTTTAGAAAATATGAAACAATGTATGATTAAAATATTTGATAAAATAGCTATTGTAATTCAGTGGATTGCTTGTCAATAAATAAATGTAATAAAATGAATATTTAATGATTTACAAAACATGTGAAGAGAAATAAGGGAAAAATAAATTATGGAGATTATATGTGTTTTTAAGGAAGTATGATATTTAATTGTAAAGAAATGTTAATGATGTTAAGATTTTAATGATTATTAATGATAGAACTGAACTGGAATGGAATGAGGGTTTATAATTACATATATTTATAAAAAATTTTTTAAAGAATATAGTGTGTATTATAAGAATGTACCAAGCAGAATTCAATTGGAAGTTATGTATTATGTATTATATTGAAGGTCATAATCTTAAGGTATATATTGAAGTTTAAATAAGAGTTGAATGGATGTAATTAAAACATATAAAGGTGTTATTCTCCAATTAGTAACTACAGGAGAAAATTCTGCTTGTATCACCAAGCATTGAACAGACACTTACTTAACTTCTCTTAACTTTCTAAGACAACTTGAAGCAAATACAGAAATAATTAATTATTCCTCAAAACTTGAACAATATTCTCCCCTCCCTCATAATAAAATGTCAAATAATGGGCAGGCTTTTCCCATTAAAGATTGTCCATCAATATTTAGTTTTGACAGTTTTATGGGCACTTTACTATGAGGTCAAGTTGCACACATATTATAATATGTGCTTTCAGGATTAATATATTTATTTATTTAGATAGAATTCAATTTATTTTACTACAAATATATTTACAGGTCCTGTTTTACCTCACTGGTACAATTTTTTTTATTCCAATGTTGAATCTTAGATGTAAATTATGAAACACACTTAACACATTTGAAACAAAGATGTTTCATTGTCTTTTCAAAGTGGAAAGAAAATTCATAGCTAAAATTTTTAAAAAGATTATAGGGAGATTTCAAACATCAGGTAAGTGAGTTTTCTGAGACTGTAATTGTATGCCATTTAATCTGTTAGTAAGTCCTCTTCAAGCAAGTTGGTGTTATAGCTGGTCAGACATAAACAGAATTAAATCATAAATACTTTTAACAACTCTTTTTAAATGTCAGTAGTTAATTACTGAATCTAAATAAAGCAACAAACATTTGAACATGTAAGTAGATTGAGATATAAAAGATGTGAAGTAGATATAAAAAGTGCCAGTTCTTTCTTGTTATTTTATGCTATTATGCATATCTCATTTTTTAAAGCTTGTAATTTGTTACCCCAAAATGTTCCACTTTTAATCCTTTTCTTCGGGCAGCTTTAGTCATATATATGATTTATAGCCTCAAAGAACAACTTTTTTTCTCACATATTTAGAATTATGTCCTCATTAAATAGCCTATTTATATCTAAAGTCCACATTTTATTGTGTTTGTAATATTTTAGTGAACATTATTCAGTGGCAAAGGGGTACTGACACAACTGAACCAATCTAATCGTGGAAACAATATTAACCTTTGACTAACATGTAATGTGAGTCTTATAATAATAATTGTAATTCACAATTGTGGCATTTAAAAATATCACTTACCTGGTAGGTTTAGATCTTTTGTTAATCTAAATTCCAGATTAAATCCAAGGAAGCTAGAATGAATTAAAAAGTAATCCTGCAGCCTCTCTTAGAAATAATGACTGCAGAATTCAGTGGAACTTTTTTCAGAAAAAATATCATGGAAGTGCAGCTACAATGTTTAAAATCGCTAATGTCAATAATATAGTTATTCAAACATTTTTCAATCACAATATTTCCTATTCTGGCTGTAGTTGTATCCCTAACATATTTTGGGTTATAATGGTACGACTGAATAATATAATAAAATGTAACTAATATTTTAATTAGTCATAAGTATATGGAATGAACATTTTGTGAAATATTATTTCTTTTTGGTTTCACTGGAAATTTATTTTATTTATTTTTAATCCCAGGTGGTCATGACAAGTTTTTAGAAAAAACACGCAAAATAAAAGGGATCTTATTCCCAGGAGGGCAGGCTGTGAAAAATATTGCACAATGTAGATGTTGTGTATAGATGTGGTGTATATTGTGTTTTGATAATGACACTCATGAATATTTCTTTGAAAAAAGAAACTACTTTAAAAAATAGGCATATAATACATGTTTTTGGAAACCTTTACTAGAAGAAAGATAGTAACTTGAAATACATTTTTCTGTAAATATTATTTTAAGTAGTTTTCCTGATTTCAAATAGAGTTTGGTTTTCCTAATTCACAACAGTGGCAATATTTTCAAATTAAGCATGTTTTAACAGCTTAGTACAGAGTAGATTCTTTGGCTGTTTCACAAGCACCTTGAGATACTCTCTTGATGAAATCCATGATAGATGCTAAACTCTCCCTCTCCCCCCCTCTCTCTATCTACAGTATCTATCTACAGTATCTATCTATCTTTCTATCTATCATCTATCTATCTATCTATCTATCTATCTATCTATCTATCTATCTATC
>NW_020769320.1:20874156-20891387 GCF_900518735.1 Pseudonaja textilis | reverse complement strand
ATCTATCTATCTATCTATCTATCTATCTATCTATCTATCTATCTATCTATCTATCTAATTATCTATCTATCTATCTATTAAAGCCTATCAAGATATGAGTCCTCAACTTACAACTACAACTGAGCCTAAAATTTCTGTTGCTAAGCAAGACAGTTAAGTGAATTTTACACCATTTTAGGACCTTCCTTGCCACAGCTGTTAAGTGAATCACTGCAGTTGTTAAGTTAGTAAAATGATTGTTAAGTGAATCCAGCTTTCCCATTGACCTTGCTTGTCAGTAGCTTTAAAAAAGTGATCACATGATCCCACCATCATAAATATACAGTCTGCCAGTTGCCAAGGATCCAAATTTTGATCATGTGACCATGGCGATGCTACAATGAACATAAGTTTGAAAAACTAACTTATACCATTTTTTCAGTGATTTTATAACTTCAAACGATCACTAAATGAATGGTTATAAATCAAGGATCCCTTGTACATCAAATGTGGACTAATATGTTTTATATTTTTAATCTTACTTATTGGATTGATTTTGTTATTGAATAACAAAACACTGTTTGCATTTTGCATTCTTCTGAAAATAAATAATAAAGGAAAACATTTATTTTTATTAGTGATTTTACTTACACTCAAACTTTTATTCTGCCCATGTTAGAGATTTGAGACAGGTTGTAATACAATAATAAGAGCAAGTTAGCCTCTTTCCCCATTATTATTCCTTTATTTTATTTGCATGCAATTCTGCTGCCCTTATTTGAGTCGCCTCTTTTTTTCACAAGATTTTACTGACTACTAAACTTCTTGTAAGCCAAAAAAGTGACTGAAAATTGTTTCAGTTTAGTAGAACTGTTGACAAGTGGCATGGTGGCCTAGAAGGAGAGCTTTCGCCTCACAATCAGGTGGTTCTGTGTTTTGATCCTAGGCAGGGACAGATATTTCTCTGTCTGGGCACAATGAGTCTACTGTGACTTTTGTGTAGGTGTCAGGGAGGGCTTTCGGCCAGTAAATGTACAGCTCCATTCAGTCAACCTAACTCCTTTCTGGTGCAAGGGATTACAAGGTTGTTAAAAGAAAAAACAAAACTGTTGACTGTTTCACATACTAGATCAGAGTTTAGACAGACAATAAAAACAAGAAAGGACAAAGCATTTGTTTTAGTAGTTTTCATACTAGTTGAATTAATGACTAAATTGCTCTATGCATAAGAAATCTCTACCTATTTCTGTGCAGAGAAATTGGGTTGTCAACTTTTCAGAATTTTTACAGGGATACATGAATTCTTCATTTATAATGTATTGCTTTTGAAAAAAGCCCAATAAGACAGTTGTCTCCATTAATCTAGGATTTATCTTTATTGAACAATGGACAGTTGAACATTAATATATACTTCATGGCCTAAGCAAGATCAACTTCAAACTCCAGCTATAAGAATTTCCTTGAAAAACCACTTACTGATTGAAAGAATTTCTAAAGCAAATTCCTTCATTAAATTAAACGAGAACTAGAAAATATGCAGGCAATTACAGTAAAAGGCCAGAATTCACAGGAATCAACAGAGCAGGGCAGGAAATCAAATGTTTTTTTTTTCCAATGAAGAAATATGAGTCAGAAGTATAGCTATAACTATATAGCTATAACTATAGATATAGCTGCAGCCAACTATCTTCAATTAAAATAGGTTCTACCTTCATTTGGCAAGGAGCCTCACTAAGTCCGTACATTGTTGTTCTCTCCATTCAGTTTGCTAAGTCCAAGGTGCTGGAGGCTGTCCCTCATTTCTGACTGCTCCAGTTCTTCGCACAGTCCCTCTGTTTGATCAGCCTCAGGTGATTTTGGGCTTGGTGTCTCTCAGGGGTGGTATTAAAAAATCCCAACAACCAGTTCGCTACCGAGCTTCTGGGTGGGTGTGGCCATAGTGGGTGTGGCCTACCAGAACTTCTGGGAGGGCCGTTTTTTGCCTTCCCAAAGGTCCAGAAGCTTCCCTCGGGTCTCTAGGAGGTTGAAAATGGCCTCCCCCGGGTTCTGGAAGCCTTACGGAAGTCAGAAACAGGCCCGTTTCCAGACTTCCGGAAGGCCCATTTTTCCCCCTCCCAGAGCCTCCACATGGACCCTGCATTTACCTTCATCAAAAACGGGCCATGTAGAGAATCCTGGGAGGACCAGTTGGGCGGGGACAGCTGGTCGGTTCAAACCAGCTGCAAATTTAACGTCCAGTTTGCCTGAACCAGCCCAAACTGGTAGAATCCCACCCCTGGTGTCTCTTGAGGCTGACTTTCCATAGGTTCAGCTGAAGCAGCTTCTCCAGAGATAAAACTGCAGCCTCAACTTTTACACATTAATATATACGAGCCATTTCTATAACAACAAATCTATCTAATTAATAAAACCAAAATAAAAGTTTCATTTTTTAAATCACAGACACAAAATCCAGAAGTGATTTTTAAATAAAAACATAATTAAATATATTTCCTTCTTTGAAAAAAGCAACCAATTTCACCATCTCTGCTTTTTCTTCCTTGCTGTAGAATAATATATATTTCTGTTTGCACTTAATAGTCTTCATAAACTACCGTGCTTCTCCAACAATACAGCCTCCACCAATAGGAAGCCCCACCATGTTTTATTGGCATAAAATCAAATTAAGCCCCTCCCCCCAAATTAAGGCCCATATTAAACATGCGAATTGGGGGGGTGGGGGGAATGGTGGGGTGTGCTTGCTGTTAGGAAGTACTTTTGTTGCATGCCCGGATATGGTGCTACCTGCGTTGGTGCGGCACTTCATATCAGGAGACGTTCTGCCACCATTGCTTTCCCTTCTCCCTTGCTGCCACAGCGTTTAGAGCAATGCCGCGGCATTTGGTGCAGCCACGCGCAGCCAGCCAGGGCTCCTCCCTGCAACCGGAGCCCAGCAGAGACACTTGGCTTCAGGTGCTCCTGTCACCGCCTTCCCTTTGCCTTCGAAGGTAAAGCCAATTATTTTAAAAATGACACCCTACTACAACAAAGCCTCCCCTGCCCGAGAGGGCAGCCCAATCCGACATGGGGAGGCAAATCTCCCAGGGCCACAGCGCAGGATTGGCCCACCTCGGGAGAAGCACCCAGCCACCATCCCTGCCTGGTGCCGGGCAGAGTGTGAAGAGCTTCTCCTGGGGCTCCCAGCACAGCTGACAGGCAGCAGCAGAGCTTTCAGCAAGGCAGCGAGCGCCTCCCTGCCAGACCCTCTGCTCATCCTGCCAGGGCCGCGCCAGAGCTGTGCGGGCTGGGCAGAGCCAGGAAAGCAAGCCGTGGGTGCGTGCCCGCCTGCCAAGCGAAAGAGCCGGGCTGACCTGAGCTTGGCTTCCTATCCAAGTCCCTCCAGCCCAAACCTGAAGGGGCCACTGGGAGAGGCCACCCGAGGCAGTGATAGCGCCCACCCATCTGTGGATAGGGACGCAAGGTGACGGCCTGCGCCGTGTCCTCCTCCAAGCTGAGCCCCTCCGAATCAGTGCCTCTGCCTGATGCCCGTTCCGCTGCAGCGTTTGGAGCTGCTGGTGCATTTGGAGATGCGTGGGGATGGGGAGGGGTTGGCCGAGAGGTGGAAAGGATGGGGGCTTTGGGCTCTTTCCGCAGGCCAGGAAAGCAGTGCTGCCATCACCTCACCTCCCTGTCCGTGGACAGGTGGGCACTATCACTGCCTCGGGCAGCCTCTCCTGGTGGCATCTTCGGGTTTGCGCTGGAGGGACTTGGATAGGAAGCCAAGCTCAGGTTGGCCCAGCTCTTTTGCTTGGCAGGTGGGCACGCACCCACGGCTCACTTTCCTGACTCTGCCCAGCCCGCACAGCTCTGGTGTGGCCCTGGCGGGATGAGCAGAGGGTCCAGTGGGGAGGCGCTCACTGCCTTGGTGAGAGCTCTGCTGCCGCCTGTCAGCTCCTTTGGGCGCCCCAGGCAAAGCTCTTCGTGCTCTTCCCGGCACCAGGCAGGGATGGCGGCTGGGTGCTTCTCCCAAGGTGGGCCAATCCTGTGCTGCGGCCCCGGGAGATTCGCCTCCCCACGTGGGGTTGGGCTGCCCTCTTGGGCAGGGGAGGCTTTGTTGTAGTAGGGTGTCGTTTTTAAAAGAATTGGCTTTTCCTTCGAAGGCAAAGGGAAGGCAGCGACAGGAGCGCCTGAAGCCAAGTGTCTCCGCAGGGCTCTGGTTGCAGGGAGGAGCCCTGACTGGCCGCACATGGCTGCACCAAATGTCGCGGCGTTGCTCTAATGCCTCAGCAGCAAGGGAGAAGGGAAAGCAACGGTGGCAGAAGGTCTCCCGATACGAAGTGCCCCACCAACGCTGAGGTCAACATCCAAGCTGTCACCTCCCGCCCACCCGAGGATGCAAGGGGGGGATTAAGTCACCCCCGAAAAGATGGCCTAGCCGTTTTATCGGGGGTCAAAAAAAAAAATAAGGCCCAGCCTTATTTTGTGAAAAACACGGTATTACCATTTATATTAACAAAAGTCACTATTTTTTCATATTCTTTAACTTTAAAGGGAAAAAAAAAACCACTTGCTTTCTCTTTTGAGGATTTCATCAACTTCACCCAACCTTGACTGTCTCCTTCTGCTCAAGCCATTAAGTCTTCTTTCATATATTTTTGTGATTCTATCTTGATTCATTGCCTTTATATAAACATAACCATAGTGTATTTCTTTCAGATTAATGTGCTTTTCTATATTAATTCATGTTTATTTTTACCACATCTGTTTTACCACATACAAGTCTTAAATTCTAATCCCCATTGTATCCAGCTTACTTTATGTCTCTCCATAATATCCTCAATTCCCAAAGCCACTCTGGGAATCTGATTCTTAAACACAGTTATTATAGTTTCTTTCAATAAACATTTCTTCCTTGCAAGAAACCATATGCTATCAGTTAGCTTTCCATTCCATTTGCCCATTTAAAATATTTTCATTTATTTCTTCATCTTAATAAACATTCCAACAAGTTACATAAAATGATCTAGTTTTCTATCATTTTTGTATAATTTGAAAACTTTCACATCCTTTCCATCTCCAATTATTCACTTATAACCTTATAATAACCTTATTCACTGATAATTTTCAGATTCATGCACCTTTTTGGATAGTATGATCTAACATTTGTGTGAAATAACATGGTAAAATATGCATAAAAACATCCAACTAAATTCACATTCCCAACAGTTCTAACTTCATTACTAGTGTTGCTTATAATTTATAAATAATTAAAAGGATATATTTGTCTCATTCTTCATTAATGTTAACAATTAACTATTTGCTAATCATTCAGTTTATTCTGTATATTTTTTTTATTTCAGTCACAAATTAATTAATTCAACTGAACAATCAACTTTCAAATTCCTTTCTTTCATTGAAATATCAAAAATTAAGGCTATTTACTTACTTTAAGTCAATAAACATAAATAAATTTTATTTATTATTTATTCAGACATTCAGCTAAATGCTGATGACCAAAACTCTGGTCTGCATATAACCTACTGCCATAGAACTGCACATTTTTAATTGTCCTGTTATATTCTTTCAAGCATTTTTCCAGATGAGGGCAAGGATTTTGCATTCATTCCTGCTACAAATTCCTTCCTACAGAGGAACAATAATGGTATTCTTCCAATCATTAGGAATGCATAATGCAACTTCATAAGCAAATCCATATTTTAATATTTCTGAAAATTATTCCATTTGATCCTGTAATATTACTATTTTTCAATACTCTTGGTGTGTTCCCATCAATGCATTGCAAAATGTAGGGGAATATTTTTTTTTCCTCTTGGGTTTCATTCGTTAAAAATGCCTCGCTATTTTCCCCAAAAATCTTTCCTGCAGTCATCACTATCATATCAATTATTACAGTAATTTACACAACAGTAACACAACAGTAACATCAGAGATACAATATAGACAGTCGGGTTTTGACTTCTTTGTGAATGGTCAGCTCAGAAGATTGGAGACTTTCCTAACTACTGGGAGCAAGATGTTCTACTAAGAGGAGCAGCAGAAGAAAAGGTCCTCCCTCTTCTTTGACCCCGCCAGCTGGACTTGTCTGACTTATGGGGTATGTAAAAGACCTACCCTACCTGAATGAGTGGGGCGAAGATGGTTCCATAGATAACCAGGCCCTATGCCATGTAGGGCTTTATAAGTCATGACCAACATCAGAATTGGATCCAGAAATAAAACTGCACCTAGTGCAGTTCACAGAACAGAAGTATTAAAGTACCCATATGTTATTTGTGTTATATATTTTAAGTTATGGTCTTCCATTCAGCATAATCATCAGCAGAAGATCCCACAGTCATTGACTACCTCACTCTGTGGTCCGTTGAGGCTTTTAGAAACCATGACGTTAAAAACAACTGCACAACAGGCTACTAGGCATGGTTTTAGTTCTATGTCTTCCAAAATTATCTGCTAATGATAAGAACAATATGAGTCAGTGGAACATTTCGGCTAGCATGTCGCTAGCCACTAACCAAAACTTGGTTGTGCTCAAGGTATAGTAATAGCACTTAGACTTACATATTGCTTTACAGTGCTTTACAGCCTTCTCTAAGCAGTTTACAGAGTCAGCATCAATCTGGGTCCTCATTTTACCCACATCCCAAAGATGGAAGGCTGAGTTTGCCTTGAGTCTGGTGAGATTTGAACTGCCAAATTGCGGTCAGCCGGTAGTCAGCAGAAGTAGCCTGCGGTATTGCACTCTAGCCACCGTGCCACTCTGGCTTGTATATTGTATATATGATATACAAGCTAGGAAATCTAATCTATGGATTCCTGCAAATCAATACAATGTAGCTACTCATCTTCTAAGAGCAGACGTAGTATTCAGCAGTTTCTGACCAATTCTGGAGAACCGGTAGCGGAAATTTTGAGTAGTTCAGAGAACCGGCAAATACCACCTCTGACTAGCCCTGCCCCCATCTATTCTGTGCCTCCCAAGTCCCATCTGATTGGCTGGGTTCTTTTTTGTTGCCCTGAACAGGAGAACGGACCCAGAAAGCAGGTTAGTGGGATGGGGAGGGAATGGGATTTTTCAGTATCCTTCCTCTGGAGTGGGATGGGAGTGGAGATTTTACAGTATCCTTCCCCTGCCACACCCACCAGGCCACGCCCACAGAACTGGTAGTAAATTTTTTGAATCCCACCACTGTCTAAGAGGTACTTGCAATGTACTCATACATATTCAGAATACAAACTACTTAATCTTAGCAATGTAATAGTAGCCTGAAGTATTCAAAGTTCAATAATTATAACAATTATAATAGTACCATACTATTGGTATGGATAGTACCATACTAACGTTACCAAAGTAGACCAAACAGGGATTTTCAGATAGGCATTTAGGGAATTTTCCCCCTTCTTTCTCTTTTTCTGAATTAAAAGGGTTTTATATGATTTTCATTGCTATTAATCAAAGTAGTTTGCTGTTGATTGGTTTGACTTTATCATGCTGATCTGGATAATAAAGAACTTAAAAGGTTTGCAGGTAAGATCTTTTAAGGATCATGAGACAACTTTTTCCAATTAAGATCATAAGGAAATTGACTAATTGGTACCTTGGCTGCTTCTGTCATTTTGCCCATTGTTCCTTATGGCTTTTTTGTTTTATTCATATTTGTAACATCTGTTTCTTATTGTTTGATTTCATAGATATTTGGTCTTTTTTATCCCATTTTAATTGCCTGCCTTGTTTATTTTGAATTCTATGAAATCTTCCAAGCTGGCAGAGACATGTCAAACCTAATTTTTCTGTGGCTTCTCTGAACAAATGGTTGAAAGGATTAGCATCTTCCTTTTTATTTTGACTTTCCAGCAACTAATTAGTGAGCCAAAGTTGTGATTTATGTGACCCTAAAACATAGTGAAAGGTTCTCTGGGCACAGCGGGATTGAATCTTCCCTTTTACTGTCTAAGTGAAAGAAACAGGTATTGGATTATGAACTTTCTTTACGAGAACAAATGTAAACTGATGATTGATACAGAGGCTACTATTAAACTGAAATCTAATATATTTTCTACATTTGTTTTTATCAAAGTAAAAATAGATACTTTAATTGGCTTTTTATACCTTAGATTAAGTGAATGATGAGAGAAATTTCCAGGCCCATCTTAAGTATGGTTTAATATTAGAAATAATAATGGATTTATATCTTTTATAAAGCAATTAAAACAATCATTTAGATATAATTATAAAAAGGATTATTTCAATATCGTGGCTTCATTATACTCCAGTTTATGGACTGCTGTCTTTAGTAAATAAATTTAAAGTAATAAAATCGCTTTGACATAGAATGCAGGAAGAAAATGAAGAGCAGAGGGCTCTGTTTATATTTTGCTTCCAGACCTTAAAAGGTTTTTGCTAAAGATACCTCAGTAAAATGGCTCTGTAAAATGGCTCTGCTGGGTCTTAAAGTAATTATTGTAAAGCATCCAGAAAGTATCCATGATATCAATCACTCCGAGTGTCAGCCTTCAAGATCTCTTCTACATCTTTTTCTATTGTTATGCATCTTTCTCACTGCTCTCCATCTTTTGGCTGTCATTAGTAATGGGGGGGGGGAGGAATTGGAGGGGAAGAAAGCTGGAGGTGTTACATTCCTGTGCTGTAAATGAGAAGGAGGAGGGGGAGTATAAATTCCTGTTCTTAAGTTTCTATTTCCCTGCCTAGCTTTTCCTTTCCTTTGCGCAGCTGCAAAGTTTTATCAAAATATGTCAAGGTCAACGGACAGAGGCCTCATCACCACCTGAAGATGCCCACATGATCATAGTCAGAACTTTTAATTGGAAGAGTCTTTTGGACTTTGGGGGGTGGGAACAATTCCCTTTCTTTGTATGTGTGATCTGCGCGCCAAATTCTTTAGATTCATACATGCACCCTTTCTTCAGATGCTTGCAAGTGACTCATATTTATGATGGTTGCAGTGTCATGGAATCATGTGATAACCTTTTGGGACCTTCTGACAAGCAAAGTGAAGGGAGAGCCAAATTCACTTCACAGCTGTGTGACTAACTTAAGAACTTCTGTGATTCACTTAACAAATTTTTCACTTAAACCAGGGGTGGGATGCTACCGGTTTTGCCTGGTTCTATAGAGCTGGTAGCTCTAAAGAGCAGCAGACACCGAACCGGTTCTGTGTTTGCTGCTGTTTGGCCCACCCACCCACCTGCCTGGGCTCTTACCTGTCCTTTATTTCCTGCTTTTTCAACCTCAGCTGCTTTGCGTGGCACAGCTGAGGTTGAAAAAGTAGGAAAAAAGAGGCTTTTCAAATTCTGCGCACCTGCACGCAGCACTTTTCAGCTGTCTGGGTGGCACAGCTGATGTTTTTTTTACATGTGTGCACAGTGCGCATCAGACGCAAAACATAGTCACTGAACCAGTAGTAACACTGGTTGAATCCCACCCCTGTGTAAAACACTATGAAGTCTGCGTACTATTGCTATGTTTGTGGATGTGCTCATTAGTATCTGGATAAAAGGTAGCAGGGGTGGGATTCAAATTTTTTAACAACTGGTTCTGTGGGCATGGCTTAGGTGGTGGGTGTGGTTTGGTGGTCATGTTATTGGCTGGGCATGGCCAACTCAATATCACTCACATTGAGGCATGCATCTCCTCGCCTGGCCTCTCATGACTATGGGGATGCTGCAAGAGTTGTAAGTGTGAAAAACGGTCATAAGTCACTTTTTTCAGTGACATTGTAACTTTGAATGGTCACTCCACACAAGCAAAGTACCAGCAAAGGAAGGGAAAATAACTCCAGAGAAGTTCCTGAGACAGGAAGTCCAGTCTTGCCAAGAAGAGCTAACAGAGAGGCAGTTTCTGTAAGCAAGGCCAGAATGTTTCCTTCCAGCCTTCCTTACAGGATTAGGCCAGTAATTTCTTCTAACAACCAGTTTTCTGAACTGCTTAGAATGTTAACAACCGGTTCTAGCAAATAGGCACAAACTGGTAGAATCCCACCCCTGAAAGGTAGCCATACATTCTAGTGTAAAGGGATATTATTTCCTCTTGGCCAGTGAAATATCAACAAGTACCACATCTAAGAATAAATGTGGCCAAAAGAAAGGGTGCATGTATGAAAGTTCTTTACAAATCATTTGCTTCTTATTGACATTATAATACTCTAAATAGCAGGGAATTATCCCATAGATTAAGTCAAGCAGGTAAGAGAGCATTGATTGATGGGGATTAGTGTTTCATATGATTTGGAAAATAATTTGGCCTGCATTATGACTGGACAATGCTGTTCACATTTGGATGAAATATTAGAACAACTGTAAATCTTTTGTATCTCTCCCAAGAGATGCCAGCCCAGTGATGGGAATCCATTAAAATCTTACGCATTTCCCGCAATCTGTTACAGAATACTGTTATGCTAGCCCTGTTAAAACAAAAGCGATTCTAGTAGTCCATTACTGATTTAAGTGAGTTCCATTTAATTCTGAAAAGTGTACTTTTGCATCGTACAGAAGCCAGTCCAAACTAATACAGTGAATCATATGCAAGATGATAGCCATATAATAAATAATAAATCAAAAAGAAGCTAGCTTTTTTCATCAACTTTCCAGGTTCAGCTTATAGCTGTTATGTCTGATCATTCAGTCAATTCATAGTCACTTACAACATTTTCACAAGCAATGGTTAGACTTTCAAAACTAAATGAAGATGCCAACGGTTGAAATGTAGCCCTTATAATATCAAAAGAAATATTAGAAAAAAGATATTTTCAAAGAAATCAAGCTCCCTTCCTCCCCAAGTGTTCAATAAATGGAAATACTGCCTTTGACAGATGCCTGGACATTCCAAAATCCAGAAATCGACAATACACTATTTACAGCAAAATGCTAAACATGTTCTAGAATTGGCTTGTGTTGGATTTCTAATGCTCTCACACCATCTATCAAGAAAGTATTCTACCAATGACATATGCACAATGCAACCCAATTTCAATCACGTGGTTCCAAGGAAAAAAAATTACCTTTTAAATAAAAGATCAATGACAGACAAGAAAACATATTACAGAAATACAAATAATATTTTTTAAAATAAATATCACACCTGCGATGTCTAAATCAACCATATGGGAGACAGCTAAAGAACATATGAAAGAAATTCTCATATGGTTTACAACAATTTTAAAACAACCATATATACAGATTTTCCAAATGGAAAAGAAATTATAAAGAATTAAAACGACTTCATAGAATACTCAACAAGTATTAAGAGAATTAAACAAAGTTAAGCATTAATTAGATTTAATAGAAACAAAAAAATTGTACACACTTGGAAAATTGTTGTTATATTGACTTAGAAGACAGATGGAAAAAGAGGATGATAGCAAGCATTAAAGAAAATGACTATATTTTTATACAGAAGTTCAGAAATTAAAGGAGAACATTGCCAAATTCTCTAAGAATTTATAATACAAGCACATATTGATAAATATAGCCTGAAAAGTTATATTGGAGACTTACAGTTTAAAGACTTTATCAAATAACATATGCAATATTAAATAAACCCATAACTATTAAGGATATTAAAAAAACTAAAATGTACACCAGACCTAAATTGTTGTGAACATTGCTAAAAAAATGTATGAAGTTAAAGAGCCAAAATAATACCAAAGATGTGGATGGAAAAATATATAACTTTAATTACAAAGAAAGGATCTGGAAAAACCTCTGATATACAAGCCAATTTCTATATCTGAATATCTGAAGAAGATCAAATAATGTTGCATTCCCAAGAGGAAGAGGAAGAACAACAGTAGTTTTAGAATAAATGCATTTGAATGCATGAATAATAAGAAAAAGAAGGTAACAATAAAGTTCCTAGATGCAGAAAAAGCGTTGGGTAATTTGGAGTTGATTTTCTTATTAGAATTTAAAAAAAAAATTAATGTAGAAGATGAATTTGAAAGCTGGGTGAGGAGTATAGATCAATTGCAAAGAGTAAAGAGTACAATTGAAATACAGTCCGCTAATTTTCCAAATAATAAAGGTAAATAGTAAGGCCTTCCCTCTTTCCTTTATTATTTGTAATCACTTTAAGTGCTTTGGAGGACAATATTTGGAAGGACAAACAAATATTTTAGATCAGGGGTGGCCTGCTACGGGTTTGCCTGGGTTTGGGTGGACCCGCTGTTAACGTTATGGCTGGTTCGCGAACCTCCAAATCCCACCCCTGGCTGGTCTCACCCATCCCATCCCACCTCTCCCACCCCTCCCCTCCTCTCCCAGGAGTCCTCCCAGGAATCTCCATGCAGCCCATTTTGGATGCAGGTAAATGCGGCGGCTCGGGGGTGGGTGGGAATGGGCCACCTGGAAGAAATGGGCCCATTTCTGGCTTCTGGAGGGCCTCCAGAGTCCAGGGAAGGCCACCTCCAGAGCCTGAGGAAGGCAAAAATGCCCCTGCCACCCTAATGCAGGAGGTCAGCTAGGCCACACCCACTATGGCCATGCCCTCCTAGCAACCAGGCAAAGCACCCACTGCTGGGATGTTTGAAGCTCACCCCTGTTTTAGATCAAATTTCAAGGAGCAGAATTCAGAAAGCAGTTGCAGTGCTTGCTTGTAAATATTTCCTATAACCCGAAAATAAAACTAAAATAGTAAAGTAGAGGTTGCTTTTATGACTGGCTACTGTGTCCCGGACTATCATTATGTAAAGGTGCCCTTGATGTACTCTGCAAATTCCACATGCACCCATTATACAAAGATGTTTTTGTGGCTTTGGCCAATGAGCTAAACCTTATGACTGCACCAGCATGTTGCTTTCCATTTTCAATGCAGTGTTTGGCAGGACTGGAGTAACTTAATCCAGTTTGATCTCTCAAATTTCCAATAGATCATGCCACAGATCTTAGCAGGTATAAATTCTCATTTACATTACATAATGAATAAAATTAGTTAATTGTTTTCAGTCTATTTCTTAATTTAAAAAATTGATAAAAAAGCTTTCCCTCCCCCCTTCCCCAGAGTATATTCTTGTGGCTGTCAGATCTGCCTCATCAAAATCCCTAGGAAGGAAAGATCCTTGACTCCATTTTGTTGAAGTGATAGGTTCTTTAACTAAATACTACTGGCTGCAGTAAAGGCAGGCTGGAATTAAAGTTCCCATGCAAAAGGTTGCAAACTTTTTCCCTTCATCCCAGCCCTCACCCCTTGACCAGTTCATCTTCAGCCAATGGTGAGCCATATCAGTGTTTTGAGAACTTCTTGGATGTTTGGAGCAATCCACATTCCTTTCTCAAGTTTCGTGGCCTTGAAGACTGACACAGGCTGGTTTTTTGAGTCTCTGATGTCTGTCAACCTGACATCTCCCCCCTTCCTTTTTTCCCACCTATGCCCCATACATTTTTATTGCTCACTTACGCTCCCCCTCATCCCAAAGCTGATGCCAGGATGCCAGTGAGGCACCAAGCCAAAGATGGCGGAGCTGAGAATGACCCATTTACAAAGACAGATCTGAGACTGCAGGCGGACTGAGAATTTCTCTCTCCTTTCACTCGCTTCTCTAAAGACTAGTTAAATAGATATCTTAAATAGATTCTTCAGTTTGGCAGCCAAGATAAAAATAAATAAGTGCACTTTTCTTTTTTTTTCTGGCCACACATTTGAAACATTTGAAAAAAAGAATCATCACTCCCCTTTCCTCTGTTTTATTACATGTGTTGATCCATTTTTAAAGGCAAAATAGTGAGAAGGTTTCTGTAAGGAAGAATTTTCACTTAAATTAATCGTGATGTAACTGAGTGACCCTCAGACTACCTTAGGCATTCAATTACATTTAATTATCTAGGGATTTTGCTGTGATGTTGCAACTCTATTCATCAGATCCCTGGGGGCAGTATTTAATCAGGTCAGATACTTTGACCCAGTCTTCTTCTGTACTCATGTCAGCTAGAATTTGTATGACACAGTTTCTGCCTTCTTACTTAGACAAAGGATAATAACCTTTCTCTGGGTATTCAGAGGAAGTCTACATAATAAGAAACAAAATGTTCTCTTTTGTACAGTTAAGGACAGGGAATGGGACCCATGAAAAGCGAATGAGCAGCACTTCTGTCAGTCTTGTTAGATTCTGGCCTCTTTAAGAGTACAAACTATTGCTTCAGGGGATTGTGGTAAGTCATGCAGTGTGAATGTGCTAAGCAAAGACTCTTCCTGGGTTCTTGGAATCCTGTAACAACATAATGGAGAAAATGCTCAGCAACTGGTCTATAATAGAACAATAAATTATATTCTACAATAAGTTGGGAAATCTGCTGACCTTCAGATGTTGTTGATTGATGTCACCCAGCATCCAAAAGCCACAGCCTTGATCACCATAGGCCAATGGTGAAGATTACTAGGAACTATACAGTGACACATCTCAAGAGATGAAATTTTCCTATCCTGGCACTATTTGTTAAAAACTTACTGGTGACCAAGTATATAGCAATAGCAATAGCACTGAGATTTATATACTGCTTCATAGTGGTTTACAGCACTCTCTGTGTTCTTTACAATGTCAGCACATTTCTCCCAAAAATCTGGGTCCTCATTTTACCAACCCTGGAAGGATGGAAGGCTGAGTTAGCCTTGAGCCAGTCAGGATCGAAGGAATCAAACTCCTGGCAGTGAGCAGAAATGGAAAATGGAAAAGCGAGGTAATTGGAGATTCTAGGAACAATAAACTTATATACACCTTATCAGTACTCTTAGATGCTCAAATTATTATACTCTATTCATACCATAAATATTATAGTATACTATTATTATTCAAAGAATAACAGTAGAAAGAATATGTGATTTTTGGAAGTAAGAATTCCAACTAGGAACCAAGGAATTACCCAAATAACACATACAATGTAACATGTGCCCAGCAAAGTGCTTTTTTATTTTGCTAATCCGCAATTGATTCTGATTTTGTTGTCACCTGTTTGGAACTCACTACCTGACTCTGTTGTCACCTGCTCAACCCCCCACTCCTTTACCCTCAAACTAACCTCTATTGACTTCACCCTGTTCCTAAGAGGTCTGTAAGGGGCGTGCATAAGTGCACAATCGTGCCTACCATCCCTGTCCTATTGTCCCCAATTATTTGTTCCTATTTCATGAATTTAAACTTATGTTTATTCTTATTTCTATTATATTGTAAGTGTTTGACAATATAAATACAATAAATAAAATAATAAATAAATACATTGATTGCCAAATAAATAAATACATTGCCAAAATATTTATTGTATTTTGTACAATATTTTGTAAAACCTAGTTTAAACTACTTGTTATTCCAAAATTTCCATTTCCATGCCAATAAATATAAGAATCATTTTTTTATAATCTATTTTTGTAGTTAAACTTTAAATAAAATCCTTGATTCTGCCATTTCTGGGCATTGCAACAGCTACAAACATTACTCTTTTCTTTCCGATTATTATTAAATCTCATTTATAACATTCAAACTATTGCAATCAGTCTATATAAAAAACACACAGAGTTGTCATATCAATTGCAGTTTCTTTCTCAATTTTGTGATCGTATTACATTCAGTAAACTTGGAAATTATTGCTTTTGTGCAGATGCCAAAATTCTAATGGCTGCTTAACATTGTTAAATTCCATCTGAGCAATTTCCCTGGATCCACCATTTCCTGGATTTCTATGTTCTCACTTTTTTTTTTCCAAAATCTGTATTTTTAATTAATATGTATTTTAAATCCTTATATATGCATTATTCGATCCCAATAATGTTTGTTTTTAATGCTTATTCACGAGGTCACAACATTAATCCTCTTTAATGTCAGCTTGTAACTACTGCCAATTACTGGTTGATCGATTTTATTTTCAGTTTCTTCTATTTATTGGCCATATAAATTTGTTTATTTTTTCAGTATTCTAAATGGTTTCCCAGTAGTTCGTTTTTATAATTATTTTTTCACGATGTTACTTTCAGAAATGCTGCAAACTGAGATAATAGTTTCGGTTTTGTTTGCCTTGATACAATCATTCACTCTACATTTTAATTCTTCAACTGTCTACTTTATCTGCAGTAAAACACGGCTTCAGATTTTGGACTATATTCAAATCAGCACCACTTCATGGATGTAATGCATTATGTGTTGTCATCAGCTTTTGGATTTTGTTTTTTAATCTAAAATGTCCAGTTTAAGCTGTTCCCAGTTTACTGAATTAAAAAATGATTCTGAACACATGGGAATTACTTGTATGTTTATGGCTCCAAATTATTTTCACCACCAAACTTCTGTTCCTATTTTCAAATTATACCACTTTGTTCAGTTTTTCCTTCCTTGAAGCTGAGCATCACACATAGCTTCAAATCAGGCCATTGGAAAAACCATTTAAAAGCCTGAATGGCAACCAGCAAGTAATTACAGTTCTCCAGAATCCTGTGGTTGCCATTTTCAACTTTCCCAGTTGGCTTCTCAAACACAAAGTAAATGGGGGAACACAGATTCACTTAACCAACAACTGCAGTTGAGTCCTGTATCTGTTTCCCACCTCCCAAAAGATTAAAAAGAAAATGCATCAGCTCTACGAATAGACAGAAACCTTTGGTTTCTGCTCACATTCAGTTTGTTTGCTCTGTTTATTTCCAGATAAAAAAATTCCCCAAATAACTTACTTTCAGGAGATTCATCTTGGATTTACTAAAAGTACAGTAAGAGAAGCATATGATATTTTCCTGTCTAATCTTTCTTTCAGGCAAGAATTTCATTAAACGTGAAATTCAGTCAATTGAACATTTTAAAATGTATCGCAAATATAATTGACTGCTGATAATGGTTGATATGGGTTGCTGCCAACGTCCTAGGTATCAACCAAGTATCTTCTTAAAAGATAAAATGTTCCGAGTTTTTTGCAGTTCCGCTGGTGTTATTGGAGGAAGCTGCAATTTCTTATGTATTTTATAAAATTCTTGGACATTGGTACCAAGTGCCTCAATCACAATGGGTATCGCTGTTACATGTTTCATCCATAATTGCATAGTTTTGATGGCCAGGTCGCAATATTTCATGATCTTTTTCCAGTCCTTTTTTCTTTGACTCTTGTGTCTCCTGGTACAGCAATATCAATACATTGTACAATTCAGTTTTTGACAACTGTGATATCTAGTGTATTGTGTTCCAAATGATGATCTGTGTGTATTTGAAAGTCCCACTCCTCCTCCTCCTCCTCCTCCTCCTCCTCCTCCTCCTCCTCCTCCTCCTCCT
>NW_020769320.1:20852575-20867422 GCF_900518735.1 Pseudonaja textilis | reverse complement strand
GATAGATAGATAGATAGATAGATAGATAGATAGATAGATAGATAGATAGGAACAGGAAACAAATGTTCTTCATGTTGCTATGTTAATATAGCATCTTATTTTCAAATATTTAATGAATATCTGATATTTAGTTAAATACATTTATTTTTCAGACCTCATAACAAACATACAACTAACTTAGACAATATTATTTTATTTATTAGCGGATTCACATTCTCCAATAAATGTCACTGGGAAGCTGACAGTGGTTAAGTTGCCTTCACTGATATTTCATTTTGCTGAAAAGAGATATGTAGAATTTCACTTGGCCCCAAAAATGAGTTGGAGATAACTATTAAGAATTTTTGGACAAACCTAGAGGATTATTGGAAAAGGAATAGTTTGTCTTTTTCACTCTATAATTTTATGTTCTGGAAGTCATGAAAGTCCCAATCCAACATAATATCATTGAAAAAGAAAAACAATAAATTCAAGAAGAAACCAGCATGATTTGGTCTCTGATAAACTGAAGGACAAAAAGTCCCCAAAATGGAAAGACATAATTAAGGCAGAAAAACAGCAAATAGCCCAAATCTACAAAGATGAAGCTTGAAAAGCAAAGGCTCAGAATAAACAAGGACTTGCAACAAAAGGCAAAAATAATAATTTAAAACATATAAATAAAAAAAAAATCAAGGAAACTATCCACTAGGAGAGAGAAGATGACAAAGAAGCCACAGGCAGTAGAGAGAATACAGAGCTGTTTAACTCATTATTTGCCTCAGTCTTCATGCAAAGCTTCAAAAAACATAATTGTAAAAGAAAGACTGGAAACAAAACTTAAGCAAGAAAATGGTAAGAGAACACCTGTGTGACATCGATGAATATAAATTACATCCCAGAGTTATGAAGGAACTGTCAGATGTTATCTCAGAACCATTGTACTATATTTTTTTAAAAAAAAATCCTAGAGCACCGAGGAACTACCAAAGGATTGGAAAAGATCTAATGTGGTCCCCATCTTTTTAAAAAACAAAAAGACAGGAGGAACAGACACAGGAAACCATAGACCAATCAGGCTAATATCAATACCTGGGAAGATACTAGAAAAAAAATAAATCAATTGACAAATTTGTGAACATCTTGAATCCAATAAATCTATAACTAGTAGCCAGCAGAGTTTTGTTAAAAACCGATTAGGTCAAACAAATATTATTTCATTCTTAGATAAAGTAACTAAATTAGACCAGCAAAATGCTGCAGACCTGTATATTTAAGACTTCAGCAACGCATTTGACAAAGTAGATCACAACATACTTCTCTGTAAACTTGGTAAACTAGAAAAATGACAGCATCACCACCAGATGGATTTGTAACTGGCTGACAAACCGTACTCAACAAGTAGTCCATAGTGGTACTACATCTACATGGAGGGAAGTAAGCAGTGGGGCATCACAAGTTTTCGTCTTAGGCCCAATACTCTTCAATATTTTCATAAATGACTTAGATGAAAGAATAGAAGGGGAAACTCATCAAATTTTCAGATGACACTAAGCTGGCAGGAATAGTCAACCCCCCAGAAGAAAAGCTCAGAATCCCAAAACATCGTCACAGACTTAAAAAATGTGCTTTATCCAACAACAAGAAACTCAATGTGGAGAAAAGCAAGGTTTTACACTAGGCAGGAAAAAACCAATGGTGTAAGTACAGATTAGGTGAAACCTGACTCAAAAACAGTAACTGTGAGAGGAACCTTAGAGTCCTAGCGGACGATCACTTAAATATGAGCCAGTAGTATTCAGCAGCAGCAAACAAACAAACTCTAACACAATCCTTGGTTGCATAAACAGAGGCACAGAATCAAAACCATGAAAAATATTAGTAACACTTCATAAAGCCTTAATAAGACCGCACTTAAAATACAGCATCCAGTCTTGGTTACCATGTTATAAAAAAGATACTGAGACTTTGGAAAAAGTGCAAAGAACAGCAACTAAGATGACTGAGGGCCTGGAGACAAAACATGTAAAGAATGGTTGCAGGAATTGAGTATGGCTAGGCTAAAGAAGAACTAGGTTTCGGGCGAACAGATTGTAAAATTATCCCCCCCACACACACACACACATGGAGTGGCCAAAACGATGGAAGGAGGAAAAGCAGAGAGAAGTTTTCCTTCAGGAAAGCTGACTTCTCCATCCCTCATGTTGGCTGCTCCATGGAAAGGGGGCTAATTTAACAACCTTTTTGCCCGAAGTCAGTGTGATAGTGGGGGTGGGGAGTAATTTAACAACCAGTTTGCCTGAACAGGTGCAAACTGGCTGAACCCCACCGCTGTTTCTTCCCCTTTGCTCCCTGTTTCCTATGATTTTGTAAGGGAAGGATGTCATGGATGATTGTTGTATCAACATTAAACGTTTTATACCACTATCAGCCTGGTATTTTTTGTGGTGGGGGTAAATAACAGAATACCCAATATCCAATCACGTATCCTAATTTTTAAGCTTGGAAATTATGATTGTGATATTTCTGCTCAAACTTAAAGCTCTGCTAATGTGAGTATAACAATACTAGCATACTTTCTAACTCACCAACCTTCAGTGGTGACCGAAAGGTTTCCATGAGCTGTATGTTGACAAGCATACCTTTTAGGTATATCTCTTATTGATGGATTTTTAGGGACACCCGAAAACATAAAAATCAGAAAAGAGAAGTCCTGCATGCAGTTAAAAGTTATTATATCCATACAAATGTTCATAATGTAGTTTTCATTAGAGAAAGGCAAGGTACATTTGATGCCTTACTTCTTCTTTCCCGCTTTTTCATATTCAGCCGAGAGATCGGAAAGAGGCTATACTTGCAGTGATTTGAACATACCCCCACAAAATATGGACACTAATAATATGTATTTTTAAAAGTTGGAAGGAAAAAATGGCAAAAACAGATTGTGCATATCTATAATAAACGGATTTAGAAAATGAATACAAATATACCTTAGTTCATATCCATACATATAATGAATGGATTAAAACTATAAATTCAATTTTCAGTTACATTTTGATGAAAGTTGATAGAGAAAAGATCTAGGGTATGTTATATTACATTTTTTTTATTATAAAAGTGTTTGATGCTTGGTAAAAGAAGTTTTCTGTACTGAGAAGTTATTTATTATT
This sequence comes from Pseudonaja textilis, assembly GCF_900518735.1. Next base: position 20,864,273 of record NW_020769320.1, on the reverse strand, counting down.
CTCTTTCCTGTCCTTCCCTTTTAATTGTCTGATGGCAGATATTCTCTTAATCAGTACAAAGTCTTTTGTTTTTAATGCCTGTAATATTGTACTCCCACAGTTTAATCATTTTGTGACAAAACTGTTTCCTTAACCAATCTCTGTCTCTGTCTCCAAATTTTTCATTGGATCTGAAAGACACAGAGACACAAACACAGACACACACACAGAGGGGGGGGGGAGACACACTACAATGTAATTTGGCAGATGAACCTTGAAATGACGGCCTTGTATTTAGAAAAGAATAAATAATAATTTTTCCAAATGTATTTTGCTAAATGGACCTTTGAGGGAAGAGACTGACTTTGATAGAATTGTGAAGATGCACTCCACCTTCACTAATGGACTAGCATTATTTTAACTAGATATTAAAAGCATCTTACTGCCTTTTATCATTGTAACTGTTTTGAAGGCATGCTACAGCTCCGTTCTGAAAGCCCTCGTAAAACAAGAGAGAAACTGTACTTTTGTGAAATACACAACATAAAGGGAAAGGTAGAAGCACGTTTGTATCATTCCAGTAAACAGCATTATAATCCAAAGGGTAATATATGGGGGAGGACGGGGGGAATGCAATAATGTCAGCATGAAAAGTGCACGTTCATATGCAATATTTTCTTCTACAGCTCTAATTGGTCCTAATTAGAAAAGGTGGTTTGAAAGAGTACAATTTATAGTTTATCGTTTCAGAGGAATAGAAACTGTGAAAGGATTTAAGATTGCAAAGTCTACTGATATATCTTGAGGAGTATCTCTTGCTGATCTCCTTGGGATTTATTTCTCAGAATAAGCTTCTCCATAAAGGGAAAGTTACCTCATGAGGACCTTCTTTAGGATTTATTAGATATTAGATTAACAGAGTTGGAAGGGACCTTGTAGGTCATCTAGTCCAACTCCCTGCCCAAGCAGGAGACCCTACACCATTTCTGACAAATGGCAGTCCAATTGACTGAAGTGTGATGAGTCATGTTTTAAAAATGCCTGTGCATTAAGTAAAATAGAATATTCATCAACAACCTCTTAGCCATTTCATAAGAAAGTAAGCACAAGGGTGCTATACACCACCAATATGACTTTCTCAATGATTTTCTTTTTTAAAATAATTTCTAAATGATTTTCCCCTTAGCAAATGAATACAAAATGTTAGGGAGAAATACATATATTTTCCCTCTCTGAAAATTATTACCTATATAGAAATCAGGGAAAGTTCATTTTGATAAAGGCTGTTGCTAATGATAATTGATAATTTGTTGATAATTAATGATATTGAAATTATATTATTAATAATACATTAATAATATTGATGATATGGATTATTGTTACTAATGATAACTGTGAGCGTGAGAGGGAACTTGGAGTCTTAGTGGACAAACATTTACTGTAAATATGAGTCAGCAGTGTGCGACAATAGCCCAAAATCCCAATGCAATCCTAGGTTGCATTACCAGAAGAATAGAATCAAGATCACATGAAGTATTAGTACTGCTATATAAAGCCTTAGTAAGACCTTACTTAGAATATTGAATCCAGTTTTGGTCACCATGTTATTAAAAAGGTTGTTGAGACTCTGAAAAGAGTGCAGAGAAGAGCACCAAAGGTGATCAGGTCCCAGGAGGCTAAAACATATGAAGAATGGCTGCAGGAATTGGGTATGTCTAGTCAAGTGAAAAAAAGGGACTAGGAGTGACATGATAGCAGTGTTCCAATATTGGAGGAGCTGCCACAAAGAAGAGGGAATCAAGCTATTCTCCAAAGCACCAGAAGGCAAGATAAGACAAAATGGATGGAAATTAATCAAGGAAACAAGCAACCTATAACTAAGCAGAAATTTCCTAATTGTGAGAACAATTAACCAGTGGAACAACTTGCCCTCAAGTTGTGAGTTTTAAGAAGAGACTGGACAGCCACTTGTTTGGAATGCTATAGGGTCGCCTGCTTTAGTAGTGGGTTGGAGTAAAAAACTTCCAAGGTCGCTTCCAGCTCTATTATTCTGTACTCTTCTGTTAAAGTACAAGTCTAGTTCAAATAAGGACAGGGAGCGGGGAACCACCATTTTATTTTATTTTGGTGAAGGTATGACACATTTTTGTTAATTTTGAACTGCACAGGTTCAGATTTATGAAAGGAGGAAACTTGTGGACGGGGAATAGGGACCATGAGAGATGGGCCCATGCCATTGCAGTCACTTAATGACCACAACAGGAAGAGCTGAAATGATTACCATGTAAATATTTCACTTAATGACCATATTGTTTTATGGTCAAAATTTCAGCACAATTGTGAAAGGGAAGAGAAGGGAGGAAAGAACCAAGGAAGGAAGGATGAATGGATTTTGGTCTTTACCTCATGAACCATCATTCATGAAACCTTGGATGGCTGTTTCCTCTCTTACCTATTTTCATTATTGGCTACAGATGATAACTTTAGCTAGGGCTTCCTATTATAACTGAACCAAGCAGCTGTGGTTTTTTTATTAACAATAGTCATTATCTCCTGCAAGCCAAGGTCTCTTAATGATGTTAGCTTTGAAGTAGACTGGATAGAGAAAGGGATAAAGTCTTAACAATGGGTTCATGAAGTGTGTAGCACTTTTACTTTTATCCATTAAAAAAATGCTAATTCAATTTAAACTATTTTTCAATAATTACTTGGTGAGTGAATTTAGAGCACTTTGGAAACTGTTCTCATTTAACATGCAAAGACTTTATCTTTTCATTTCACCAGTGGTTTGCTGAAGTCCTTTATTCAAGAAATTGCAAATTCTTCTCCCCTTTTATGTCAGCACTTAAAAATGTACTGTCAAAAACATGACAATAAAACCTTGCTAAAGACACACGTAAGTCCCACAACATACAAAAACAAACGTTGCTTTCCTAAATAAATGTAATTAGCTTTAATCTCCTTTTTTCCTTCCTGTCCAAACACTAGCTTAATTTTGTCATTGTTTAGTTTGTTTCAAAATGGCTCAATGGGGAAAAATAACACCAATTGAACTTGATTTATTTTCAAGAAACAAGACTAGGATTTGATGAGTAAATGGATATGCCAGATATGGAATGATCAAAATCATCTCATTACCTTTATCACTGGATAGATGTCAAGAATACAGGACATTTGTCAAGAACTTGTTAGTTTTATCACTAGACAGATTTCCCTGAATATATTTGTGTTGACAAATGGGATCTGCACAAGTAAGGAAGTAATGCTGAAGATACTGCCGCTGATTAAATAGTTACTTCTTTCAGTTGCTGATCGTTGTAAGTAGATGACCGTACACTTGATCTCTTTATTTAAGAAGGGACATTTACAGTAATTCTAAATCTCTCTCAGCCCAAACTATCTCACAGGGTTGTTGTGATGGTGAAAATAGAAGGAGAAATAGTGGTTATCTATAAAATTAATATAAGTGGGATATAAGTAAATCATACATTCATAGATGCATACATACACAGTAATACACTAGGCAGTAATTTTGTTATGTTCATTAGTATACTTTTTGCAGTGAAAATATGTGTTCCTTTCAAATGTCAGATGATCTATTCCAAAATCTTCTAAATCATTATTACCCTCACTTTAATTAACTTGAGAAATTCTCTCATGCACAAGTGTCAAACTCACTGAGTCATGTGACATTTCGTCACGTTTTTCCCATTGGCGGAGCTGGGGTGGGTGTGGCCTGTGTGTGACGCATCCCACCCATGGGCCACCAGTTTGACTCCCCTCCTCTAACGCCCTCTCAGAATTGAAGATAATCGGGCATTCTGGATTAGAAAAATGGCATAGACTTTGTAATGCAATAGTCCATGCAAGACTCTGTAATACATATTAGAATATTAGGGAATGGTGCTAGTCTTTTTTGAATGATATATTGGACTAATTTTATAAAAGAGACCCAGGGGGTTTTCTGAAATGGACTGTCCCAGTGGCTTGTGAACTTTTGGACATTAGAATTGATTTTACCCATTAAAATAACATTTCAAGATGCAGAGAGAACATTGCAAAAATGCAACATTATAAGCATTTATTTTTGTGGAAAATATCTAGAGGATAAAAAGAGGAACATTTTTTGTTTGACTAAATTGCGGAAAGCGTTAAGAGAGTTCAAGAAATATGCTTTTGATATTGAATTTGTTTTCATTGTGTAGATTTAATTTATTACAGTAATATTTTTTTCTTTATTGTTTTAAAACATTCTTTCTTTGCCAATGCTAGTAGCAATGTAGTACTATCAAAAGAGACAAGATGGTGACTCAGTGGTGGAAATGAAAGTCTGGGTCTTTTTAGGTGTTCTGACCCAAACCTTATTCCAAGGAAACAAACACGAAGCAGAGGTAACAGCAAAACCTTTTAATGATTCTTTACGAATTTCATTCCTTCATGGTTAAAAGGCTGTTTCAGACTAATTGTCTTTGATAAGAATGAGCCTTGCTAAGGTTGTGCAAGGCTGCCAAGAACACAAGATAAAGTTACTAAGAAATATTTCAAACACAAAGAGTCTCCAAACACCAACCAAGATATTCCGAACGTCCACAAGGCTTGAAGTGCAAAAGCTTCTTTGCTTCCTGCAGAGAACTCCGGTTTCTCAGATGGCTTTTATCTCTTAAGGGAAGGAACCTTGCAGCCTTACTCCCGAGTTGCCCGTGCTGCTGCAGATACTCTTTCCTCCGAGCAGCCCTGTGCGCACGTGCACTGGGCACAGGCTCCTCGGGAACCTCTTCATCACTGCTGCCAGCCTCCACAATCTCCGAAGGCAGCATTCCACTCCCTGATGGTCCTGACCCCATCCCTGCATCACACGCAGGCCCCTCATCTGAGTCCTCGCTCTCTGAGACCTCAACCGTCCACACCTGCTGTCGGCAAGCCACATCAGGTGTGTCACTTGTATAAACAGACAGTTGTAGTTAGCCCTGAATGGATCCATCATAATTATTCCTGACATTTTCTTTGGAATGTCCCACTATAATATATACATTTTCTATGCTAAATTATATCGAGAGCAAGTCTGGCGTAATGGTTAAGGATAAAAAGTGATTAAGGCTAGAAACCAAGAAATTATGAATTCAAGTCCTGCCTTTGGCACAAAGCCTAACTGGGGGAACCTGAGCCAGTCACTCTATTTCAGCCCTATATAAACAAGCAAATGGAAGTACGGGTAGTTCTTGGCTTATGACAACAATTGAGCCCAACTTTTCTTTGGTTAAGTAAGACATTTGTTAAGTGAGGTTTTGCCCCATTTAAGACCTTACTTGCCTCAGTTCATAAGTGAATCACTGCCGTTGATAAGTTAGTAACCCGTTGTAAAGTGAATCTGGCTTCCCGATTGACTTTGCCTGTCAGAAGATGATCAGATGACCTTGGGACACAGCAACAGTCATAAATATGAACCAGTTGCCAATCATCTGAATCTTGATAACCTGATCATGGGATGATGCAAAGGTCATAACTGTGAAAAACACAGTTCACTTTTTTCAGTGCCGTTGTAAATTTGGACTCCCTATAACAGTATGCTGCATATATGGCAAGAAAATATATTAACTGATTCTAACAAACAACTAAATAGCAAACTGAGTTAAGTAAATCCATAGAGGAGCTGGCAAATAATTGACAGATGGTTCCACAAAATCAAAAATATCTTGATCTCCAAACAATAATTTTAAATATCTCCTTTGGCATTTCAAACCTGTTAGGTTCCATTTTTTTTATCTTGTAAATAAACTAGCTGAGTTCATAATCTGCTGCGTTTTCATAACCTAATAGATTATGAAAATCAACAGATGTATGTGAGCAGTGGTGGGATTCGAATTTGTTTACTACGGGTTCTGTGGGCATGGCTTGGTGGGCGTAGCAGGGGAAAGATACTGTAAAATCTCCAGTCAGAGGTGTCATTTGCCGGTTCTCTGAACTACTCAAAATTTCCACTACCAGTTCTCCAGAACTGATCAGAACCTGCTGAATACCCACCTCTGCATGAGAGTCAAGAATTAAGAAAAAATGGTTTTATGCAGCATTGGGAATTCCTGAAAATGTAACTACTCAAATTTAGTACCTTTCTGTTTAATATTATCATCAGACAAGTCTATGTGTATGAATTCTTATAGCAGAGTAGACAGATTCTTGGTTCCATCTAGTAATCATCTGGATTTTTTTCAAGCCATGTGTAATCCTGCTAATTAACGCAAGTTCTGTGATGATCCTCAGGGCTTTGATCTTCCAAATAATTCAAACAATGTTCAAAAATTATTCTGATAACTACACATCTATTTTCTATAATTATATATTTAGGGGAAACTGTGAGTTATCTTTCTTCCTTAAGCATAGAGGCAAACTGTGTGACTTTGGGCCAGGGATTGTCACTCCACCCAACCTATATCACAGGTGCATTGTTATGGAGAAAATAGAAGAGAATAAAAATGGGATACAAATCAAATTGAATAAGTACTGATTTTGATAAACAAGACAAATAAGTAGACATGACACAATGCACTGCATTTTCTGGATTACAGCAGGTCAAATAATATTCCCTCCCCCCTCTCTCTCCCTCCCTCCCTCTCCCTCCCCCTCCCTCTCTTCCTTCCTCCCCGCCCCTCACACACACACTTACAATGTGAGTTGGTGGGAGAAGACATTCACCATATTATCCTTCTTATTCTTACAGTTTTCTGTGCTGCATTTCATAATGCCCTGGAATGTTACATAGAATTTATATTCTACAAATGACTGGATTCTACCAGATAAATCAATCAGGTCTCTTTTTCCGTGTTCTATCACAGGAGACAGTGATAATTTTTTGCTACTCTATGCTGCCTTGTTGGTATTTTCTTTTTTCTTTTTAAGATAAAAGGTAGTCATACTCAAACACAGAGGAAATGTCTTGTGGCAGATTCAGAACAGCACTGTTTTCTTTCCAGATTTCACTATTAAGAGCCGTCTGCAGTTTCCAGCTTACTGCTATCATCTAAATATTGTAGGAGCTTTCAGGAAACTGACAAATCAAGCTGTTGTGCTTTTCAAACTTGCCCTCATGCTGTTTTCTTCTGGTCTGTTCTGTAGTCTTGGAAACAGATGTCTAGTTTGCAAAAAAAAAAAATGTCAGGTAAACTACCCACAATCAGCAGCAGTGGACAGAATAGTGGTAATAATTTGACAGACTGCACAGGAACAAAAAACTGTCCTTTTTTTTAATAGCAGTAACCAAAAGTTCTAAAACAAATATGAATTGGGATATAGTAGGAAAAGCTTTTGATGTTGGCCAGTTAGTAAAAACAAAAAAATCCTAAATTAGGATTTGAATATTTGAGTTGAAAGTTTTTTGAAGTCACAGAAAACAGGACTTTACAGAAAATTACTGAAAAACAGAGTTGGAACGGATCTTGTAGGTCTTCTACCCTTTTCCCACAAGTCACTAGTCACACTGTCCAATCAAGGTCCTGGCCGGTTGCTTGGTTACTTCACTCCTCCTCTGGCCAGGTCCCTGTGAGAATGTCCTTGGTTCCCACAGGAAAACATTATTGTTTTAGCTACAAAACCCCATCTAGCTATTTCCCCTTCTCCTTCTGTTGTGTGGCAACTCTGAAGGCTCCAAGATAGTCTCAGCCAGGTTCACTTCAGGGCTGACATACTTTGTATGATTTCTTAGGGGAAGAGAAATTCATCAGGACTTTTTTAAGAAGTGGAAATTCCTATTAAAAATGTGTTTTTCTCTTTCTCTCTCTGTCACTCTTGTCTCTATTGCTTCACTATTTATATCTCTCAGGTAGAAAGAAATTACAGATAATTCTTTTGAAGTGTTCTCTGTTTTTCCATTCATTTGACTAGAAGATAGCTGTAGTGCCTTCCTACCGCTTAAATTATTATTATTTTTTAAAATATAATTCTCTAAAGTGGTAGGCAGATATTAATGCAGCATGGGGCAATATTTAGAGGGAGCCAGTCAGTGGTGGGATTCAAATTTTTTTACTACCAGTTCTGTGGGCGTGGCTTGGTGGACTTGGCTTGGCTTGGTGGGTGTGGCAGGGGAAGGATACTGCAAAATCCCCATTCCCTCCCCACCCCACTAATCTGCTTTCCAGCTCCATTCTCCTGTGCAGGGCAACCAAAGAAGACCCAGCCAATCACTGGGACTCGGGAGGCAGAGAATAGATGAAGTTGGCAGGGCCAGTCAGAGGTGGTATTTGCTGGTTCTCCAAACTACTCAAAATTTCCGCTACCGGTTCTCTAGAACTGGTCAGAAGCTGCTGAATACCCACCTCTGGAGCAAGTGGTGTCTGACTGGCATTAAAGCATGAGTATTTCTGCTTTAAGTGCTTCATGCACCACTATGAAATGCTTTCACTATCCCTATGTAATTGACATTCTATCCTTTGTCATTTTTCAGCTACTCTTCATAATTGCATGTAAATCATATGTTATGTTTTTTTCCTTTGCACTCCCTGCATATTTAATTTATGTTTGATTTCTCTGGCCCATATTTGTTCATCATTCTTTCATTCAATGCTAACACTTATTTTGTCTTATTGTTATTTTGGATGCAATATACATTCATGTTGTGGCTCCGATTCCCGAGCCTGTGCTGTTAGAGGAAGAGGATTCGGAAGATGAGGAGGAGGAACTGGGAATGCCTTCCTCCCCAGGACCTTCCTCTCTGCCAATGCCTTCCTCCCTGATAATGCCTCAGGTTCCATCAGACAGCTAAGAGGAACAGCCTGAGATTAATCAGGAGGAAGGCATATCGGAGCAGCCCCTGACAGGGAGTCAAGTGGACGAATGTTGGCTTGATCCTAGGCAGCGTCGTAGGAAGAAATGTGAGCTGCAACGTAGGAGGCGTGGGAGGGTCAGAGAGTGAGCTGAGTCATTAAGACACACCCCACAGGGGATAAAAGTGGGTGTGTTTTCTCCAGAAACTTTGTATGGGACAAAGTTTACTTCTCTTCCAGGTTTCTTTGTGACTGTTTTTTGTGGTCTGCTTTGGAATCTTTAGTGAGTAGTTTTTCTTGTTATCCTTTTGGACTTGGCAGGCAGAGTGTGTTAGAATGCCAAGGACATTATCAGTATAAAGGATTAACTCTGTAAAGACCGAGTCAGCTTGCCTGCCTGTGTTTGTGTGAGTTTGGACTCTCATCTTTTTTGGAAAAAAGAAAGGTGAGACATAACACATTGATATATTCCTTTTTACTTTATTAAATTGTACCTATTTCAATTTTGTTCTTCTTACTGGTCTCTTAGGTATGATAGATAAGTGCCCTCTGCTCTGCTTATACAGTTCCTTTATCTTTTTCTACATGTGGGTTTTTGTTTTTTTTTTTGCACATAATTACTATTTCAGATATTTGACATTTATCATATATGTTCCATTCATATTTGAAATGTATTGAGTAGAGGTAATCCTCAAGGTACGACAGGCCATTTAACAAATGTTCAAAGTTACAACCCCCTCCCAAAAGCTAAATACATAAGCCATGGTGTGCAGTGGTTAGAAGGTACTGCAGGCCATTTCTGCTGACTCTCAGCTGCCTGCAATTTGGAAGTTCAAATCCCACCAGGCTTAAGGTTGACTCAGCTTTCCATCCTTCTGAGGTGGGTAAAATGAGGACCCAGATTGTTGGGGGCAATATACTGACTCTGTAAACCACTTAGAGAGGGCTGTAAATCACTATGAAGTGGTATATAAGTCTAAGTGCTATTGCTATTGCTACATATCCATGTTACATGCTCTGCATTTGGATTTGCCAAAATGGCAATAGCATTTAGATTTATATACCGCTTCATAGTGCTTTACAGTCCTCTCTAAGTGGTATACAGAATCAACATACCCCCCCCCCCCCAAAAAAAAATTGGGTCTTCATTTTACCGACCTCAGGAAGGTGGAAGGCTGAGTCCACTTTGAGCCCATTAAGATTGAACTATAGACTATGGTCAGAATTAGCCTGCAATACTGCATTCTACCCACTGTACCGCCATGGCACAAAATGTTGTGCATGTCATATCACTTTGGAACACTCTGTGTATGTTTATGTGTGTGAAACAGTGGTGGGATTCATTTTTTTTTAATACCAGTTCTGTGGGCGTGGCTTGGTGGGCATGGCAGGGGAAAGATACCATGAAATCTCCAGTCAGAGGTGGTATTTGCTGGTTTTCCGAACTACTCAAAATTTCCACTACCGTTTCCCCAGAACTGGTCAGAACCTGCTGAATACTACCTCTGGTGTGAGACGGAGAAAGAAAGATAGAGAGAAATATCTGTTGCTACAAGAAGTTGGGTGCATGAAAGAAACCCTACATTTGTTCATGTTTTGCATGAAAATGCCATGAAATTTAAATTCATCAAGGAATGTGGTAATTGGGGTTATTTTTAACCAACACAGTGAGGAACAAGAGTATCTAATTTGCCATGTCCTGATCAGAATCCCCTGTAGAGGCTTCAAAATAATAATGGAGTCCAAATTACAGACTTTTGGATATGTGGAAAAATGTGAAAGATATGCCTATGTGTGTACAATACATATCTAATATAATTTCAGTCACATATCATTCTTATCTGTATTCTTTCTCTGGGTGATTTTCTTACAATGTTGTCATGTGAACAATAATTTATCTTTTCAGTTCATATGTTCACTCCCATTTTCATTTGATCTCCTTCAATTAATTCATTCATCTGTTGCCATTCCATTTTTTCCACCTTATGTCTTCCAAGCTTACTTCTGCTTCTATGTATATATTCCAAATCTTCATTTCATTTTAAGATAATTTTTTTTTATTTACAATAGTTTTAATTAGTGGCCTCCATTAATTCGTCCCTCCCACAATTCATTCCTAGATCATTTTCTCTTTTTCGTTCTGCTAAATTTTAACTATTACATGTATGTTAAATTTCTTCTTGTAGTCCTTTGTTTTTATAAGTTGGAACTTTCTTCCCTCAGTCCCATTCTGATACTACTGCCATGTGGCAGAAACTGAGGATGAAGATAATACTCTGCTATATCATCCTCTCAAGATGATTTGGTAGATTTCTTCCATGCTGGATAAAATAATTATTCTGTTTATCACTCCAGCATCAGAAAATAAGGAAGACACAGCCTTCTCACCGTTTAAGTGGATTTGTCAATTTTCAGGATCTGGTCAGGAAGATATTTGTGCTATTCTTATAGAGATCTTGATGTATTTTCAGGAAAAAAATATCTTCATGGACTATACACAAGTCTAGATATTACTGTTTCAGAAAGTTCTTGGAAAAAGCTCTTTGAATTTTTATGCTGTGTTATGACAAAGAAAGGTCAAGCTGTATGCAACAAGCGAAGAATAACACCATGGGTGGTTTGCTCTCTACCTGATGTGAAAAATGGCAGCATTCCAAAGGAGCTAATTTTCTTAAGCGAAGAAAAAAGTAAAACTGTTACAGAGGAAAATCCTTTTCTTTTAGATACAAAAGATTTTGCTAGCATGCATGCGTTCAAATCTCTGAGCTACTTTTTAGAATGTTGTATTTTTTTTTCTGCAGCAAAGTCTGATTTCAGCTTGATAGATTTTGTGTCCAACTCTCATATAATCTGCATGTTTGAAACTTTTCTGGATGTACTAATGATCTAGAACTTTATGTTCCTTCCTTTTAATGCAATTTCTTCTTCTTCTTCTTCTTCTTCTTCTTCTTCTTCTTCTTCTTCTT
>NW_020769320.1:20823069-20848772 GCF_900518735.1 Pseudonaja textilis | reverse complement strand
TCTTTCTTTCTTTCTTTCTTTCTTTCTTTCTTTCTTTCTTTCTTTCTTTCTTTCTTTCTTTCTTTCTTTCTTTCTTTCTTTCTTTCTTTCTTTTTTGGAAGGAGTGACTAGTGGCCTAAATATTCAAATATATAAATGACCTAGTGGCCTAAATATTCAAATTATAATCTTGTTGTTAAATGTCTTCATAGGAAGAGCTATACTAAGAGACATACTGCAGGAAAACAAACATTCTCTTCATAAAGGGAAAAGAAAAACCTAGGAAATGACAGAAGTACAGAACAATTATTCTAGTACTAGTAGCAGTTACTAGCAGTACTAGTAGCACTCTAAAATTTAGAGTGAATTGATGTGTACTCTGTAAGAAGCTTTAAAATAAGGATATCATTGCTAATTGTCAGCATGGACTTCCTAAGGACAAGAAACTTGAAAACTTAACATCATCTCATTTTACTTTTGTAAAAAAAAAAACAGGTAACCATTGGCAAATTGTGAAAATACTGCAGGCTTGGTGTAGTTCATCTTCACTTGATTATATCAAGTTTATATCAGATTATATTCTGATAGATACTAGGCTGAATGTTCTCTCTGTTATATGATGTGAAAATTGCTCAAAATTACAAAATGGAATATGGAAACAAATCCAAAATATAGATTAAGCTTTTATTTGCTGAGATTTCGAACAGATACCTATTTGCATACACATATATCCCAGTTTGAGTACTATGGTTGTTTTTGTTGGGTATCTATGACTTTGAGTTAGTCTTGACTTCTGGTTACTGCCTAGACAAATCCTTGCAGCTTTCTTGGTAAGATTTCAGAAATGGTTTGCCATTATCTATTTCCTGAGGCTGAGATAAAAAGAGAGATTGACCCAAGGACATCCAGTTGGTTTTGGGTCCAAGGCAAGACTATATGACATGTTATTCCAGTTTCTAGCCTGAAATTTGGTCTCTTACATACTGTCAGATCCACGTATCTGTCATTTCTTCAGTGGAAGAAGAAAAGGGAGGGGAGGCTGATAAAGAAATCCTTTCTTGATGTAACCTGAATATATTTAATCTTATATCGAATTTGTATAACCCACACATGATACAATGGAGGGAGAAAAGCCAGATGGCCAGAACTATCACCTCTGAGAGGCACAGCCAGGAGATGAGAAGATCATAAAAATTCCACAGTGAGATGTGTCCTGGGAATCTCTGGAAAAGTTTGTTCTAAAAAGGGGATGGGGGGAAATTAGGTATGCCCTGGGAAACGGTGAAAAAGATCGTTTCTACAGAAGGGGTGGTGGGGAATTAACATACTGGCTTTTGTTTTACTAAATACACATCGAGATAAGGGGAGGGGGTTCTAAACTCCCTTATCTAACCCTGTATGCCTGAGAGACCTGCTTTGAACTCCTACAGGAATTGTCTCATCTCAGTAAAGGATTCCTTTTTGATACGTTTTGATACGTTTTCAGAAGTTCATTCTAGTTGAGTGAATGGGAAAAGTTCTGTAGCCTGACACATACTTAGTTACATACATAATTTTAGATAACACATTATTTCAAGAGAAGAGCAACTAGAATGATCCCTAGACAGGAAAGATGAGTCAGATGAGGATACACTAAGGTAAATGGTTATAAATGGCTATATTTAACTTTGAAATTTTTTTTAATAACATATGATACTATTTTTTTAAAAAAAAACTGAAGGCATGACACACTGAAAGTAATGTCATTCCACTTGCACATATTTCTTAATTTTCAGAAAAACAAATTTCAACTAAATATTGAGAAAAAGCATTCTATAATTAACAACGGTAGAATGCCTAATTTTAATCATGAACATGGAATGAATTACTGAGAAAAGTAGTGAGCACACTTCCTTAAAGATGTTCAATACAATAATGGACAAGTAGATGTGAGGGTAACTGAGAAAACCAACATTCATTTTATGATATATTACTTCAGATGACAGGATGATTGGGAAAGAGTTTTCAGCTCTTTCTATTAAAGATAGTTGTTTGTGAGGCTAATATTAGAGGAAGGTGGGCTATGTGTAAACTCTTAATATATGAAACCTATCTAGTATGAATATAATGCACAATAATAATGCCATAGAACAAGGGTGTCAAAACTCGCGGCCTGCTGGCTGGATGCATCACAGGCTGGCCACACCCATGGCAGGTTAGTAAAGGGGAAAAAAGTCATGAAGCGTCATGTAACAATGCCATGATGATGTGAATTTGGCACCCCGGCCTTAGAAGAACAGTGATTAGTTTAAATACAACTTGAATATGCATCTTTTTCTTATCATTCCTTTTCCTGTATATTTCTTTTGACATTGCATTTGAAAATAAATATTTATACCAATTATATCTTTAAAGAAAGAAAGCTACATTCATTGTTATATCCCTTATTAGTTAATTGCAGGAAAGGCAGAAAAAGAATTACTTTTTTAATTTAATAATGTATAAACTGAATGCTTGTTGAGCAAATTGAATTCTCTGCGGGAGGGGGAAGAGCTTTTCTCCCCCTCTGTCTGAGTGACTCTTCCCAGAGAAAAAATAAATGAATTATTACGTTTCTTTTTGTGGAAGCTCTTAAATTATCAAGCCAAAGTGTTTCATAATTTCTTCTTCTTAACAGTAAGATACACCTGGTAGTAACTGATTATACTGCCTAATACAAGACTTAATCTAATATATGCAGTTTTAAGAGCGAGATTATATATGCTGTGACTAAAGATATTAAGGCGACATTAAAATGCTTGGGAATTGAAGCAGTGTGTGACATTCTATAATTCTAATTACAAATCTGCATTTCTGAAAAATCTTAATTCTTTTTTAAAAAATCATTCTATCACTTGCTGTTCTAAAAGTAATCACAGAAATAGATCACATTCTTGAATTCAGTGATTGCACAGAAGGCCTCTGCAAATACAAATTGCCTTCAGAAAAGGAAGGCATATTTTTGTAAAGCATGCACCAACAATATGAACTGAATTTGAAATCCTAAGAAATAAAACATATTTTAATTGGAAATATTACTGAAAATTATAAGGGTATAAAATAAAAGATGAATCAGATTCATCTAAGTTCTGTTTTTTTTTTTTTTAACAAGGCAATGTTTTATGTATTCAGAAATAAATGGGTCTCAATTCTATTCTATTCTAAGTCTGGGCATCCATGAAGTTCTCCTCCTGATGTCTTTTACTGGAGTCCCAGGTTGCTACCAAGAGTGACCCAAAAAGATCTGAGTTGGAAGACTTATTATTCTCATGTTCCCATATTAAACCCTAACAACAATACCACTGTTAAGCATCTAGTCAGGCAGCCTTTACATACTATTCTAAGAAGTCCAATTCATCACACATCTTGGTTTGTTGCTTCAAATCACTACTTTGATTATGGTTCTTGGGCACTGCAATACCCTGGAAAATTGCAAGGGCACGGTTCATAAAACATAGCAGTTAAGGAAGAACTGAGAAGGAAGAATTTTAGATTCATTGATTAAACTTAAAAACTAATATTAGACCATTCTTAGTTGTCCTAATCACAGCATCTTTCCCAAAAATGAACTCAAGAAGGTAAAAAACAAGTGTTCCCTCTTTCATAGGATAAGAACATTAGGAGGGCGGAGCTGGCGTCGCGACGATACGGCATGCGATCTTGGAGGTCTGAGATCACTGCCAATATCTTTGCTCCTGGACCGTCCAAGTGGATCTAAACTGTCCTGAAGAGATGGTGAATGTAAAGAGTGCATCCTGTAGATTCCAGGGTTATTGCAAAGTCCCTGGTAGATCCAGGGGAAGCTCTTTTTGCCAGCAACAAAGAGGCAGCCATTAAAGCTGCTGAAGTTGGGACTGCTCCGAAACGAAAGAGAATGGAAAGAGAGAGTGTACCGGCTTGGTGAGAACTTTTTCCTTATTTTAAGATTTGAAAGGACACCCTAAGGAAAAGAAAGAATCTGTAAAAGTTTGACAGAAGTGATTAAGTGGTGATTTTAAACAGCAATGTCAAAGTAATATGTATATATATTTCTCATTGCTGGATTTTCTACACATGATCTTATATTTTGAAACTGGATTGGTTTTTTTCTCTTCTTTCATCTGTTCTTTTTCTCCTTTTTCACTTTATAATATTTTAGGCTAGAGACTCCCTTTTAGTTATTTTTTTAAAATATCTTTTTCTTTTTTAAATTAATTCTTATTATATTTTGCTTGGAAAAGGAGGGGAAAATTGAAAGCAAAGAAACTTTGTAACACTGCCAACTAGAGGCTTGGAAATATTCTATTTCTCTTGTGACCAGACAAAGCTGAGAAAGAACTGAGACTTCTTTTCAAGGACATTGCTATTTGATAAGATAGAGGGAAGAGCATGGGAGAGTATTATTGCAGGTGCTCTTCTGGGTTTCTATCAACAGCTGGAGTCTGGTGTTGAAGCTTATAAGAAAAGAAAAGGTGATAAGTCTCTGGAGAAGAAAGTTATAACAAGAGCCTTGGATAATTAAACAAAGTGCAGTGTGCTCTTTTTATTTTTTCTAAGCTGCGCTACCCCTCCTCATCAGTTTACTTTTTGTAATAGCTATTTGGATTTTTGGCTCTTTGGAACTTGTCTTTGTTTTTTTTTTCTTGTCTTTGGAAGTTAAATTTCTATGCTTGCTTTTTACTTTAAAGGAAAAGCTTTAATATTCCTTTTCTTTTTAAGGGAGTAGCCTTTTTCTCTCTCTCCCTTCCTGGTATTTTTGTCTCTCCATCTACCTTCCATATTAGGGTGTTGTTGTTTTTTGGTTTATTTTTCTGGCCTTTTTTTTTTCTCTTATGCATCCTTTTATATTTGAGACCTCTTAATTGGATTAAGGTGTTGAAGAACCTGAAGAATTTTTCCTTTCTTTTTTTAGCTTTTTATTCTTCACTTTTCCACCTTTTTTAGGATTTTACAACTTTGTGTGTGTGTGTGTGTGTTTATGTGTGTGTGTCAAGAATAGCAAGAATGTTCAAGAATAAATCCGAAAAATGTTGGAAATGTCATCAGACACCTGGCTCATATTACCATATGTGATGGACTTGTGCAGATGCTAAAAAATACTGGACTAAAATCCACACGTGGTTGGAAAAAATGACAAAAAAACATATAGATTTGAAACCAGAGATATTTTTATTGGGAATTTTACCTGATACATATAGCAAAGACTTGAAATACCTGATTGTAAATGTATTTGCTAAAAATGAGAAAACACTATCACAGGAGGAAATCATTAAGAAAATCTTGGAATGTGCTGAAATGAGTAGATTGACATTTGAAATTAGAGAACAAGATGATAAACAATTTTATAAAATTTGGGATCTATTCTATCAATGGTTAGACAATAAAAGATGAAATATGAAATATATAATATATATTGAAATATATAATGAAATATGTAGACTTTTAGAAAATAATAAATATATAAAGAAGTACTCTTTTCTTATTATATCTACAAAATGATTCTAGGATAGATTTGGGATGATAATATGAACTGTCATAAAACAAATTAAGTAAAATATGATTATTTCATAAAACATGAATGAATAAAAGTATAGTCAAATGATTGATTAATAATGATATTAATGTATTTAATATTTGATTGAAAATACGAGATTATGTACAATGTAATTGTAATTGAAGACTATGAAATGGAAGCACAAAACAATTTGTAAACCAACCGACACACTGTATGTATATATATGGAAGATGACTTGATGTTTTTATGTTTTGTTTGTTTATGTTTGTTTTAAAAACCAATAAAAAAAAGAACATTAGATGACAAATTTCAATTGTAGTATTAATATAGTTTTACTATGTTTGCTCATGTGCCAAAACATATATGATACGGAATAAAGTAAAAACAAGTTCCATATGTGAATAGGATGAAATATGCTTACATCGTACTAATTTTTCCTTAGCCACATTCTAATCTTATTAAATTATATTATAAAGGTTGTTAATCTTAAAAGGAAGAAATGTTAGTGAACAGCAAAGTCATGTCGTGCTACAGATTTGTATTTCCCAATGAGGACA
Source organism: Pseudonaja textilis (assembly GCF_900518735.1). Next base: position 20,842,724 of record NW_020769320.1, on the reverse strand, counting down.
GCCAAGGGGATTATTACTAGAGAAAGTTATTGCTATCTGGATTTTTCAAGTTTTCTTTCCCAGAATTTCAAACTTCTTTCCCTCTCACAACTATAATCAGAGATGTATTCAGTTTATACATTGGAACTTCTAAAGAATTTCATTAAGACTGTAGAGATTTTAAAGATTATAAGATATTGCTACAATAATAAATGCTTGTAATATTTGTATTAAAGATAAAATAAGATTGGGACCACTTTATTTGTCTGCTAAAGCACTAGCACTATATTTGTCTGCTGATAGGTCTTGGAATAAAACAGATTTATATGCTAATTTTTATATCGAGGTAAAGGTTCCCCTCACACATATGTGCTAGTCATTTCTGGCTATAGGGGACAGTGCTCATCTCAAAGCCAAAGAGCCAGCGCTTTCCAAAAATGTCTCTGTGGTCATGTGGCCAGCATGATTAAATGCCAAAGGCACATGGAACACTCTTAGCTTCCAACCAAAGTGGTCCTTATTTTTCTACTTGCAGTTTTGCATGCTTTCAAACTGCTAGGTTGGCAGAAGCTGGGACAAGTAACGGGAGCTCATTCCATTACACAGTGCTAGGGATTCGAACCACCAAACTGCCAACCTTTCTGATTGACAAGCTCAGCATCTTAGCCGCTGAGCCACCACATCCCTTCTAATTTTTACTGCCTTGTAATTACTTTTTAAAAACACCTAATAATGTGAAGGGTTCTATTTTATTTATGTTGCACAATAAGGCATGAGTTACTCATCAGAATTCATGTTCAGAGTTTTAAGAAATGGCGGGAGGGTCACAAAAAACCATGGTTGTTGCTAGAAAAGAGATTGGGAGCCACTGCTGCTGAAGACAGCCACCTCCAGCTAAAGGGAAGAGACACAGTATTAAGAGATCATAGTCTAAATACAGCTAGTAAAGAGAAAGGCAAAGACACTAAAATGTAATTCGGGTCTTCATGTCTGAAACAGCTACTTAGAAAAGCAGATACACAATTTAGAAATCAGGAGATTAAAATTGCCACAGAGGAAAGGGATAAATGCATTGGGGAGTTGAGAAGGAAATCTGAGCTACACAACTTTGCAGACGTCAAATGGCTGAACTCGTGCTGAAGGCAGGCATTATTAGCTAGCAGCTAGCTTAGCAGAAAATGTTTAGTCTTGAACAAAATTTTCAGTGTTCCCCAGGGGTTAATGCTATAAATTCCTAAATAACTTTTAGATGAGCACAGTATCTCTTGAACAACATTTCTGGGACACCGTTTACAGAAACCAAACTACAATCAATTATGCATCAGCTTCTGGCCTTTATTCAGATTTACAGTATACCACTTTCAAATATAGGTGATTAAAACAAGCAGCAAGATTTAAATTTTGGGACAAACATAATGAAAACATGGCAGCAAATAGGAAGTACACATTTTGAAAACATTGATGCAAGGAAAATGGCCTGTCAAGTTAATCATAAACAGATTAACAGAATTGGAAGGGACCTTGTAGGTCATCTAGTCCAAACCCTGCCCAAGCAGGAGACCCTACACTATTTCTGGCAGATGGCAGTCCAGTCTCTTCTTGAAAGCTTCTAGTGATGAAGCTCTCACAACTTCCGAGGGCACGGAAGATTTGGGAGGATTATATGAATTGTTATAAAATAAACTAAGTAAATTATAGTTATCTTGCAAAATATGAAGTCCACCAGTCTTAAAGTGAGCAAGATTGGAGAGCCCTGTTTTAGGCTACTGCATCAATTTTTGTTATCTATACATTTAATGAGGATCCACTGGTGAGCATTCTTTAAATGTGGCTTTTTCAGCAAGCCGTGTGTCTACTTAATAGACTACCCAGTCCACACTTAATTAGCCGGCTAACCAGGATGTGATGGACATTTTATAAAACGTTCTGCTGAAATAAAAAAATACTATGTCTGCAGCATTTCTGCAAGTCGTTAAAAAGTTATGTGATTAAAAAAAGAAAAGAAAAGCTGATCCAGAAATATTTGTTCTTGCCAACTCCACAATGTCTTCTGTAATTGCTTCCAAAGTAAAGTACTTAAAGATCCAATCTTTTTATAATCTGCTTTTCAATCTTCTTATGCATTAATGATACATGAACTAATTTGTAGTCTTCAAATATCCCCACTCACTCCACTGTTGCTATCTTCTAGTTCACCATTCTTTAGGGTTGCTTAAGGGTAATATGTAAAGATTTCAGCAGGCTATTTTTTAAAAAATATGCTAGGATGCATCTGGCCCCGAGTGTTACATTCATTCAAAGTAAATAATGATTTTCTGTTTGTATTTTTTATCAAACCAAAGCTTAAAACCTGCTCCTTTGTCTTATTTTTCACAATTGCCTGGTAGAACACGTACTTTTGTTGAAGAGAACTGAACAAAAAATAAGAGTTGAATAGCCTCCACATTTCTTTGTTACCTGTTAATGTTTTGCCTTCTTCACTGAGCAGATTATTTACCAATTCTTGTCTTTTCATATTATTTTGAACATATCTGAAGAAATCATTTTTGTTAACAGACTACACCGAATTCATCTCGTTCTGAGCTTTCACTTTCCTGACTTAAGCTCTATAGCTTGGAGCTAAATGTCTATATTCTTTTGTGACCTGACCCTCTTCAATTTTCTTTTTCTTTTTTGTTATCAGATGTTCACTAAGCTTTTTGTGTAGCTGTATTGGCTTTTGCTGCTTTCCTCCAATTTTTCCTTCAGTGAAGTTGTCTGCAATTATGCTTTCAATATCATTCCTTCTATAAGAAACCTTTTCCTCTTGATCTTCTTTTCTCCTTATTTCCTTGCCACGAGATCCTATTTATCATAACTTTGATTAAAATTTGCTCTTTTGAAGACTAAGATAGGTATTTAACTACCCACAGTTTCAAAAACCCTTAAAATAAAGAATTTCAACATTCATTTATCGCTTTACCTCAAAGTTCCTGTGGCTTCCATTTTCTGATATATCTACTATTTTCTTACTTTCTAATCAATATCAAGTCAAGAATGGTAAACTTTTTGTACTTTCCTCCACTTCCTGAAAGAGGAAGTTATCAGGAATTTACTAGAAGAACCATATTTGGCTGATTTCCCCTCCAACACATGTCAAAGTAATGAAAATATTCCATCACCATTTATTCTTGAAAAATCTTCAATTTACTTTTGGAGTGCATAAATGACAGAATTTCTTGGGGCAGGGTGGGGCTGTTATTAAATATCATCAAGAATACCCTTTGACTATTATTAAGTGTTATATCTATGATACTTGACAAATGTATTTTTTTATTGAGAGCATTTTCACCAAAACAAATTCCTTGTGTCACACTTGGCCAATAAAGAATTCTATTCTATTCTATTCTGTTCTGTTCTGTTCTGTTCTGTTCTATTCTATTCTATTCTATCTATTCTAATTTTATTTCTTACTAATTTGAATTTGCTTTTCAGCACTGCAAAGTTCATTCACTTTCTAAGAATGAATAAATAATTTTAACAAACAGTGCATTTCCTTTTGGTTTTCTATTGTTTCTTTTCCTTTTGAACAAGCTATATTCTTTGGCTGCTACTGTATCTTGCAGTCATTGAATCTCCAAAGAAGTCTCCATCATCAGAACAGTATTTATCTTTTGTACTAAAACTACAAGTTTCATTGTACAGTTTCAAATTTCTTTAGAACCTGCAGCTTCAGTATTCATTAAATATAAATGGTTTTTAAATTAAATTATATTTTAATTGTATCAGGGGATTAATGAAGGTTTTTTTTATATTTCCAGATAATGTTTTTCCAACGGATCTCAATGAGAAAAGTAAATATTTTACAAATTCTCTATTGTGTATACAATATAAATCAAAGCCACTAGTTTTCTCATTTGTCATCTTTTCTTTTCTAAATTCTTCTCTGCTTATATCGGTCATAATAACCCAACTGTGATTTTCCCACAGAGAAAGAAAATGAAACATTTCTCAGTTACAGCCTTAACCACTATGACAAAATGGAAAAAATACTCTGGCATAGAGTTTTCAATAGCATTAAGAAGAAAAGCAAATATTTTGTTGTCTCTTAAGGAAAATGAAAAAAATATATATTGAGAGATAGGTCTGGAGGAAACAAAACAAAATCAGATTAGCAATAGTGGTGAATATCTCTAGCTCAGGTGTAGAATGAGGGTGATGTTACCCAGCACTGATAGTGAAACATTTGGAAACAACCCACAAGCTTAGAGAATGAACCTTCACCCTCAAAATCAGATCAATTTTACCAAGTTCAAGGTATTCTACACCAATAAACACTTGACTGATTCATAGAAACAATCCTGCTAGGTACTCTTGATGGAGTCTTAGCCCTTTTAAAGGAATTAATTTGTGATGTGGAGTTCCTTCTGGACTGCTGACTAGTATTTAAACAAAAAATGAAGATGGAGATTGTGGCCAGTGGAGATCTTTGTCGACCACTGGCTACTTATCCATCACAACCTTACATGATACAAAAGCTATAACTGGTACTGTGCAATGAAGCATCTAAGTTTCTGTTTGTTCAACGCCGCCATTGCAGAATAATATTCCTTGGAAAATCATTACATTGACTACCAGTAAGTTTCCTGTTTATAATATTGCTTTTCGTCCACATAGCCCTATGTAGCATAGGATTAAGGTATATATGGCATCACATTGCCCAGATGGAATAGGCTTTATTTCACACAAATATCTTGAAAAGTTTTACTGAGAGGTCCCACATGAGAAACATGTGGGATGTGGTCTATGTGGCAATCTTTTTTTTTTTCAGATTGCTGCTCCTGGAATTTATTTTCCACAGAGGTCCACATAGCTCTTCCATTTAAGCATTTTTGTAAAATAGTGTTAACAGTTTTACCCATGTTAGTCTGTCACCTGGTTAACTCATTTATAAAGATTAATACTGCCTTAAAAATACAGATTGTAAAAATAAATGTTTGACCTAAAACCTAACTAGTTTAACTTGATTAGATTGGTGGATCCTAAATCTATATTCTGAGTGATAAAAGCTGAGTTGAACCAACACAGAAGTATGATTTATGAATATCCTGCTATATAAATAGTGTAACATAGACATGCCTAGAATTTAATGAAAGAATAAATCTTCCCGATTCCCACCTACTCATTAGTATTAGAAAGCCCTCACACAGTGATGCATCAGGGGTCCCTAAACCCTGGTCTGCTGCCCTGTACTGGGCCACACAACCAGCAAATGGGTGGGCAAATGCACGAAGTTGAATTTTTACAAGTGGTGGAGAGGAGACTAGCATGAAACCAGCTGGTCCCTCCTCCGCCGCCATGCTGATGGTGATCCTTAGAGCTGAAAAGTTGGGGACTGCTGTTCTACAGAAGAAGTTTCAACTTTATACAATGTGTGATAATCCAAGAAGCAGGAGAAAATCCGATCCAAATGGATTGGAAAATCCATCCAATCTGCAAAATGAATCCAACAGCAATAGAACACACCAAAGGCATTTGATTTGGTTTGCCCCTTCAAAACTAGTTTCTATTTTAATTTACAAATCTGGCTTGATGATGCAATTGAAATTAAACTTGGTTAAACTTTGAGCCTTTGCACGGTCCTTCCTTAATGTATTTTAAATTCGCCCAATGATACTGATTACATCACTTTCCAAGGCAATTTGCTAGGTGAAAATATATAGCTTCCTTCAAATGCACTAAATTGCTATCAAATATTGGGAGGTATAGTCAGTTACAAGAGTATAAGGAAGCAGTCCTAAACTAGCCATACAGTATATCTTCTGTTATCATTCAGATATATTGGAGTTAGAAATGGGTGTATATTCCAAGCTCATATGTTTTTATAAAACTTTACTTGATCAACATGTCATGACTATGTAGAATGGTCTCTTCCCTGACATTAATGTCAGTTAGCAATTGCTTTATAGAACTGACAAACCAGCAGGGGCAAGAATAAACTTTGAAGGACCCTTAGGTGGTGAAAAAAGACCTTTATCAAAGGAGAATATAGATGAAGAGCATTTTCAGACAACCATTCATTATCTCAATCATTGTAGAAAACAGATACTTTCCCCCTGCTGAGTTACTGATCTTTTTTACTGGATTTCAGTGAACTATGTTTTGATTGATTATCACCTTTTTCTAACATAATATCACTCTGCACCGCGCCATTTATTACTAGCAAGTAAATTCTGTCACTCATCTGATATGATTTATGAGATTTATCATGGTGAAGCAAGGATAATTGTATCCTTTATTTTAATAAATCAACCTTCTCAAAGAATTTTCAGGAAGAGAAGTGATATCTTGTGAGGAATAAATAAATGTTTCCAAGATATTTAGACAATAAATTTTATCCAGCAAAAGGAACCAGGTAACAAGGCTGTAATATGCTAGCTAGCTGTGCATTTTTGGTAGAAGTTTGGAAAATGATAGAACACTATATTTTAAATACGTACAGGGTTACAAATTTTTTATTTATTTTTATTTTATTTATTTATTTTTATTTATTTATTTGATTTGTCAATTACTTACAAGATAATAGGTATAAGTATATACATAGTTATGAATACATGAAATGGGTACATATAAGAAAAATAAAAGAAACAATAGGACAGGGACGGTAGGCATGTTGGTGCGCTTATGCATGCCCCCTACAGAACTCTTAGGAAAGGGGTGAGGTCAATAGTAGACAGTCTACGGTTAAAGTTTTGGGGGTTGGGGAAGAAACTACAGAGTCAGGTAGAGTATTCCAGACATTGATCACTCTGTTGCTGAAGTCATATTTCCTGCAATCAAGTTTAGTGCGGTTAACCTTGAGTTTGTATCTATTGTGTGCTCTAGTGCTGTTATGGTTGAAGCTGAAGTATTCATTGACAGGTAGGACATTGCAATGTATGATTTTATATACCATACTTAGATCAGACTGAAGACAGTGTAATTCAAGGTTTTCTAGGTCTAGAATTTCAAGTCTGGTGTCATAAAGTATTCTACAATGAGTAGAGGAGGGGAGAACTCTTCTTGTGAAATATTTCTGGACTTTCTCAGTTGTGCTAATATCAGATACATAATGTGGGTTCCAGACTGATGAGCTGTATTCAAGTATTGGTCTAGCAAATGTTTTGTATGCTCTAGTTAGTAGTGTGATATTACCAGAGAAAAAGCTACGTAGGATTAGGTTAACAACTCTTAATGCCTTTTTGGCTATGTAGTTACAGTGGGCTCTAGCACTTAGATCATTAGAGAGGAGTATTCCAAGGTCCTTTATAGAGCTTGGATCATCAACAAGATCTTGACTATTCAGCTTGTATTTTATTTTCTGATTTTTTTTGCTAACATGTAAGACAGAGCATTTATTTGTTGAGATTTGAAGTTCCATTTGTTTGACCATTCTGATACATAGTCAAGATCTTTTTGAAGGGTAGCAGTATTGTCTGTGGTATTGAATAGCTTTACATCATCAGCGAAAAGAACGCAGTTGCTCTTAATATGATCACAGAGGCCATTTATATAGAGTATGAAGATAGTTGGTCCTAGAACACTGCCTTGGGGGACACCACTATTGACAGGTACATAATTTGACAGGGCACTCCCAATTTTGACCATTTGTTGTCTGTTTGACAGGAATGCTTCTATCCAGTTATGCAGTTGTCCAGAAATACCATAAGATTTTAGTTTTAGGAGTAGTTTGTTGTGTACCACTGAATCAAAGGCTTTACAGAAGTCTATGTAGATTGCATCTATTGCTTTTCCCTCATTGGGTTGTGTAGTCCATATGTTTTTGTAGTGTACGAGTTGCAGATTACAGGATAGTTTTTTCCTGAAACCAAATTGTTTATTGGAGAGTAGGTTGTTTGTCTCAAAGTGGAGGATAATGGATTGGTTAATAATTGATTCCATGACTTTACAGGTGATGCAGCATAAGGAGATTGGTCTGTAATTTTCAACTAGTCTGGGGTCTCCCTTTTTGAAGATGGGGATGACCGTGGCTTGTGACCATAGGTTAGGCAAGGAGCTGGTCCTGAAAGATTTATCAAAGATTATGCTTAGAGGTTCGGCTATGGCAGTGGATAGCTTTTTTAAGAAGTAGGCACATATTCCATCTGGTCCAATAGATAGAGATGGTTTTAGATTGTGTAGTGCTTTTTCAACATTGTCTTCTTCAAAATCAATATGTATTAGATCATTGTAGTTGTCTGTGGTTCGACTAGGAAATACTGGACATGATCCATTGCTGTTTACCAATACTGAGCCAAAGAATGTGTTAAAGAGGTTGGTTTAATGGTGTCGTCGTTGCAGTCTTTTACCATTAGTTCCTATCAGGGGTGGGATGGACCTTGAGTCTTTTAGTTTGTTGTTTACAAAATTGTAAAAAGTGTGGGTTGAATTGGTGCATAGAAGGTTTTCCTCTTGTTTAATGTGATAATAAATGCATTCAGTCTTTATCTGGTGGCATAAATTTTTGTATCAGCTTTTGAAATTGGCAACGTGACCAGATTTGTTTTTCTGCTGGGGTGATCTCTTTTTGGATTGAAGTTTCCTTATTGTTATGGGTAATTTGTTTTTTGTTTTGTTTTGGGAGTTGTTGTTGGTACATATAGTTTGATGACTCTTTTGACTTCAAGTAAAAATATGTTGTAATGGTCTTCAACAGTATTGCATCCAGTGAATAGAGATTGCCAATCAAGGGATGAGAGATCATTGTTAATAAGATCATAGTTGCCTTTTTTGAAGTTATAATTGGGGATTATGTCATTGTGATGATTTTTGTGTGGGCGTATGTTGAGACAAAAGTCAATCATATTGTGGTCACTGCTGGAAAAGGGTTCTTTAGTTTGTATTCCGTAAATTAAATTCAAACTATTGCAGAAGATGAGATCGAGGCAGTTGTTTAGTCTAGTGTTGTTGGTTACGAGTTGTTCCAGTCCCAGATTTGTAACAGCATTGTAGAAGGTTGCATGTATGGGTTCAGTTGTACATTCATTTAGGGTCCAGTCAATATGAGGTAGATTGAAGTCACCAAGAAAGATAAAAGCGTGTGGGCAGGATGCTGCCCATGTTAGTAGTGTATTTATCTTGTTTACATGTTCGATGTCATAATCAGGTGCTCTGTAACATAGTAAGAATTGAAATGTGATATTTAAGGATAGTTCACAGATGATGGTCTCAGGAAGAGCAAGCTCCTGGGTAACTTGGATGTTTTTTAGATGTAAGGACTTTTTATAGAAGATAGAAATACCACCTCCTCTACGAATTTCATAATCTGATCGGTAAACATGATAGTCTCTTACTGTGGTAATGGGGTCAGGGAGAGATGCATTGAGGCATGTTTCACAGACAAATATGATGTCAAATTTAGCCATATTTAGTAAGAGGAGAAATTCAGGTATTTTATTCGCAAGGCTTCTTGCATTGAATAGCTTGCATTTAAGGCCAGCAGTAGTTGGAATTAAGGTAATTAGGAGTGGGCGTGCCTAGTCTTGGGTGATGGTGGATTGGTTGAGGTAGGGTTGTGGTTGAAGGTTAAAGCTGAGTTGCTGGTTGTGTGACTTACTTTTGATACAGTCAGCATGGTAGTCAATGTACAGGTCCTTCTCTCCATGGTCTAGACTTTTTTGAATTCGGTGCGGAGTACACGGGAGTGGGCACATTGCTGTATGGTTAGGTCAGGGCGAGAATGGAGGTTCTTATGGTTGGTGTTGCTTTTGGCAGGTGAATTTATAGTATAAATGAATTTACGTTTGCTTGATTCATTTTTGCAAATGACCCTGCAGAAGCATGGGGCCACAGAGCTGTCTCTGTTTTTGAGCTCTTGGCCAATGCAGGAAATGTCAAGTATTTCATCAGGGGAGATAGTTGATGCTTGATAATCACTGATGATGTTTCGGACAGTTGTGATGTCATCATTATTATTGATGTCCTCTAGACCAAATAAGATGGCATTTGGACGTTTCCATTCACACTCAACAGCTTCTCTGATGAGGATTGGGATATCATTATTTGTCTGGCTTATGTTTTTTTGTGGATTGGGTTGCGGATTGAGTTGTGGTTGTCGGGTAGAGATGTGGTTTGTAGCTATTGGATGTTCAGGTTTTTGCGTTGTGTCTTTTTTCAAGGTTGGATAATCTTCCTTTTAAGGCAGGGGTCCCCAACCACTGGGCCATGGACTGGTACCGGTCTGTAGAACATTTCCTACCAGGCTGCCGGTTTGCTGGGCGCCACCATCATGTTTGACGAGAAAGTGCTTCCGCGTGAGCTTTTCCAGTTGGAAAGTGGCGTTTGGGTCCTGAAGGAATCCTTGCGCCTTAGTTTCATCAAAGGGGGGGCACAAGGATTCTTTCAGCACCCAAGGCAAGGTGAGCTGAGCGACCATCCCGAAACTGTCCCAAAGCGAAGCCCATCGACAAAGGTACAAAGGAGGAGTTGAAGGTGGTGGGGAGAAGCGGGGGATGGCTGGCTGGCCGGTCGCTCGGCTCGCCTTGCCTTGTCATGCATGCTGATGCCGGTACCGGGCCGCGGATCATTTTGTGATGCCGGTACCGGGCCATGGCACAAAAAAGGTTGGGGGCCACTGTTTTAAGGCATCCAGGGATGCTACTATGGTGTCAAGGGATATTATTCGTGTTTCAATGGTATCAACTCTTTCCAACAGATCCAGTTTGGGTCTGCATGATTTGTAGAAATATGGAAACTCATTGGATGATTCTAGGTATTGAATCATTTGCTTGGGTAATCCCAAGCAGTCATGATGAGCGTATTTGTTACATAGAGAACATTTGATGGAGTTTTCATTATCCTTTAGAGTTTTGTAGCATTTAAGGCATGTGCAGGAGTCTTTGGTTCATTGGTGGGGATTACTTTCTCTTTAGGTTGTGGTTTGGCATTGGATTTTTTTCTTGGCATGGTAGGTTTCTTAAGATGGTATGTTGATTAAATTAATTAATGGAGCAATTTTGTGTGATCAATATAGCCAATGTCACACCAATCAATCAATTGCAGTAATCTCTCTAGTCAAATAATTTTTCTAAGCAACAGTCAGCCTAATCAATTAATTATACTAATCACTAATCAATTAATTATGCTAATCATTAATCACACTGTTCAATTAAATTCACTAAATCACTGATTTTACTAATCAATTAAATTACATGAATCTTGATCTTTTAAACTAATCAGTAATCACACTATTTGCACTAAACACTCTAATCACACTAATCAATTAAAATAATAAATCAATTAAACCATTAATGAAATATTTTATAGAAATTGATTATCTAATCATTGATATAGGCGATGAGGTAAAAAAAGTTGTGAGTTTTGAGATAATGAATTAATCAGTGTTTGATTAAAGTAATGAGGTGGTATTGAGAGTCTGCAAGGGTTATTTGATTTCAAAAAGGAATCTTGGAGGAAGTGGGGTACAAAAATGTCATCTCTCTACAACTCTTTAAAGCAGCTAAATCTTTTCCCAGAAACATGTAAACATTTTAAAGTGTTGCAGAAAGGTGCAATAGCACTTAGACTTATATACTGCTTCATAGTGCTTTACAGCCCTCTCTAAGCGGTTTACAGAGTCAGCATATTTTAAACACTCGGAAGGATGGAAGGCTGAATCAACCTTGAGCCTGGTGAGATTTGCAGGTAGCAGGCAGTCAGCAGAAGTGGCCTACAGTACTGCACTCTAACCACTGCACCACCGTGGCTCTTAGTCTGCTGCCATAGACTCCGAAGGACTTTTTTGGAACTGAATCTAAAGTATTCGTAAAGAGTTCTAGTATATTTGGTTGACAAAGTTCTAAATGGCTGGGAAAGAAAATGCTGAAGAAAGAAGGTCAACAATTCTACATACACTGATATCAAGATTATGGCAAAATTAACATACCAAAGTTCAATTGTATACCTATTTGTCTGGGAGGAACCGAGTAGCACTTCAACATATATAAGCAACAAATTTCAGGGAAAAAAAATGCTAGTATTTTAAAAAGAGGGAATTAACTGGAATCCTCCATTGATAATATTGAAAACAAGAAGTACCTATGTCTATTTATTGAAATAATATTGAGATACTTATAGGCAGATATTTAAGATGTGATTCCTGATCTCCCAGTTTTTAGCCTGGTGCCTTATACTACTACACCAAACAGGGTCTCAAACCAGAGGTGTATTCAGCAGGTTCTGACCAGTTGTGGGGAATTGGTAGCAGAAATTTTTAGTAGTTCGGAGAACCAGCAAATACCACCTCTCATTATCTGCACCCCCATCTATTCTCTGCCTCCCGAGTCCCAGCTGATCAGCTGGGTCTTCTTTTGTTGCACTGCACAGGAAAATGGAGCTGGAAAGCAGGTTAGTGGGGTGAGGAGGGAATGGGATTTTGCAGTAACCTTTCCCCAGGAGTTGGAAGGGAATGGAGATTTTACAGTATCCTTCCCTTGCCATGCCCACCAAGTCACGCCCACCAAGCCACACCTACAGAACTGGTAGTAAATTTTTTTGAATCCCACCACTGTCTCAAACATATGCATAAAATATATGTGGGGGATGGGGAGATTAGTTTTTTGATTACTTAAATGTTTGCATATTTTTTGCCATTAACATTTATCAAAATCTCACGTCAGTCCTGAATTTATGAAAAATTGTATAAAGGGTCTGACTGAGCAAATATCACCAATGTTTCAAGCTTGTTAAATCTTATAAATAATGTCAACAGGTGATATGTCAGCATGAAAAAGTAGATATCAAGAGCATCCTAAATAGTAATGATGCAGTCATTTTGAAAAGCTGGACATATATCTTTCTATATAGTTGAAAAGCTGGATATAATTTTTAGTCCAGAAAATCTGGCGAAATTGTGACCAGTCACCTGGACAACATATCAATTCTTTTCAGCTCAAGGTTAAGACAATCCTTTTTGGCCATTTTTAAAAATATATTACCCAGACGTTATTTTTAGTGAGAGCATTATACTTCTGTAGTATTTATGTTTTGGTATGGTATACTGTGCTACTTATTAAGATATTTTATTACCTACTTTGAGAGTCTTAAGATCCTTTGAGTATTAAGCAGATTGTGCAATAAATAGTTATTTTTATTGTTTGAAAATAACATTACATGGCTCATATTCCAGTATCTCATATAGTACACTACCAAAAGCTGGTTAAGTACTCTTTTACAGCAAGCTATCACTTTTATCTACAGCACTTTTTAAAATTGTTACACCTTTGCTTTAAAATCACTTGATGGTATTTTTTGAGACAAAATGTATCACATTGTTGATCTTATAAATATACTGTTTTATATTTCAAAGGAATCATAACACACATTCATTCATAATTTGTATGGTCAGTTCAATCCCTAAAGCAATTTTTTTCACTATAAAGAGCACATAAATTTTGCTTCTTCTTCAGATGGCTCTCCCATATTTACTATGGGCAAGCCTGTTGTATTGAGATGGGAATATCCTGTTTTCTAATTCCTATTCATTGTAGTCCTTATTTGACAAAGTATCAGGAGCAACTTGTAGGCATAGGCACCAGATACTACAATACGTATACATGTGTGAGCAACAGGGAGGGAGGATAAAAGTCAAGAAGCCATCATTGTGGTAAAACTGCTTTCCATTAGCCACTGAGAACTATGAGGTAAGCCATTGAGGAACACAGAAATACATTTTCTTTTGTATGTTTGCAGCCATTTCAAAAATCAAAGTTATAAGATATTTCTATAACATCATTCATTTGTTAGAAATGTCAAGTACATAAAAAAAAATTGAAGCAATTTATTTACCACCTTGTAAAATAAAAAAGATATATTTTATACATAATGTTCATGCAATTCAGTATATGCGGATGTTTGTGTTTGTATGGGTCTATAATGTATCTCACATACCCAAAATACAGTGTTTTGTCTCATTACTCAAAATGCACAAAAAATTAATATAGTCCATAGTATGTTGATCAGAAACTTAGCTCTTTTGGGTGGGTGGAGAGAACCATTATCAAAATATATCTGTTCTCTATGCACCCACATCACATCCAAATACTCTTTGACAAATTCTTTGTGTGTCCAATCACACTTGGCCAATAAAAAAATTCTATTCTATTCTATTCTATTCTATTCTATTCTATTCTATTCTATTCTATTCTATTCTAAAAAACATATGGGTAAGAGTTAGAACATTGAATCTTCCAGAAATTATTGAACTATAGCTTCTGTTATTCCCAAGTATGCGACTGACCATTTAAGTTAGGAATTCTAGAAGTGATAATTAAGAATTACTTCATGATAATACTGACCTTAAGTAAAGGTAAAGGTTCCCCTCACACATGCGTGCTAGTCATTTCCAGCTCTAGGGGGCAGTGCTCATCTCTGTTACAAAGCCGAAGAGCCAGCACTGTCTGAGGACGTCTCCATGATCATGTGGCCAGCATGACTAAACACCAATATTGTTTATGCAAGGAACACTGTTACCTTCCCATCAAAGTGTTCCCTATTTTTCTACATGCATTTTTTACATGCTTTCAAACTGCTAGGTTGGTAGAAGCTGGGACAAGTAATAGGAGCTCACTCCATTACGTGGCGCTGGGGATTCGAACTGCCAACTTTTCTGATCAGCAAGCTCAGTGTCTTAGCCACTGAGCCACCGCATCTCAACGATACTGACCTCAGGTTACATCTAAACGTCTGAAATGAAGGATTGCTGGTCTCTATTTTGAAGTTTAGCAATTATGCAGCTTGGTTCTCAAAAGTAACATACCTTCCTTCTTTTTTTAAAAAAATTTTTTTTTCCATGTATTGTATGCTCTAGGAACAAGACAACAAAAATAATACTATAGTTTCAAATACTCTCAGCCAATTGGTTTCTTGAAAAAAGATTTAATGTGCTAACTAGAGAGGATCAGCAACCTGATGTATTTCCTAAACAATGTTGTAGCAGGTTCATCACCACCACAAATCAAAACTTTAGAATAAAATACAAAACTGCATCTCTAATTGTTTCCATAGTGCACTGTTGAAGGAAAAATGGAAACAAGATATTTAATGCATATATATTGAATTATACAAAAGACAGTACCTATATGGATGAAAGTATATATTCTTTTCCATTTTCTCCACAGGCAGTAGCTGCAGGGAAGACAATCAAATGAAGTACATATAATGAAGTATCAGCATGTGGAAGGAAACACAATGTGATAATCTTCCCCAGAATGGAAACACGTTATATGTGTTCAATTGTTCTGGTATGCTTATTATTTGGAATTTTCAATTGGTTTGCATTATATCCAGGTATAGGTTACAGTGGGATCAATAAAGAAATATTGTAATATTGTATATTGTAATAATAAAATATGTTCAGGATTCCAACTTAGGTTAGCCAATATGCTTTATTTCATTCCTATTGACTTTGTTTTTCTTTATAGCTAAATATAGCTAAATAATGGTGCCAACTAAGCAGATATCATTCTCATTTTTTATTTTTATGCCATTAAGTTCTTTTTAAAGTTTTCATAAATATTGTTTATAACAGATGTCTCTGCTGACACTGAGGCTTTCCCAAGCTTCCTGACATTTTCCTGTATAAACACTGCCATTCTGGAGACTAAATAAACAAAAAAAACATTTGTTTTATTTTAAGATTAACCCTGTTAACCCATATTTAAGGAAACAAATGCAAAAATAGCAGGTTAGTTTTTAGATCTGATACAATCTTGATAAGATCAACAAAAATATACGTAACATTTAAATACAAACATATAGCTATGTTTCATTATGCTTTTTCCTCTCTTCAATATAAGAGTCCAGGGGCATATGTTATTTTTATCAGCTGAAAGCTAAGAATGCATTTGAGTAATATGATTGTGTTGTAACAGTGACATTCCAGAAAAGTAGGCAAGGCCAGGAGAAAAAAACTATATATGTCTTTAATGCTTTCACATTTACTAAAATTAAAGTCATTATTAGTGTACTAATTTC
Organism: Pseudonaja textilis; assembly: GCF_900518735.1. The sequence continues at coordinate 20,826,755 of NW_020769320.1, read as the reverse complement.
AGAATGATCATACCAATGATACTGAATGATTGGGTTCATTTACTTTTTATTTCCTGTCAAACAAAATCATCAGAGGTTCATTGAAGTATTGTACTAAGGCCTTTTATTTTTTAGCTTCTCCTTCTGTTTTCCCCCAAGATCTTTTGAGCAGGATAGACAAGGTTATCCTTGTAAAAGTAAAATCCAGGTGCAAACAATATGATTTTTCTTCCCAATTTTCTCATTAGTTCATGATGTGACTCTATGCATTTACATTTATGAAATACATGCTTTTTAGTTGCAATAATGAACTATTTCCCCAGTTCTTATTCCACCACTTTCCATATCTCTACCAACTAAATCTGACTGCTACAGAACTCACACATTTTTCCAAGTAAGAATTTGCCTCTGAATATTTAAACACTAAGTGGAAGTGTGGGGGAGAAAGGAAGGTAGAGGGGAGGATATTTAAAGGCTTGACAAATTATTCCAGGAACCAGAATTTTGTTTTTTGCATATGCAAACAGTTATTTTTGTGTAGAGCTTTGATGAAGATGCTATTTATAAAAAAACCCTTACAAAGCAATTACTTGTCTTTTGCATACAAAAGCATCCAGTTCCAAAATAGCTGTTTCATATAAGTTGTGAATTTGTATTGTGAAGCTTGATTTTTTAGAACAGAAAGTACAGGAAGAGAGAAGAATAGCGAGAAGGTGGTATACTGATCCCTTTCAGGCAAAATCACACGCTGTCTTTCAAGAATAAGAACGGCAAATTAGCTGCAATACTTTTGCAATCAGGCAAAAAGGCTTGAGTTAAGTCCTTTTTTGTTCTTTTTTTAAAAAAAATAATTTCATTTGTCCAGGAATCTAAAATTGAAACAAACTATCTATACCAGGGGTCCCCAAACTTGGCAACTTTAAGCTATGCTGGCTGGAGAATTCCGGGACTTGAAGTCCACAAGTCTTAAAGTTGCCAAGTTTGGAGATCTCTGAGCTATACAATCTCTAATGCAATGGATACTCATTAAACTTGATCTAAAAATACTCAGCTACGCAATTTATTGCAACACAACCACCCCAAACTATAAAAAGGGTAACACTCTGACACACTACAACCACTTGGCATCAGTGTAATAATCAAACCAAAAAAATCCTTCTGAAACTTCTGAAGCCAACCAAAAGACCCAATAACAAAAAACCAACCAACCAGGAATTATTACACAATGGAGACTATAACAGGCATTATTTTGGCTAGACAGATAGAAGTTTGACAGAACACACCCACAAACATCAACAGGCAGCCAAAAGGCAGCGTTAACATTTCTTAATCTTTTACCAGATAAACTAATTCAACCACAATTTCAATCGAGAAACTCTTGACATTTTAGACAAAGTTAAATCCAAAATTTCTAGGAAATGGCTTATTTTTCTGACAAATCACCATCCACAAAAACACAGATGTAAATTCCACCTACATTTATAGGATACAACTAAATGTTAAGGAAGGAAACAGACAGCTGAGAGCAAATAGTTAGTCTCAGCAACCAGCACTCAGGTAAGTCAAAAACAACACCAATACCAAACAATTTGGGGAGGAAGAAATCTTAAGGAATGAAGGAAAAAGCCACACCCCCTAGATAAGGCTGAAGCTATAATGTATATACGGAATCAGCAAACTACATTCCCCCATGCACTGGTAGCTTGGTAATAAAACATCTGAAGAAAAATAACCACACTCTGAGCACAGAAAGAACCTAGAAATTCAATTCTTAGCTACACATATTTTCTAAATATGCACAGGGTTGCAGAAAAAACAATTACTACCCACCTGCCTTCAATTGAAGACCTGTATACTGCACAAGTCAAAAAGAGGGCTGTGAAAATATTTACAGACCCCTCACATCCTGGACATAAACTGTTTCAACTCCTTCCCTCAAAACGACGCTATAGAGAACTGCACACCAGAAAAACTAGACACAAGAACAGTTTTTTCCCAAAAGCCATCATTCTGCTAAACAAATAATTCCCTTAACAGGTTCAACTATTTACAAAGTATACACTACTATTACTGTTAATCTTCTCACTACTCCTTATCACCCATCCCCTCCCACTTGACTGTTTCCTAGTATGATTTGATTGTTGATTGTACCCTATGACTATCATTAAGTGTTGTATGTTATGATTCTTGATTCTTAACGAATGTATCTTTTCTTTATGTATACTGAGAGTATTTGCACCAAGACAAATTCCTTGTGTGTCCAATCACACTTGGTCAATAAAGCTATTCTATTCTATTCTATATGTGTTTTTTATTTGTTTGTATGTTTGTATTGATTTTGTCATCTACCCTCTTTTAATTAACAACAAAAAGAAAAAGGAAAAATTCACATGTATATTCCAAGAGAAATGCAAGAGAGTAAGATAATCATAATGAGTTAAAAACATTTTAAAGCATTTGGGATGTGTTTCCAATCATGATTTAAATTCAGTTGCTCAACGTTTACAAAAAGCAGAGTAGTGTATGAACAGATGTGAAAGGACGCAGAAGAAATGGTAGCTGAATAGAAAGAGTTGAGTATTTCTCAAGAAAAATATGCAGTGCTACACTATTACAGATCCTACTACTTGCATAAAGCTTAAATATTAAAAGTGTCATTGTATACATTCTTCAATATCCATCTTTCAAAACATTGCAGTTTGAGAGCTCTGGATGAATCATAGAAGCTAATCAATCATAAACTCATACCGCTTTCTCTTTTCATCTTCATTAGGAAGTAGGTCTGTTTCCTTCTTAAACAATAAAACTACAGAAGGTTTATATCTGTATTGAATCTGTTTCAGAGGAGTGGAACCATATTATGCACAGTATGAAAGATTGTTATGGATTATATCTGAAATAGAAATATCTGTGAAACAATATTTTTGAATATCCAAATGTATTGTTTATTGTAACACTAGATGATTAAGTAATAATTTAAGTAAATTAAATAAGTAAGTAAATAAACAATTACTTATTTCTTAACATGTTTGTTGCAGAGAATAACACCAAAACCTGGAGTCAGAGGTGGTATTCAGCAGGTTCTGACCAGTTCTGAAGAACCAGTAGCAGAAATTTTGAGTAGTTCGGAGAACCAGCAAATGCCACCTCTGACTGGCCCCACCCCCATCTATTCTCTGCCTCCTGAGTCCCAGCTGATCGGCTGGGTCTTCTTTTGTTGCCTTGCACAGGAGAATGGAGTGGGAAAGCAGGTTAGTGGGGTGGGGAGGGAATAAGATTTTGCAGTATCCTTTCCCTGGAGTGGGGTAGAAATGGAGATTTTACAGTATCCTTCCCCTGCCATGCCCACCAAGCCATGCCATGCCCACCAAGTCATGCCCACAGAACCAGTAGTATAATTTTTTTAATCCTACCACTGCCTGGAATGATAGTATTATGACACTGGAGAAGTTATCATTTATATTAGAAAAGAATAAGGAAGCTAAGACTTTTTTTTTTCATTAAGGAAAGAATGATCTCTTTTGTTTTGGTGGGCTTCTTTTCCAAAGCAGAATCATTGCCTAGCTTCTGATCTGGGTGCTATTTAACATGAGGTCACCCAAATGCCAAATAATGCTATGATACATCCCATCGTCTGTCTGTCCTTCCTTCCTTCCTTCCTTCCTTCCTTCCTTCCTTCCTTCCTTCCTTCCTTCCTTCCTTCCTTC
>NW_020769320.1:20781735-20814665 GCF_900518735.1 Pseudonaja textilis | reverse complement strand
ACAGAATTGACAGATTTCAATTCTGGAAAGAACCTTATAGATGAGTGATGGTTAACCTTTTTGGCACTGAGTGCCAAAACGGGAGCGGGCGCATGCCAAAAAGGCACTGAGAGCTGATACACGCATGCACCAGAAACAGGAAGAGCAGCTCCCGGCACACGCAGACATGCTGGCCACCTTGTCTTCCAGTTTCTAATATGCATGTGCACATGAAGATCAGCTGGCTGGCATGCCCATACACGCCGGGGAGCTGGTCTTCCAGTTTCTGGCGCTCCCACACACACGAACACCAGCTGGCCAGCATGCGTGCGCTGAAACCCGGAAGAGTAATGGGCGATGGCTGGCATGTCCAGAGTGATCTCACTTCCTCTGCATGCCGTTTCCAGCATGCATGCCATAGGTTTGCCATCACGGTTGTCGGTCTTCTAGTCTAACCACCTGATCAGACACTATACCATTCCACACAAAATGGCTGTCCAGTCTCATCTTAAAAACCTCCAGATGTGAGAAGATACACAACAACAGATATGAGAAGGCCCAGGCATCATGCAGCAGGCCCACATTGCCATTTTTCCAGGTAGTCCTCAACTTACAACCATTCATTTTGTGATCAAATTAACAGCACCGCTAAGCAAGAATTCCCTGTATAGACACTGAACACAAGCCAGAATTATGTCAGGCATGTTATGGTGCAAACAATGAAAATTAAATCAATTCTTACAGTGACCTCAAAATGTTTGTGACATCACTTATAAATATTAAAAAGATTAAAAAGATTGTCCATCTTTGGAAACAGAGCTCTATGTAGCTCATAACTATAAATTGTGGATGGATGGATGGATGGATGGATGGATGGATGGATGGATGGATGGAAAAATGGATGCATAGTCCAAAACATCCCACCTAGATGCCAATGCTCCCAACATCTCAACTGGGCCTTATCAGAATAACAGTTAGAAGGGCCTTTAAAGGTCTTCTAGTTCATATTTTACACTATATAGCTCATTTCTATGAGACCTGTTAAAAATAGGAATTACCTGAAAACAAAAATGACAGTGACAGGTTTTAATTTTCCAAAATTTGTTGAGTTACAAGTTTTTTTTTCCTTCTTTTAGATGGCTTTTTTTACAGGAATAGATAGAAAAACTTCATTTTTTCTTCTTTTCCTGCCCTGGCAGTTTAGAAAGCTGTTTTGTTTTATGGATTTTGTGTGGATGTAGGTGTTCTTGTTGTTTTTACCTAAAGGGTAAAAGAGACACATTCTTCAGAAAAAAAGTGACTCTAGAGACACATAAAATACTGACTAGAGATTCATAATAGGTTAGTTCAATTTATACACATAAGTGCTGCTTAAAAAGGACTGCAGTGAATAAACTTTTTGTCTTAATATTTCCCCAATATTTTTGACATTGTTAAATAATTGATGATGCTACTTTGAACTTCTATTGTCTTATACAATGATTCCACTTTTGGGATTATGGCCTATGTATTCAACCTCTGTAATAATGAATAAAGCTATGTACCCTTTGGTATATATGTAATAATCATGGGCATTTGTTCCTATGGACCCAGTTCCTCAAGAATTCTGAGATGTCCCATCTATTTGATTAATTGTGATATAGCTTTTATAGTAATCTTTTGATTGAGGCAAGGCACATTTGACTTGACGGTGAGCTCTTGATACAATGTTCAGTTTTTCAGGCTAATCCCTTACTTCCAGGTGTTATTTATTTTGAAAGAAATCAAAATAGGACACATAACTTCACAAATATTCTTAACTGTTCATGAGAATTGGTCCGTCTTTGAGACAAGCCAAACTGGAAGTCCCAATGTAGTTCTTTCTATTCATTTATCTTGGTGGGCTAAAGACAGAGGTGCTATTCAGCCGGTTCGCACCTACTCGGGCGAACCGGTAGCAAGAATTTGGCATGGGTCACCGGTAGCAACATCTAGATGGCCACACCCCCAACCCGGTTGCCCAGTTTCCGCTCAGTCACTTGCCCCACCCACCCAATGCCCACTGCCCCAGTTTAAAGGAGGACTTCTCCCCCCACCCTAGCCATGCATTTTCAAGCGGCCACTTGAAAACACATGACTGTGGGTGGAGCAGCGGTCCCTTAACCTGCAAAACTGTTCCAAGGCTGGATTCTTCATGGACACTAGAAGTATCGCTTCCCCTTGTGAGTAAAGTGCCCGGAGTGAGAGGGAAAGAACGCTGGGGGAGCTGGCAAGTGTGTGTGTGTGAGAGAGAGAGAGGGGGGAAGGAAGGAAGGAAGGAAGGAAGGAAGGAAGGAAGGAAGGAAGGAAGGAAGGAAGGAAGGAAGGAAGGAAGGAAGGAAGGAAGGAAGGAAGGAAGGTAGAGAAAGAAAGAAAAAAAAATAGGAAGAGAGAGAGAGAGATAAAACTGTGCTATTATTTTTAGTTGTTCCATTATTTATCATGTGTTAATATTTTACATTGTCCCTACACCTAGAGTGATTCTACTGCCTTTCTTTTGCCCAGGGCTACCACATATTTTTCAGGGTTTACATGCATTCAATGTCTATAATCCAGAGCCTAAATACATGTGTGTTTAAAGGGACTTTGGAGGTCTTCTAGTCCAAGCCCCTGCTCAGGCAGGAATACTGAGGATGCCAAACTCTGAGTAGAGGTCCTGGGAAAGGGGTCAGAATAACAGAATAACACTTAGAAGGGACTTTAGGGGGAACCCTATACCATTTCAGAGAAATGGCTGTCCAGTCTTTTAAAAATGTCCAGTGATTGATCACCCAGAACTTCTGGAAAAAAGCAGGTCCACTGGTTAATTGTTCTCACTGTCAGAAAGTTTCTTCATAGTTTTAGGTTGCTTCTCTCTTTGTTCAGTTTCCAACCACTGCTTCTTGTTTGCCTCCTGGTGCTTTGGAAAATACATTCTTCCTCCTGACTTTCTTTGTGGCAGCCCCTTAAAAGCCTGTTGCCTATATCACACTCCTGAGTAAAGCATGTGAGCCATTTTCTCCTTTCAGTGGTCCATGAAAGGACATCTATAGTATGCAGATAATAGAGTCCAAAAAGGTGAACAACATTTTTACAGAACTATAGATAAGTTGAGGCTGGGTGACAAGGAATGGCTGGGAGGGGAGGGGCCAGGTGAGGCACCCTTTGATGTGAGTGACATTGAGTTGGCCACGCCTACCCAGTCACATGACCACCAAGCACATCCACCCAGTCACATGACCACCGAGCCACACCCACCCAGTCACATGACCACCAAGCCACACCCATCAAATAAGCCAAGCCCACAGAACCGGTATTAAAAAAAGTTTGAATTCCACCACTGGCTAAAGATTATACATCTGAATAAATAATAAGGCATATGTGATGAAAATCAATATTAATTCACTGAAAATATAATTATTCAGAATGATCTTTAAACTAAATTCCATGTGCTCAAATGTGATTGCTGTCTTTCACTGAAGCTCTGGTTTTCTAGGTCTGATGTCCATGTGTTTGTCTTTTTGATCTGTGTTTGCCTTTTTCTTTATTACCACATAAGGGACTGCAAAAATAATAAAAAAAAAACATCTTTAGCGAAGTAAAGAGAGGAAGGCTCTTCTACAGACATCATATATTGTCTTGGAGTTAACTGGCTCTTAATCATGGCACATATCCAGTCCTGCTTTAAAAATACATTTCCATTATGTCTCAAAAAGACATAACAAAATTAATTATTAATGGAACATATTAATCATCCAACATACTTTGAAATAATATTTGGCCAAAGTAGGCTGTGATCATCTAAAATCTATATCGAAACTACCATGCAAAAGTATCATCTGTTACAGTTGATATAATATCCAAATTTCTAATGCAACATCTCCTGTGCAGAGGTATCTAGAATCATCCTGTAATAGGATGTCTGACTTTCACTTTTTTGGCTGTCAAATGATAGTTTTCAGGATGGTAATAAAAAATACAGGAGAATGTCAATGGGCTTAAAATGGGGAGGAAATAGAGATGAACATCAGTCTTATCTCCAGTACTCTGTGCACATTAACTCTACTTAAACACCACTTATAAGCCCCCCTGCCCTTGAGTAACTTATGTTTGACCTTCATACTCACTAGCAGATATCAGTGTAAACCTGAACTGAAATGAAATGAAATGTGCATGTCAAATTTTGAAAGCTGGATTTGTGAGGATTTTCTTTTTTTTTTTTTGTATTGGGTTGATTTCATTGTGAAAGAAGTGGCAAATTTATGGATATACATGCAACCTATAGCATACACATGTGTAACAGCAAATGTAATAGTAAACAATCCACTGTTGAATCTATACACATAAATCTAATAGTTAAATGTGTATAATTGATTTTGATGAGAAGTAAATAGTTCAGTGTTATATTAACTTACTTTTAAAATCATGTAAGTCAAATGTGACATTGTTTGGCATAGAGCAGTCTGCTGCATCATAATCAAGATATGTGGAAATGCAGATAAATTACTATGTTTATCCCAGAAATGTGTCCTATTGAGCAATAATGTTTCATGAGTAATCATGTGCAGAATTATCTATTTACCAGTGCACTTATCATAGACATAAATGTCAGCATATATATTTGGTGCACTGCGTATAAAACTGAAAGTTTATTGAGGAAACAATATAACACAATTCAATTACTTTTTTCTTTTCTTTTCTTTTTGCTGACAATGTAAAGCTATTCAACACCACTGACAATGCTGCTACCCTTCAAAAAGACCTTGACTATGTGTCAGAATGGTCAAACAAATGGCAACTTCAAATCTCAACAAATAAATGCTCTATCTTACATATTGGCAAAAAGAATAAAATACCAGCTGAATAGTCAAGATCTTGTTGATGATCCAAGCTCTGTAAAGGACCTTGGAATGCGGCTTTGCTCCGCATTAGGAGGGCTTCTCATTGAGTCCAATGCATCAAGAAAGAGACCAAGCCGGTTCAGTCTTGGATGAGCAGCCCCGAGCACGCGCTCAGGGAAGCTCTTTTATTGAACACACATTGTTAAACGTCACAAAAGAGAAAGTTCAGTCTACTTTACATGTTAAAAGAGTGGGGGGTCTCAGTGGATACATTGTAGCGCCCAATCACAGTGCTTAAGGGATCCAAAGTAACCAATCCGCGCCTGCAGTCCAGCCAGTAGCCCAAGGTGGGCAGCATCCTTTTGTTCCTGATACCGGCTTTCAGCCTACTTGAGGTCTTGCAGGCATCGAAACTCCTTTGCCTACGTGAGGCTTTGGCATATATCAAAACTCCTTTGCCTACGTGAGGCTTTGGCATATGCCCAGGCTGTTAGATGTGGATTCGCTGCTGCATTGGAATACTCATCTCTAATGATCTAAGTGCCAGAGCCCACTGTAACTCCATAGCCAAAAAGGCATTAAGAATTGTTAACCTAATCCTGTGTAGCTTTTTCTCCAGTAATATCACTCTACTAACTAGAGCATATAAAATATTTGCTAGACCAATACTTGAATACAGCTCATCAGTCTGGAACCCGCATTACATATCTGATATTAATACAATTGAGAAAGTCCAGAAATATTTTACAAGAAGAGTTCTCCGATCCTCTACTCATAGCAGAATACCTTATGCCACCAGAGTTGAAATTTTAGACCTACAACCTAGTACTATGCCGCCTTCGCTTCCATCTAAGTATAGTATATAAAATTATTTATTGCAATGTCCTACCTATCAATGAATACTTCAGCTTCAACCAAAACAATACAAGAGCACAAAATAGATACAAACTAAAGATAAACCGCACCAAACTTGATTGCAGAAAATACGACTTCAGCAACAGAGTGGTCAATGTCTGGAATACTCTACCTGACTTTGTAGTTTCTTCCCTAAACCCCAAAATCTTCAACATTAGACTGTCTACTATTGACCTCACCCCTTTCCTAAGAGGTCTGTAGGGGGCGTGCATAAGTGCACCAAAACGTGCCTACCATCCCTGTCCTATTATTTCTTTCTTTTTCTTATTCACATCCATTTCATGTATTTATAACCAGGTTTATACTTATACCTGTTATCTAATAATTCTTTGACAAAATAAATAAAATAATAAAAATAAATAAATAATACATACTTCTAACAGCTCAATTTCCCTGAAATGATATTTACTGCTGTTGAAAATATTTGGTTGATCTCCAAGGATTCCAGACACAATTTGTTTTTATGGAAGTTCCTTAATTTCTTTTGGCAATGCTTAAAATCTAGTGTTAAGTTCATGACAAGCATAAGGTTAACAGAGTTCATGTTGTTGACAGATATAATAATACACTTAAAGTTCTAAAGGAAGATAGACAAGGAATTAAAAACAAACATGAATCATAAATTTAAAGGTTACTCAGATCAAGAAAGAAACTAAAGGCAATTGAGAAAAATAAAAATCAATTTTTGAAGGGAATTTAAACATTTTATCTTGTAGTAAATGTAAGGATTTCTAATAGTAGAATTGCAAATTGTTATATGGTTTATTGCTTGCAAAACTGAATGAAGAAATTTTTAACATTTGTTTAATTACTGCCCTACCTATCTATTTTGGGGGTTTATAATATACGCTACTTCAATCCAGTAGAATTCTGAGTGGCTTATGTTTCAGGAAAATTGAATCCTTAATATGGCAGTTCCAAACTTTTTTTGTTTCATGTGGGCTCCTATATTTTGAAAACTTTTGTTCACTACAGCCAAAGCTAAGAGTAAGCAACTGAGGATTTATTGTTATCATAGCTCAACCCATTGCTACATGGTCACCAAAGAAGACCTAAATCTTTTTTTTTTTTTTTACAAAAGTCAAAATATTGTCAGATTACCCAATCTCATTAAGTTTGCCATACCTATGTGAAATTTTGAAATTTATAAGTAAAAACTTAAAGTATATATATCTTACACAAGAATAAAAATCTTACTGGATTTCAGTAAACCTCACAGAAAATGCCTAAGTTATCTAAGACTTTAATGTTCTCATATGAGATCCTTTGTTAAATGAAATTATTAATATGGCTTCAAATAAAGCCAAAATTCTCCACTTTGTTCATATGCATAAAAATTGTAGCATTTTGCAAAATATTCTAGCTGGAGTCTCAAGTAAGACGATTTTCATATTTTGTTTTCCAGAGAATATATGATCCACTGTGCATGGTGAAATCATGGCTTGTTCTATTTTCCCCATGTCTTCGTTTAAAGAATGTAAAACTCTGTAAAGTTAGATATTGTCATTCATTAACTAGAAAATTTGAATTAGTTGTACGTGCAAACTACAATATAAAAACATTTTACTTCATTTTAAACTGAGAGACTTAGGGCAAAGCCCTAAACTGGAAAGCAAATGAAGTTGAAAGTTCTTTTTCCACACCTAGTTGTATATTTTTCTGAAAATATCTATTATATTAAGTCAGCATTTCAATACATTCCCATATCTACTTCAAATCAATTTATATTTTGTATTTATATTACACCTTGAAAAAATGATGAATAGTTTGTTATCAGCTGATGTCAATAAAAATACAATGAAATCACCTATCATATTTTCCCCATTCATTTCAGTAGAAGGTCAACAGTGATATAGTGGTTAAGCTATTTAACTAGGAGATGGATACTCATGCTCACAGAAGCTATGGCTTTGGGCCACTCATAGCCTCATTCTTGTACAGAAAAATAAGCACCGAGCTATGTACACACTCAATCCATGAAGTACATCAAATAAATAAACAAATAATTTAAAAATGATCAGCTTGTATATAACCCTCTCCCATCACTTAAAACCATATTCATACACAGTATTTGGCTTCACAATTTTAATAAAACACATTTGCGCTATACTGAAACAAATAAGCAAACAACAATCCTAGTATGATTCAAAATGGTGGTCTAGCTTATATGCAACTTTAGACCATTGGCTGGGTTTTCCATGGCATGCTACTGAATCTACCAATCTACCAATTATTTTCCTGTTCCAATGTATGACTCAGCCTTGAAACTTTAAAGTCTCAATATACATGGTGTAACTATTGAGACAATTTGCTGGAGATTCTTGATAGCCTCAAATACAGCAATAGCAATAGCACTTAGACTTATATACCACTTTACAGTGCTTTATAGCCCTCTCTAAGTGGTGTACAGAGTCAGCCTCTTGCCCCCAACAATCTGGGTCCTCATTTTACTGACCTCAGAAGGATGGAAGGCTGAGTCAACCTTGAACCTGGTGAGTTTCCAACTGTCAAATTGCAGACAGCTGTTTGTCAGCAGAAGTAGCCTGTAGTACTGCAATCTAATCACTGCACCACCTCAGGCCCTAAATATGTCAAATAAGCTGATATGGTTCAATTACATTACATAAATTTAATATCTCATTATGTATGCCTTGAATTCAAATCAAATTTAATTCTTGCCATGGTCCTATAACTCCTTTGAAGTTATTCTTCCCACCACTTGAAGAAGATTGTGCATCAATGTTTTATGTTATATTACATAATTAGTCCAATAAAAAAGATGAGATTATATAGTTAATCTATACAGTGCCTTCCATAATGGGATTGTAAACCAAGCTTCACTCTTTCAAGTGACTGTTGTTTTGTGATGTTTACTGAAAAAGTCTCTTGAATTGCTGTCACATTACCATACTGCTTACAAAAGAAATAAATTATGTGTCCGACACTTGCAATACAGTTATTCAATGTTTATCCTCAGAATAGCTGGGTATGTATGCATTGAATGTATGATAGTAATATTTGACCAACTGCTTTTCCCAAAATTATTTCATCCATTTTTTAAAAATATGGATCTTAGCAGTAAATCATCCAAACTATAGTCTAATTGAAAAGTCAATATTGAATTCAATCTCCCTTAGGCATGATATATGCAAATTTATTTATAGCCTCAGAGAAATGTAAGGAAACAGGTTATACTAAAAGAAAACATCTCTAGTAAGCTATTTTTTTCCAATTTAATACAAGATTGCAATCTATTACTTTTTGAATCCTTTCCTTTTACTGTTTAAAATATAAACAACAGAATATCCTGTTACTATAGTGTTGTGATCATCCGAAACCCCAGGTAGCTCAGATATCACACACAAAAGAAGTTTGCTTTATTTTGTTTCTTCTGTATAATGGTTTGATCAAATTAGCTGAAGGAATTTATACTGTAATTTCATCAGCATGCCATAAATAAGTGAAAGTACATTGGTTGCAATGATTCAAATTTACTTTAATTATTTATACAGCTGTCTTGAGTGTTTGCGTATATCTGTGCATAGTTACCATTTTTCCTTTAATGGTTTAGACATAGAATAACAGAGTTGGAAGGGACCTTGAAGATCATCTAGTCCAACTCCCTGCTCAAGCAGGAGCGTCTATTCCAAATATTAGCCTCTACCTAGGATACAATTCACAGCCTCCTGATTGTGAGGCGAGAGCTCCACCTTGATTGAGTGATTGGATTGTGTGCCATAAAGTTGATCATCAGCCTTGGCCATATAGATTTTTTTTTTCCAGAATATTCTGTCCCCAGCCTGTCCCTCAGATCGTCTGAAGTCCACCCATTGCCTCTGTAACTGAATCTCTCCATAGAATTGCTGGTCTTTGAAGATTGTGTTGTCAAAGAAGCCCTCAGCAGGGCATCTTGCTTTAACTTCTCATAGCAGAGAGATACAAATATTGTGTGTCATGCTTCCATATACAGGATTTTACATAATTTCCCCTGTTGGAAGGAGGAAGAGGGTTCTTTTTTCATACAGTGTGTATCCTGTGAAGTATTTTTCAGTTAGTAGTACCTACTGGTGGTCAATATAGCTGTTAGCAATGAAGAATTCATTTGATTGACAGAAACCAAGTCATTCTACTGCTTCATTTTGGTTTTGTAGATTCGCCTCCTTAATATTTACAACTTTGTTGTTCTAAACTACAATATATTGCTTGCACATGCTGTCCATTTCCACCATTTTCTTCTACATTAGTGGTTGAAATATAAATTTGGATAATTGTCATATCAAACAGTTATCTATAAATTCTAATTAATATTATTTGGTAACTGAGTGCTGCATACCAACATTTTATCCTAAATATAATTCTGTCTGTCTTCATTTCAGCAACATTCTTTTTTTATGCCTCTATTAGTGAATAATATGCTCTTCTACTTTAAATGTGTAATTCTACCGTGTTTCTCATATAATAAGGCTGGGTCTTATTTATTTTTTTTGAGACCCCCCAAAATGGCTAGGCCATCTTTTCAGGGGGTGACTTAATTCCCTCCCCGTTGCATCTTTGGACAGGCGGGTGGCAATGGCTTGGATGTTGACCTCAGCGTTGGTGGGGCACTTCATATCGGGGTCAATGCAGGCAGCACCATATCCGGGTGTGCAACAAAAGTACTTCCTAACGGCAAGCCCCCCCACCATTCCCCCCCATTTCGCATGTTTTAATATAGGCCTTCATTTGGGGGGAGGGGCTTAATTTCATTTCATGCCCATAAAACATGCTGGGACTTCCTATTGGGGGAGGCCGTATTGTTGGAGAAACAGGGTAGTAACTTTGATTTATCTGTCAACTTGTTGATTTACATCCTTTTTCATTCTACTGAACATTCCGGGTTCATGCTTATTTGGTTTCAAGCTCCCACTGTAATTCTGCCTTTGCAAAAAAAAAAAGCCAGTGATTTTGACATATTTGACATACATATTTTCAGTGCAGATCATTGTTCCGCCCATTAAAAAAAATATTCTCCAGAGACAAAGCCCCTTGCAGGAGTCAGTTTAACAGTGTTTCCTCATTATAATAGTACCATTAAGTTCCGAAACAACCGCTCATTCTGATTGAAGAAGAAAACTCATATAAAAAGGTTACATCGCAGATTTTGTTATTTAAATAGTTTACCTGCCATATTTTTATTAATTTTTATGCTACTCATGAATAAGCATATCAGGAATTAGAAAATCTAATTTTTAGATAAATTGTATTAAGCCTGTGATATGTGGACTGCTCTATCTTAATTTTTTTTCACATCCAGGTCACTGTTGTAGCTCCTGAAAAATGAAACAAAAGGCTATGCTGACAGGTGTTCAAAGGATGAAATATGTAAGGCCAATGATATATTTCATTTAATTTTCTTCTATTATATCATCTGTTGAAAGACTTCTATCCCTAATAATAAATACGAAATAAATAAGTCTTAATCTTTGAGATATTGTTTTAACCTTTCATTTCTGCTTTAATTTCCAAAATGATGACTGGTCTCAAATAAATGGCAGCCCAGTGAAGTCCCATTAAAGATGATAATAAATTCTTACTTCTAATGGACTTGGTCTCGAAGTTTTGAATTTAAATGAGGATTTATTTGGAATGCTGACAATAAAAGTCATAGAAATACTTTTGTGGTGCTAGAGTATCATGTTGGCTGGGCATTGTACATTGTCATATGGCTATAGTATTCATAATTCCAATGTGACATCCAATTTCCATGAATATTAATCCCAAGTACCAGTGTATATTTTCAAGCGCAATTTGTTTGAATCTGGTAATGTAATTAATTTAATTGACACCAATCTATTGTATATACAATCTATTGTATATTGTATATCTATTGCATGTATCTGGGGGACGAGCGGTCTGCCACCTCCAAGTGGTGTCCCCTGGATGCGCGAAGCCGTCAAACGCTAACCGTAACTGAGAGCAGACCCTCCGACGACAGGTCCACGCGACAGGCCGGCTGGAGTACTCAAATGCCGCATCAACATGGTGGAAACGTCCACTACAAAACACACGTCCAATGCTACCGCGTTCGGGGCGACTGCGTCCGGGTCCGATGCGCACGGAGACTACCCGATCCGTGTGAAAAAACGCAAGCGGGGAACAGAGGACTGCCAGATGCTCAAGGTGGCCACCTGGAACGTGGATTCGCTGACTGGACGCTCGACCGAGATCGTCAGGGCCATGCGGGACAGGAAGCTGGACATCTGCTGCCTCCAGGAAACTCGCTGGAAGGGCAACAAGGCTACGACTATAGACGGCTACAAGATCATATACACCAGCTGTAAGGAAAACCGCGGCGGTGTAGCTGTGGTTGTCAGTCCAAGCTGGCAAAGTTCCGTCGCAGAAGTTAAGCGCCTCACAGAACGACTGATGATAATCGTCGTAGCGACCGAGAGGCAGCGCCTACACATCTTGTCCGCCTACGCCCCTCAGACCGGATGTCACGAGGAGGAGAAGGATACCTTCTGGGAACTGCTCGACAGCCAACTCAGGCAGATCCCACACGAAGACGACATCATCATCTCGGGCGACCTGAATGGTCATGTAGGGCGGGACAAAAATGGACACCAGTGCCACGGTGGGCACGGCACAGGCGATACGAATGAGAATGGCCAGAGGATCCTGGACTTTGCCGACTCCCATGATATGACCATCACGAATACCTGCTTCATTAGGCGAGAATCTCAACTCCTCACCTACCATAGCAGAAACGGGAGCCACCACACACAGATCGACTACATCATCGTACGACGAAGAGCCGCTAAAAATGTGCTCAACGCCAAGGTGTACCCGTACGAATCGAGCAGTCAGCACAGGCCGCTGATGGCGAAGATCAGGATCAGCAAGCCCAAGACCAGGATTGACAAAAGGAATGCAGACCAGCCACGAATCAAGTGGTGGAACCAGAAGAAGATGGCGGGACCCCTCATCAAACCGGAGCAGTTCCTGCAGATGGTCGACGGGCCACAGGAAGCGTGGTCCATGCTGAAGAGCACTGTTCACACTGCCGGCTGCCAACAGCTTGGTTGCACCAAGCCAGGACGGAGACGCATCGAACGAGATACATGGCTCTGGACACCGGAAGTACAAGATGCCGTACACCTGAAGAAACGGCTCTACAAGGCCTTTCTTCAGGACAAGACCAGCGAGAAGCTCTGCGAATACAAGGCGGCCAAAAAGGCAGCCAAGAAAGCAGTAGCGACAGCCAGAAGCTCCCACTACGATGACATCTACGAGAAGCTGAACACGCGAGAAGGCGAGAACGAGATCTACCGCCTAGCCAAAAGCAGACACAGGAAGACCCTGGACATTGACCAGTTTCATGGGATCAACGACGAAAGGGGAAATTTGATCGTCAACCCCAGAGACGCTGCGGAGAGGTGGCGGCAATACTTCGAGAAGATCTCCACCGAGGAGTTCCCACACCCACGAACCCCGCGAGGTGACCCAGTTGAAGGCCCAGTCTCAGGCATTTATGCCAGCGAGGTTGCCGACGCCATCAAGGCCATGAAAAACGGTAAGGCAACAGGACCAGACGACATCCCTGCCGACTTCTGGAAAAAGGCACTACCGGGCTCGGCATTGTGGCTGTGCGAGCTGTTCAACAACATCGTCTCCACGGGAAAAGTGCCACACGACTGGTACCGCAGCACCACTGTTCCGATCTGGAAGGGAAAGGGCAGCCCAGCGGACTGCTCCAACTACAGACCGGTCAGGTTACTGTCACACACTATGAAGATCTTTGAACGCGTCCTTGATAAGCGCATTCGGGACATCGTCGACATCAGCGTCAACCAGGCTGGATTCATCAAGAACTGCGGCACCACCGACGCCATCTTCGGTGTGCGGATGCTGATGGAGGCTCACAGAGAGAAGAAAATCCCGCTCCACACCGCCTTCCTAGACTTGGAAAAGGCCTTCGACCGAGTCCCGCACGATCTCATCTGGTACGCACTGCGAGATCACGGCGTGCCTGAGCTGCTCGTACAATGGGTCCAACTCCTATACAGATGTCACAAAAGCCGTGTAAAAGCGGCAGCTGGGATATCAGAGGAGTTTAATATTACCGTCGGCGTACACCAGGGCTCTGCTCTCTCACCACTGCTGTTCATTCTGGTGATGGACACAATTACACACGACCTGTACACGCCCGCCCCATGGACGCTGCTCTACGCCGATGATGTGTTCCTGGCCAACCTGTGCAAGGCTGAACTCGAGCACCGAGTCCAACAGTGGCACGACCGCCTCGAGCAGTTCGGGCTCCGGCTGAACCTAAAGAAGTCCGAATACCTGACCACTGACAATGAAATGACAGGCTCCATCCACGTGAACGGGCAGGAGCTACCGCGTGCCTCCACCTTCAAGTACCTGGGAACTACTCTTGGGGAAGAAGGCCTACTACAAACTGAGGTGGCAGCCAGGATCAATGCAGCGTGGGGCAAATGGAAGTCCGTCACGGGCGTCCTCTGTGACAAGAAGATGCCGATGCGCCTGAAGGCGAAAATCTATAACTCTGTGGTGCGCCCCGTGGCCATATACGGCGCAGAGTGCTGGCCGACGACCAAAGAAGTCGAAAGCAGACTCCAGATAATGGAGATGCGAATGCTCCGATGGTCGGTAGGCCTCACCCTACTCGATCGCGTCAGGAACGAAGAAGTGCGTAGACGGTTCAACGTCGTGCCCATCCCCACGGTCATGAGGCAGTCCCGGCTACGATGGTTCGGCCACGTGAACCGCGCCAAGGAAGAATCCATCATCAAATCTGTAATGAAGGTGACTGTCGGAGGAGCGAGACCGCGTGGTAGACCTAAACAACGCTGGATGGACACGATCAAGGCCGATCTAGAGATCGCGAAGGCAGACCCGACACACGTGGCAGACAGAGAGGCATGGAAGCAGTACTCAAGGACATTAGCGGACCTCGCCCGAGCGCGAGACAAACGCTGAAGAAAAAGAAGAAGAAGAAGAAGAAGAAGATTGCATGTATCTATATATTGTATATAGATACATGCACTTTTTCAACTGAAAAACTGAAAAGAGGTGTGGGTTTCTTGTACATATGACTTCCAACTTCCACTCCATGGTAGAACCAATCATTCCTGTTCCTGATCTTGCAGGCCTCAAAAAGGCTCACACCTTTACTAAACATGAGAAGAACATAAAGAGACTAGGAATACTAATAAAGTCAATGTTTAAGTTAAGTGGAGGTCAAAAGTCTTCTTCATACATCATTTATTTATTTATTAAATGAATTTGTTAAATTTATATGCCATCCATTTCACTACCCAAATTTCGTGGTGGTTTCCAATTTCAGAAGAGTAGAAATAGAAACAATATCATAATCAACAAAACCTTAATCAATCAGCTCTTGTGGGCAATCTTGGTTCTCTTGTTGGTCCAAAAAGGAACTCCAAGGAGGTGATTCATTCACTGGCTTCTCTTTCCATAACAACTGACAGGTCCACTTTCTAAGACAGGGGTCCCCAAACTTGGCAACTTTAATATTTGTGGGCTTTAACTCCCAGAATTCTCCAGCTAGCTATGCTGGCTGGAGAATTCAGGGAGTTGAAGTCCACAAGTCTTAAAGTTGCCAAGTTTGGAGACCTCTGTTCTATGGAGTCATCTTCAGTTGTCAGGCCCCAAGAACCAAGAACAGTTTTTTCCAGGGGTATGACCCGACAGTTAACTACCAGTTCAGTGATTTACAAGGTTCGGTGATTTACGATGTGCTTCCCTGCACACTGCCAGCATGTGCCTGTAAATCATCATCAGCATGCTGCGTGTAGAGAAGCAGCCTTTCAAAAAGCCCTTTTCTCCTGCTTTTTAACTGCAGCTGTGCTTCGCAGGGCAGCTGAAGTTGAAAAAAAATCAGGAAATAACGATCAGGTAAGAGCCTGGGTGAGAACATCAGCAGACGTAGAACCGGTTCTGTGCCTGCTGCTCTTCAGAGCTACCGGTTCTACAGAGGTGGACAGAAACGGTAGAAACCCACCGCTGGTTATTTCTGAATAGGTTGAATAGATTCTATGTAGAATCCTGCTGGATATATTGGAATTGCTAATCCTCATTTTAACCCTTTTCAAGCTTTGTTACCTCTTTGCCCTCTGAAAGAAAGCAGCCCCCTTTTTTTCTCAAAACCTGGAGGTCTTCCCACCTCACAAGTCTACTTTTTTTCCCCTGGAAGTTGTGGAGCATTTCCTTTTTCTGACATGACAAAGAAAGTACTAAAAGTGGAACTACATATAGCAGGCCAGGAGAGTAATTTGAAAAAGGACAATTTATTGGACATAAAAAAAAAGAAACAGGCTGAAATTTTAAAAATTAAAGAGCAAGTATAAATGCCAATCAAGACCTATCGAGAAAGGAAACGGTCCAAAAAGGTTTCTTTGGTATGAAATAAGCCATCTTGGTTAAAAAGTGCTTTATGACTAGTGTAGATGTGTAATCATGGTCTATTAATAGTAATAAAAGCTAGAGATACTGGATGTCAGGTATGGAGGTGGTGGTGGGGTTTGTAAATAGTGCACGTAATAGTCCTGCTGGCTTCTGATGGTGGGATTTAGCCCTGCTGCAAATGTGGCAGGAGGTTATATAGCTTTTGATGCCTGCTGTCATTTTACATCCCCCAAATCTCTTAACATTCTATGCAGCATCTTGAACATTTCGCTGTGCCCAGCAGTCTGGTTATTGTGGCAAAGCTTCAAAACTTCTCTCAGAGGTGGAGGAACTACAGTTCTGCCTCTCTACTTTCCTCCACCAAAAATGGAGATACAGTAGCTGATAACGCCTTGAAGTCATCCAAAGGGGCCTGCGATAAATGGTTTAGGGCAGGGATGGGCAACTATGGCCCTTTTATGAATTATGGACTTCAACTCCCAGAATTCCTGAGCAAGCCATGCTAGCTCAGGAATTTTGGGAGTTGAAGTCCACAAGTCATAAAGGAGCCATAGTTGCCCACCTCTGGTTCAGGGTTGGCGGTGCCTTGTTGAAGTTAATTCGCTTGTGGCTATATAGGGATTCTAGATTCATTCCTCTTTTCACTCTGATCCTAGATTTGGCCATTCCTTCTCCGACACAAATGTCTTTATTTGGTTTTTTTTATTTAGGTGTGGTATCCTACTTTATGGAACCCCTTTTCCCCCTTCAGAAAGTTATTGATATTCTACTTGCCACTTAACGCTTGCAGGAAATATGCAGCTAAGTTGCAACGGTATGATTTGAAGCTTCCAGGGAATATAAAATCAGTGTTTGAAGGCTGCAGCCAACCCTTCATCTGCAGAATGTTTATTCCCGATTGAGATGAGAGTGCCTGGCACTAAGAAAAAGATGCCGAATGAATTGATGTCCTTGTTTGTTTCCCAATATTGATACAGCATCCAGAATGCACCTATTAAAAGGAGGGATACTAGGCAAAGTTTATGCCAGGAACAATTAAGCTATAAATACAGCCCTAATCTATTATCACCAGGAGCAGACTACAATGTATGTTTGTAGATAATCTTAAAATTGAATTAATATCCTTGGGCTAACAGCCATTGGTATAATTATAAACGAAGACAAGTAGTCCTAAGATCTTAATGCTTACTGCATTAAATGTTTATATATATAATCATGAAACTGCCATCTTCAAGTTATCCTTTTCTTACTGATTTCACACTTAAGAAAAATCAGAGAGCCTATTTTTTTAGCTATTCGGTGGAGGGATCTATGAGAAATCTGAAAATAGAAAGATAAAATGACACTCCCTGCATGCCGATTCCCATACTGAATGCTATCTCTTGTATTTTTATTGGCCTTTTCCTATAATTCTCTCAAAGTCAGCATGACATGATATAACACTTTCATTGGGAGGGGGAGGACAAAATCATTGAAAAACCCTACACTGTATTCAAGACCAAAAGAAAGAAAAGTATTTGCAGACACAGTTGGAAAAGCTTGATTTTAATGTTGTTCTTACTGAGCTTTCCCACAGAGCAACCTTTGCAGCTTATTTTGTTTTTGTATTTTTGTATAAAATAAATCTACAGGGTTGTAATTCTGAATGCAAAACAAATATACAGCAATGGAAAGAAAGAGATAAAAGTTATATAAAGAAACAATAAAGTTCTTTCCTTTTATCCCTTGACTGAAGTAAAGTAAGCATTTGCTCTGCCTGGAACAGCCTCACTTTTTCTTGTCATATCTGCTGAATTATTATGATCAGTTTGGTACTTTAGACCAAGGTTGGTCAGAGTATCTTCTAAGACCGAAAAGGCTTCCCTTGACAAGTGTCTTGCCTTCTGCGCCAACTCAGAAAGCTCAAACTGCCCAAAGAGCTGCTGATACAGTCCTACAGAGGAATTATTGAGTCTATCATCTGCACCTCTATAACTGTCTGGTTTGGTTCTGCAACCCAACAGGACAGATAGAGACTTCAGAGGATAATTAGGACTGCCAAAAACAACAACAACCCCAATTACTACCAATCTGCCTTTTGAGTTGAAGAGTCTGTAGTGATGGCATACCATGACAACATGGTAAAAGCAGCATTTGTTAGTGTCAAAGAAAATAATGTGAAAAGTGGTTGACAGTGAAGACAGTCAAAGATGCAAATCTCTTGGAAAGTGAAGGAAACACAAGGCTACTTCTATTGAGAGGAGGAAAATATGCGTAGAAGAAGAAAAAGGCTGGTGTTGGTAGACCAACCTGCACAAGAATCTTCCAGGGAAGCTTGCTTTCAGTACTGGGATGAAAAGGGAAAGAAGCAGAGGAATGTCTAATCTGTATATCTACTTCAGTAGATGGTTTGAAAAAGGAATATAGTTGGAGAAATTTTATGAAATGCAAATGCTTGTAGAATGATATTTACTGTATTTTTTCATCTATAAGATGCCCCCATATATAGGACACCCCCACGTTTCATGTAGAGTAAGTAAGCATACTACAAGCCATCGCTGTGCAGAACCCATCTTATTAGAGAGTGAGTAATACAAGAACAGGATATGCACCACAGGAACAATAGAGATGAAACTTAGAATGACAACGTGATCCAGGAAACAGCTACAACAGAGAGGAACGATATATGGTAGAGGCTCATCCAGCAGAGCTAGAGGATGGGGATAAACATGGAAAAATATGATATATGTTAGCTATGGCAAAAGATATTGCTCTTCAAGATAAATGGAAAAGAAGAGCTGGCACTAATAACAGAGTAACAGAGTTGGAAGGGAAGGTCTTCTAGTAGAATCCCCTGCTCTGGCAAGGAAAGTCTATATCATTTTAGACAAATGGCTGTCAGTCCAGTCTCTTCTTAAAAGCCTCCTGTGACTGATTGTTCTCATCATTCCAGTGGCTTATTGTTCTCATCGTTAGGAAATTAGGTTGGTTCTGTCCTAATTAATTTCCATCTATTTTTTTTTCTTGTCTTGTCTTCTAGTGACTTCAGGGTTGGAGCATTCACAACTTCTGGAGGTAATTCCACTGACTAATCGTTCTACAGTTGCCGAATAGGCTGACTCCCTCTTCTTTGAGGCAGAGATATTGGAACACTGCTAACATGACACCCCTAGTCCTTCTTTTCATTAAACTAGACATACCCAGTTGCTGGAATCCAGTATATCTAGCTTATGTGCTTTAGCTTCAGTCCCTAACTATCTTTGTTGCTCTTCTCTGTAATCTTTCTAGAGTCTCCACATCTTTTTTTTTTAATTGTGGCAACCACAACTGGATGCAACATTCCAGGTGTGGTAAATGAATAAGGATGAAACAAATAGTGATAGCACTTAGACTGATATACCACTTCACAGTGGCTTTACAGCTTTCTCCCAAGTAGTTTACAAAGTCAGCGTCTTGTCCAGTGGTGGGATTCAATTTTTTTTACTACTGGTTCCATGGGCGTGGCTTGGTGGGCATGGCAGGGGAAGGAAACTGTAAAATCTCCAGTCAGAGATGCTATTTGCCGGTTCTCTGAACTACTCAAAATTTCCACTACTGGTTCTCCAGAAATGGTCAGAACCTGCTGAAGACCACCTCTGGTATTGTCCCAATAATCTGGATCCTCATTTAACCAACCTGGGAAGGATGGAAAGCTGAATCAAACTTAAGCCTGTGAGAATCTGGCAGTCGGCAGAATTAGCTCCAGAATTCTAACCACTGTGCCACCACAGCACATAATGTACACATACAAAAAATGTGTGAATTGTTAAGAAGAAAAGGAATATTGAGAAAAGCAGGGTTGGATGGAATTGATGAGATTTTGAAAGGGAAAAAAGATGAGAAACTGAAGATATAACATATGTAGCATCCTGATTGAAAAAAATCATGCTTTACAATGATAGAAAGGAATGATGGGGTAGTTTGAGTGATGCTGATCAATAATTTCTTTGTCTTTCTGTTTTTTATTTATTTTCTAGATTCTGCATAATATGTTTACCTGAAAGGTTTATATGCATGTATACTGTCGGTGAGCCACAAGATATTATTTTTGTTAAGAAATCATTTTGTGCTTATTCAGTGCTAAGTGGAGGAAAAAGTAAAAACTGTCTCAGTCTTTTTGCATGAAAAATAATGTACACATAATTTAAATTACTTGTTTATACTGGACAAAAGTAAAATAATGAAAATAATACAATGCTAATAATGTAGTTGTAGCTTAATAATGTACAGATAATATGGTAAATATATACAGTGTATATGAAAGCTATTTATTAAAAAGAATAAAAAATATTCTGGCACATTGTGGAGTACAAACTAAAAAAAAGCTTTTATTGTTCTTATTGTGATATTTTAATATGACTATATCTCTGAAAGCTGCTGATTTTTTATATATTAGAATGTCAATTGCTCCATCTCCATTATATAAATATTTATACATATAAGTTTCATTCAACTCTTCAGGTTGCGGAATGTTTAATGTAGCAAACAATATAAGCAATATAAAATGCACAAGCAATATTAAAGCATGAAAATCCAAATTAAACATTTAAAATATATATATGTTTTTAGGTCAGAAGAGAGACAGTTTTGTTTAGTAATTAAGGCATCAAGCTTGAAACCAGGAGACCAAGAGTTATATTCTTACCTTAGACACGAAGTTAATTGGGTGACCTTAGGCCAATCATTCTCTCTCTCTCAGCCCTGAAAAATGAGGCCATGGAAAAACTAAAATCTTGCCAAGAAAATGGCAATGACTTGCGCAATTGCCCAAGCAATCACAGGAGTCAAGATTTATTTGAAGTAATACCAGTGGTGGGATTTAGCCAGTTCGCATCACTTCAGGAAAACCTGTTGTTAACTTTCTGAGCAGTTTGGTGAACTAGTTGTTGGAAGAAATCATTAGGACAGAGAACCAGAGGTGGTATTCAGCAGGTTCTGACCAGTTCTGGAGAACTGGTAGAGAAAATTTTGAGTAGTTTGGAGAACCAGCAAACACCACCTCTAACTGGAGATTTTACAGTATCCTTCCCCTGCCATGCCCACCAAGCCATGCCCACAGAACCGGTAGTAAAAAAAATTGAATCCCACCACTGCAGAGAACCAGTTGTTAAATTATTTGAATCCCACCACTGAATAATACACACACACATACACACACACACAGAGTCATTAAAGACCTTTTGAAAGAGATAGTCATGACTGCATGAAAAAAATACAATTTCTATAAGAGCTGGAGAGTTCCCTCTTTCTATATCAGTACATGACAAACTCTTTGTCATCATAAAATATCAATTTATGTGTGATGAAACTGTGTCATCCATATTATCCAAGATTGGAATTAGAAAGATATATAATAAGTATTAGGCCAAGACTACTATGTCAGTACGAAGGAAAACAAAGGAAAATTATCATAAGGTACAACACTTAATAATAGTTATAGGGTACAAATAAGCAATCAAATCATGCTAGAAAACATGATAACAATCAATATAAATTGTAAGGATACAAGCAATGAAGTTACTGTCATACAGTCACAAGTGGGAGGAGATGGGTGATAGGAATGATGAGAAAATTAATAGTAATAGTAATGCAGACTTAGTAAATAGTTGGACAGTGTTGAGATAATTATTTGTTGAGCAGAGTGATGGCATTTGGGGAAAAAAACTGTTCTTGTGTCTAGTTGTTCTGGTGTGCAATGCTCTATAGTTTTGTTTTGAGGGTAGGAGTTGAAACAGTTTATGTCCAGGATTTTCACAGCCCTCTTTTTGACTTGTACAATATACAGGTCCTCAATGGGAGGCAGGTTGGTAGTAATAATTTTTTCTGCAGTCCTAATTATCTTCTGAAGTCTGTGTCTGTCTTGTTGGGTTGCAGAACCAAACCAGACAGTTATAGAGGTGCAGATGACAGACTCAATAATTCATCTGTAGAACTGGATCAGCAGCTCCTTGGGCAGTTTGAGCTTTCTGAGTTGGCGCAGAAAGAACATTCTTTGTTGTGCTTTTTTGATGACTTTTTTGATGTTAGGTTTCCATTTTAGGTCTTAAGATATGATACAACCTAGAAATTTGAAGGTCTCTACTGTTAATACAGTGTTACCTAGTATTTAAGTATTTAGTATGGGAGGGTTTCTCCTAAAGTCTACCTCCATTTCTATGGTTTTGAGTGTGCTCAGTTCCAGATTGTTCCAGTCATACCACGAGGCTAGTTGTTCAACTTCCCATCTGTATGCAGATTCATCGATGTCTCAAATGAGACTGATCACTGTTATGTCATCTGCAGGTACATTTATCAGTAGCATTCAGCTATAATAGCTAAAATGAAATCTCTAGGCTTGGAGAATATCAGCTGCACAGAGTAAATTACTAAGAAGGGCTATTATAAGCACCAGAGAAAGATCTTACTGCACAATTTAGAATCAAGATGTAACCTCATTAATCCTTAGATCCAATATAGAAGAATAATTGTGGAAAACATTTTGAGAAACTTGTCAACATCTACTTAGATCAACAGAATGCCCACAAAACATAATTTATGTTCTCCAGCATAATATGTACTGTATAATTGTAATTACTGGATCATTGTTGCTGATTTTTAATCATGCCTGCAATCTTGCATTGTTGCTTGATTGCCTAGAGCTTCCACAACACACTGAATTATTTTTAGGTTCCTTAGAAGCCTCAGGAAAAAAAAAAACTATTTATAGCTATAATACATCTTGTTTGATCAGTAAAAAAGACAGTAACTGTTACCTGTTAATTGTTAATATTGTTGTTTTGTCATGGTAGAGAAAATTGGAGTAGATGGACACACAGCTGGTGCAGAACAAATTGCCTACATTCTAACCCTATTATACTTATTAAATGATGAACCATATAATTTCTATCTTAAATGTAGTCTAAAGAAGTACTAAAGATCTATTTTTAGTCTGGTAGTATCTTCAAGATTTATGGCAACTTGTAATTTGCTCTACTGCTTATGTATATGGATGTAATTTTCTTTTTAAATAGATTGCTGTAGAATAATTTGAGATGGCAGACAATTTGCTTAACAGCTATTTGTGCTAACAATATCACTATGAATAATCTACCTGTGTTGTTGATTAAGCGGTTTTCACATTTCTCCTAAAATAAATCATCAGGTTTATCTTCTAGTAATTAATGTTTAATCATTAAAACTCACAGAAACTAGTAACAGCTTCCATTCATTGTTCCACAAAATATACATTTTTCTCTTCAAGCAGAAAGAGAAGGTAATCAATCTTTGTTATAAAATTCCTTTGTAACAGTTTTAATACATGCCTTTCACAATACAGTCATACGTCAGTCATAACTTTGTGGTAAAAGCCATCCTGCTGTACAGTGGTGGGATTCAATTTTTTGTTTTATTACCGGTTCTGTGGACGTGGCTTGGTAGACATGGCAGGGGAAGGATACTGTAAAATCTCCAGTCAGAGGTGGGATTTGCCAGTTCTCTGAACTACTCAAAATTTTTGCTACCGGTTCTCCAGAACTGGTCAGAACCTGCTGAATACCACCTCTGCTGCTGTAACTAAATTAACCAGTTCTTCTCATCCAGGTGACTTCTGGATGTTTTACCCGCTTTTTTTAAACATGTCTTCGATAGTTGAAAATGTTGGGAATTTTAGTGCACGTATCCACAGGGCATTAAACTGGAGTATAAGACTAGGTATAACTGTTGACATGCAACATTTCATTTAGTGAGCATTCAAAGTTAAAACAGCACTGGGAAAAAGTGACTTATGACCAGTTTTCACACTTACAACCATTGTAGTATACCCATGGTAATGTGATTAAAATTCAGACACTTGGCAATTGACTCACATTTATGATGCCTACATCATCCCAGCATCCCACCTTCTGCGATCTTCTGAGAAGCAGTCAATAGGGAAGGGAGATTCCCTTAACAACAGTTTGACTAATTTAACAACTCAGTGATTGACTTAACAACTATGTCAAGAAAGGTCATAAAGCAGGGCAAACTCCGTTAACAAATGTTTCAATGAACAGAAATTTTATGTTCAGTTGAAATACTAAGTCGAAGACTGCTTGTATAGCAACAAATCTACTACTCTCCTATACTAACCTGTTCTGTCTCACCTGTGGCCACAAGGTGAGAGTCCAAATGTCCAAAGAAAAAACACGAACAGACAATATCAGGAACAACAGATTTAACTTTCCTTTGGCTGAATTTGTTGTTGGCAGTTTTCCCAGAAGCTGTCTGCAAATGCAGATAACGAGCAGCACTATAAATTAGAGCCGAACGGCAAACAGAAAACTTTTTCCAAACTGCAAACGCAAATAACAAAGTTTGACCTGAACGGGGATTCCAAGCTAACACACCTCCTTATATTCCCTGAGGGGCGTGTCAGTCTTTTTCCTCAGTCCCTGATTCGACGTCTCCTTCCAGTTTGTGCTTGATGTTTCTGCTTACGTCTGTTCCTTGCATCAAACCAAGATTCTTCGGTTTGATCTTCATCCAAGGACTCTGGCACATTCTCCTGCTTATCTGCTGACACAGGTGTAACTAATGAGGAAGGTCGTGGAGAGGATGAGGATTACAAAACTTCCAGCAAAGCAGGTTCAAACCCCAATGCCCTATCTTCCTCTTCCTCCTGACTCCCATTTGTGTCACTCAACAAGGCAGGCTCAAACCTTAATGCCAGATCTTCCTCATCACTCGAGCCTATGTCTTCTGACAGAGCAGGTTCAAACCTCTGAGTCACAACACTATCCCACCCATTATACATTGGGAACATGTTTTATCTCTTAAACATTCCCTCCCCTGCCCTTCTCTGGTTTGCTTGGATGAGGCCACTTTCATTACATTCAAGTTAAACTTCCCAACAGGAAAGCAATTATCACTTATGAGGCTAGCCACTCAGCAGTGTCAGGGTTTACAGAAGGGGTATCCAACGTTGGCAACTTTAAGAGTCTTGGGCTTCAAATCCCAGAATTTCCCAGCCATCCTTGCTGGTTGGAGAATTCTGGGAGTTGAAATCCACAACTGATACCCCTGATACACAGCATAAAAGAGATAGCTTTATCTATAGGTGACAGACACTTCACCGGGTGTTAATGCTAGAATCTGCAGAGATGGGTATATATCTTTTGACCCTTAAAGAGATACAATTTTGTTTGTGGGTAAGTTTGTCCCTGAGAAGTATGCATTGTTTAGGTTAAAACTGGTCCACATATGCAAATTAATATGTTGAGAATATAGATGAGGTGAATCAAGAAAGAACGGAATTATACTCATGAAATAAATCCTAATTTAAATTACCACTGTTTAATGTCATGTGCATCCCCTGATGCATGTATATCAGGGGTGAGGTTCAAAGATCACAGAAACTGTTTCCCAGTTGGTGGGAGGGCCATTTTTCACCTTCCCAAGGCTACGGAGGCTTCCCTCAGGCCTCTGGGAGGGCAAAAACAGGCCCATTTCCGGACTTCTAGAACGTCCTTTTTCCCCGGTCCCAGAGCTCCGCGTTGGACCCTGCACTTACCTGCGTCAAAAATGGGCTGCGTGGAAAATTCTGGGAGTGGAAGGGTTGTTTGGGTGGGGCCAGCTGGTTGGTTCAAATATTGGTTCAGTGAAGCAGATGCAAATTTAACATCTGGTTCTCACCAACTGGTCGGAACCAATATAATCCCACCCCTGATGCATATATATATGTTTAAATGAATTCACACAAAAAATATTATTTTGAGATATAGGTAAGGGTTTTTTCTTTGCTTATATAAGTTCCTTTAGTTGCTAAACAACAAAAAGGTATGTACTGGTTCAATTGTTTTTGAGTGTGTCAAATTAAATAAAACATATTTTTGTATTGAGGATTATAATGTGGTTATGCCTAGTTTATAAGCTAGGAAAAACACATATGCCGTCTATTTTTTTTTTAAGAATAATATCCTATCAATCCATTTTAAGTAAAAAGGCACTTTAATATTAAAACAGAAGCTATGTCTAGAAATGCTATTAAAATATTCTTTGCATCCAGCCTAGCTTCTTTCAACACACTTTGCAAAGCAACACTTGGAAAAAAAAACTCTTGCTAATTCAAGTGTAATGTGTTTGAAATGTTCAATAGGTCAGCACTTTGGTATGCCTGGAAGTTGTGGGCTGTGACATTTTAGCATTTATTTTCAGTATCCAGAAGTGGCAAACCATATTCATATGATTCAAACAGTGAGAGGCATTTGCCAGGGATCTCAGATTCACCACCACACGTATGCAACTATTCCTTAAGGATCTCAGCAAGACCAGATTTCAAAATATACTTCAGACATGCTCTCTTGCTCCTG
The DNA here is from genome assembly GCF_900518735.1 of Pseudonaja textilis. Next base: position 20,788,159 of record NW_020769320.1, on the reverse strand, counting down.
TCAAGTTTGTAGAAAAAGCAAGACATTTGGCAAGAAAAGATTCAAGTAACACAAGATGAAATAAACTTGAAGCAAAATTATCTTACAAAATTTAACCACTTCACTCCAAAAGCAACAGAAGCTCAAATGCTGGGACAGCTGCTCATTTTTTCATTTCTATTTGCAATAAAACCTTTTTATTAAGCACATTTTCTGATCTGTAAAATTATCCCTGTTGTAAGATCAAAAATGTCATTATTACATGTACCCTTCACTAGTTTTGTTTAATGGATTACAATTTGGTCAAAAAAAAATAGCGCAACAAACATTTACACAAAAATGAGGGAATAAAAGAGATAAATAAACTTGCACTTTGCATAACTTTAATAATAAAGGAAGCATAATAAAAATATAGAAACTGAAATGTGTGTTTTCAGAATGGATTTTTTTTCTAAATTGTATTTTTATCTCAAATGAATATGCATTAAGTTGGATCTTCAGTTCTCCTTTAGTATAGCATGAGAAGTTAAACATAGTATTGAATCAATCAACCACATATAGGTATAAGAATAAATAGGACTTGTAATAGATCAGCCCAGGCAATTGCATACAATGTTATGAAATTGATGAAGGGAAACATCTCTATGTTATCTTCTTATATATATCTACATGTAGAATATTAAATGGAAACTGAAGATATCAGTGAAATCAGGATACTCTAATAATGCTGTAGTTTTGAAACAGAGTTGTGCAACAAAATACTGATATATTCAATATTTTAAAATTTTAATCAATTTTCCCTTTGCATGAATAGTTCATAACAAGCAAAGAATTTAGTAGAGTGACTTGGCAGTGTTTAACACTGTATGAAAGCATAAATAATTAATTACATTAATTATAAAGAATGTTGCAATGATATTTTGAACTAATTTGTTTTGTTCTCTTTCTCTTTTCAATAGGATTTCCACAGAAAGTCAAGATATGAAAGTAAACGCAATGAATTTAGCCAAACATGAAGAGATTTTGCAATGGTTGGTGAAATCATAGGAACGGCCTACAATTTGAATCCAACCAGGTTATCTTAGAAAATCACACTGTCCATCGATGTTTTTTTTTTACCCCTTTCCTCTTCGCTGAAGGTGCTGAATTATTGTTTTTTACTTTCCAAACGTGAGATGCTTAATTTTGTAACCACTTAGCAAGTTAAGGTGAAGAATGAATAGCAAAACCCGATCTCAAGTTATGCATACAATTTACTCAGAGAAGATAGGGATCTGGATGTTTGTGACATGTAATGTCTGAAGGAAGGAAGTGCAATATCAGTGGTGAGATTCAAATTTTTTTACTACCGGTTCTGTGGGCTTGATTTGATGGGCATGTCAGGGGAAGGATACCGTAAATCTCCAGTCAGAGGTGGTATTTTCCGGTTCTCTGAACTGCTCAAAATTTCCGCTACTGGTTCTCCAGAACTGGTCAGAACCTGCTGAATACCACCTCTGGAGTGCATATTTTTGAGTGAAAAAGAGTATCTGAGAGTGAGGCATTCAGTAACAGAAGGTTGTTGGTCCTCCAGTGGCAGTGATAAATACAGAAAGCAAGCAAAGGATGGTCTCCAATCAGTAGGAAGATTATCAGTTCCTTCGTAATCAAAGACTTCCTAGAGGGCAAACAACTGATGATTCCAGTAGAGATAAGAAAAATCATCAATTCCTCATTAAGGAAAAAAGATAAACAGATTCACTCCAGCCACTGATTGGACACAAGAGAGACTATATTTGCAATTCTTCTCAGTCGCTTTTTTAGATATTGAAAAGTGCTTTTTGTGCAAGTATTTTGTTAACAAAGAAATAACACTTCGCTTTTCCATGACATTTACACATCATATTAAATGGATTATTTTGACTATTCCAACCTCACAGAAAAACAAAGTAATCAGAGGGCAATTAAATTCTACAGTTCTCTCTATAGATGAAACCATTCGATAGGCCATGGGCTATTGTTCTAATACATCATCCTCACTTATTTTTTTCCCCATTGATTGGAAGTTCATATCTCTGCTTTCAACAATTGTAATGGGCAAATATTCTGCAAGAGGTTCAAAATGATAATATTGTTTAATTATCAAGCTGGATATAGGGTATATAACAAGGGTCTTCAAACTTGGCAAGTTAAAGACTTGTGAACTTCAACTCCCAGAATTCCTGAGCTAACATGACTGGAGGAGGAATTCTGGGAGCAGAAGTCCACAAGTCTTAAAGCTCTCGAGTTTGAAGACCCCTGGTATATAACAACAGCTAGTAAAACATGTATCCTTGTCTTCCTTTGTATCTGTATCTATAAATATCCGAGCATTTTGTGGATCTATCATATTCCATTTTCATTTTTAATTGGAAGGAAAATCCCTACTGCAACATTGTGGTGAGATGTGTGGCATTTTTTCCCATTTTTACTACAGGAATGATTGACCTAAAATTGTGTATATAGATATGAGATATTAGTAATCAGAGCAGGGGAGAAAGAGAGACAGAGACAGAGAAACAGAGAAAGGGAGAGGGAGAAGGAAGGAGGGAGTTTAAAATATATCTGTCAGTGGTGCAATGCCTCAGCAAAAGGCCAGGGTCTACCTGTACACCTTAACTCCCAAAAATTAATCTAGTGACCATTTAAACAAAAAGTGACACTTAGGACTGTGGTCACATGATCAAAATTTGAGTACTTGGCAAGTGGGATCTACTTAAGACAGTTGCAGCATCCCAAGGTCATGTGATTACCAATCATTTCCAACCTTCCCAGGAGGCTTCTGACAAACAGAGTCAATAGGGAAGCTGTATTAGCTTAATGTCCAGGTGATTCACTTAATGATTGTGGTGATTCACTCAATGACCAAGCATTTGTTAAATTGGATGTGAGTCACTTAACATCTATACTGGTTAGCCATGTTTCAATCTCAGCTGTGTCTGTAAGTCAAAGACCAACTGTCCTTGAATTCTGTCTGAACTTGAAACCTAATTAGGCTCAACTGTGGTTAGCAATTGGGTAAGGAACAGTTGAAAATTCTGGGCTGCTAGCTATCCTGGAATGTCCCAAGAATGTCCCAGAAGAAGACAAAGGCAAACCAATTTTTATATTGATGCCAGTTGTGTAAAAAGCTATATTCAGAAGAAAATATATTTTATAACAATTCAATGGCAATTAAAATTGGAAAAAGACCCATTTTGATGTGAATGTGTTACTAGTATGTCTGTCTGTCTATCTGTCTGTATGTATGTATGAAAAAGAGAGAGGAACACTTTACATCGAGGCAGGCTGTGTGGAGTCACTTTCCTCCTTTAAATTCCTGGGGGTCTACCTCACTGAAGATCTCACCTGGAAAATCAACACAACCCAGGTGGACAGAAAGGCCCAACAGAGACTCCATTTCCTTAGGGTCTTGAGAAAGAATAAAGTAGAACAACGACTGATGACCTCCTTTTACTGGTCCATAATAGAAAGCGTCCCTCTCATATTGCATTATGGTGTGATATACTGGCTTGACAGCCGTGGATAGAAAGACATTACAGAGAGTGGTGAGCACAGCACAAAACATCGTGGACTGTTCCCTGATATCACTAGATGACATCACTAGGGCTCGCTGCCTTAGAAGAGTAAGGACAATTCTAAGGGACGACCCACCCATTGGGTAGGAGATATAGAAGCATAGCCAGATCCACCAACAAGCTGAAGAACAGTTTCGACCCGTGGGCTGTCACACTTCTGAATGGAAAATAACTTCATGTCAACATAGTATAATAGACTTGCGGGGCTGGCACGTTGTGCAACAAGGTCACCTACTTTAATAAGATTGGGTCTGTCCTCACTGTGAGTTGTGTTCGGGGGAGTGCACGAAGGGAGGCTCAGCCAATCTCATTGTACACATGTTGTACTCTGATAATAGTATGGCAGATGTGCCATAAAGAGAAATAAGAGATTTATAAAAGACATAATTAAAAAAATACAGACATAATGCACATAGCAAAGAAAACATAGAAACAGCAAGCAACATTTCAAAAGCCACCACCACAAAAAAAAAAAAAAATCAAGTGAAATAGCTCCCATTTTAGATGATGCAACAGACTTTAATTTCAACAATGTAGGAACTGAACTTTTATAATCACCCAGTCAGTTGTAATTTCAAATGGTCACTAAATGAACAGTTGTAAGTTGAGGATGACCTGTATAGCTTGGTAAAAAAAAATAAGGGAAAGACAGCCTATAGATACTTGAAAACTGCAATATCCCCTAGATAGAAAATTGAGTTAAATAGGCACTACAGAAGAACATAATTAAAAACAATGGGATGAATTTATAAAATGATTTTTTTAAAGGTTAAGTTAATTAGTTTCCATTTTTTCAGGAAAACCATGATGAGGTTAATTATTTGAACAATTATTTGGACTAGAGAAAAGTAACCAAAAGAATCTTCAATTTAGCAGCTCTACTTTGCTCAATAGCTTTAAACTATCTATAATCCCAGTAGAGCAGGCTTAGGAACCACAATGACAGTGAACTCCATAAGTGCTAGTTATTACAAGGGCAATATTTTTCTGTGATTGTGTCAGTGAGTTCCTATCTCTTGAGACAAAGCTCCATTTGGGATCAAAATATATCTGCTAAATCCAATACTGAGTGCTATTCTGGAGTGTAACAAGCTTTCAGCAAGCTGAATATAACCCAAAAGTGGTTTTAAGTAGATTTGGTATCCTGCTTCTGTTCCTGGTTGCTTCTTTTGCAAGTGTTTGGGATATTTGTAACTACAAAAAAGTCAGTTCAGATAAATTAATGGGACAAAATATTAAAGATATTTTTACATGTACAACAATGAGCAAACACATGATCTAATTTTTTATGTGTTTATCTCTATCCTCGGGGTCACCTGAGCAAAACTCCTTGTTCCTGTAGTCTGCAATACTTAGGTGACCCTGAGGACACAGATTAAACCTCCAAGTGCTTCAAAGACACTCTAAAAGGATGCAAATGACCAGCGGTCTGCAAGGAATATAAATCCTTCCATTCCCCACTATCCTGTCAGAACTGAAGAAGCTTCTTCGATAAGAAGTGAAGTGTCTTCAAAAGAAAAGAAAAAAAACAAGGAAGTCCAGTTGCCTCCTGAAAAAGCACCTTTGGGTCAACCATGACTGAGAATCTCTACAGACTGAGAATGACTGAGAATCTCCACAGACATGAAGAGAAGTGATTTTATTTATTCTCAGGGATATGTTTACATCACATAAGTGCATCATCGTGCCTCTCATCCCTGTCTTATGGTCCTCATTTATTTATACCTAATTCCTGTATTCTTACTCATGTTTATACTTATGCCTATTATCTTGAAAGCACTGACAAATCAAATAAATAAATAAAATAAATAAATCTGATCGAGAAAGACACGGAAGATTCTAAAATCAGAGTATCTGGGGAAGGCACCAAAGGATGCCTACCACTAATGCAAAATGTATTAGATGGCTACTTGGGGATTCAGTGCATTAGTACATTTCCTGTAACCCTATGGCCAATCCTGTTTCCTAGCTATTTACTGGCCTGATCGTCATCCTCAAAAATATTATCCTGTATATTATTAACATAGTATGTATATTCATGAGACTATATTCTCTGCTACTTTTGCTCATTATATGTGATGGATTTGATGTATCGATATTGTCATCAGTTTACTTTTAGAGTTCGTTTGTCCGTTGCAAGTTTTTCAAAACTCCAATTTCTACTCTTCATTGACAGTATGACCTGCCCCCAAGCAGGAAATCAGAGGCCAAAATAACTGCTATTTGGACAGAACAACTTGTCAAAGACAACAACAATGCAGAAAGTGGCAGGAGAGGTTGAAATCTAGATTTCTTAAGCAGTTTCCCTCCAACTGGTTTACATTCAGGAGACAATACAGTAGTCGCCAACATACAAGCATTCATTTAGTGACTGTTCAATGGCCCTGAAAAAAAAGTCACTTATGACCAATCCTTGCATTCATGACAATTGCAACATCCCCGTGATCATGTGATCAAAATTCAAGCACTTGGCAACCAACAGGTATTTACAATGGTTTCAGCCTCCGGAGGATCATGTAATCACCATTTCCTGGTCAGCTTCTGACAGGTAATGGGAGAAGCTGGATTCACATAGTGACCAGATGATCCCTGTTTTAATCATGGTCATAAAATGAGGCATAAGTCATTTAATAATCTCCTTGTGTAGCAACAGATATTCTGGTCAGTAAAGAAAAGCCCCAAATTATGTATGGTGCCAAAAAATAAAAATAAAATAATGCCTGAAATGATATGAGATTTAGACCATTTCCCTCTGAAAACCATGAAGTTTCATGTGTGTTTGTGTATGATAGATAGATGATAGATAGATAGATAGATAGATAGATAGATAGATAGATAGATAGATAGAT
>NW_020769320.1:20749043-20778541 GCF_900518735.1 Pseudonaja textilis | reverse complement strand
GATAGATAGATAGATAGATAGATAGATAGATAGATAGATAGATAGATAGATAGATATAATCTTTATTGTCATTTTTTTAACTGTGGGCACATTGGCACACATTAAAAATGAAATTCTGTTGCCTGCTCTCAAAAGTATACAGTGTTCATCTTGACCACTGGTTGGACAGAGAGAGTGAAGCTACAATGCTATATCTGTGAAAGCTAATGAACTGGATTATGTTCGATATATTACAGTGCAGAGAGTGTTTATTGTTTTATGGCGAATCTGTTTAAATCCAGTTTTCATTTTGCTGCCCGGCTAAGCTTGTTATATAATATTTCATTTACTTAAGGAATCTATTATCAAATAAGTAATATATAAATATTACAAGTTTACAAATATATACAACAATTTACTTATTTTATACAGCACTTGACATAAACAGCTTTTTAAGCAAAATATTGTAAGAAGAAAGAAGTTTCTCTAACAAAACACAATGTTCAGAATGAACAATAGAAATAAAAGTCAAAGGGTTGCAGGAGAGCAAGATTAAAACATAAAGGTTTAGCTGTAAGCACTTGCCTGTTTTTTTTTTTTTAATTTAGAAAAATTATACACATTATGTGCCAGTTTTTTAATTAATTAATTGCCATGCTGTTATTATTATTAGGATTATAGCAATTATAGCTAATAAGCGCTAAGTGGTTGGACCTTTCTTGGTGGCATTAACATCATATTACTTTCTGGATGCAATAAATATGCAGAACATGAAATTCATTCAGAACATAACAAATTATTCTTCAGATCTACAGTATGTAAAAGAATGAAGGTAATTGAACATGTATTCTATTAGGATATCTGAAACCTGTACAATATAAAAGAGATATATTTCAATTCTTTAAAGCATCATGGACAAAATTGTCAAAGAAAACATAACATAAATCAGACAAAATTTATTTAAGTGCCAGAAAATCCAGAAATGTTGATAAAAATAAATTTGGCCAAATCAATTTTAAACTACAATTCTCTAATAGTTTTTCATATCACCAAATCTGAGGGCTTTTCAATCTGAAACTTAGATAAATCGTTAGCAGCTATTGACAATAAAAATTAATAAATAACAACATTGGATAACAACAAATGATACAAAACATCAGCAGGGAAAAATGGAAGAGAATAAAAGCAAGAAACCTTCTCCTGACATAATTCAGTAGAAGGTAGCTGACAGTCAGGTAAATTTTCTAGAAATATTTTTCGTGAGTTTTATTGGGTACAACCTTGTTATCAAATTTTGGACCTGAGTACTTTCTACGTGCTTGATTGAACAGATTACTAATACAAAGTGTGTGTGTGTGTGTGCGCGCGCGTGCGTGCGCGTGCACGCACACACACACACACACACACACACACACACACACACAGATATTCAGTATGTGCCAGCATGAAGCCAACTGGGTGACCACTTCTGAAAAATCTTGCCAAATCAGACATGATTGAATGGAAGGAAAAAAGCCACCTATATGAAAGACATAAAGAAATATAATAAACGATATTATAAGTAATACACAAAGCATATATATTTTGCAGTGCATGTATCACTAAAATTTTGGACCAATTATCACATTTGGTATTTTGAACACATGTTACAGGCATTTAGAAGAAAAGTATGCTGCATAAGGAACTTCCCATTATGATCAAAATTTATCTTCGATAGAATGACTGCAACAGTGAGTAAAGACAATCAGAGGATTTGAATTTATTCTACCTAACATCCCATCCTCTTGATTCTCTCATTTCCTAGCTTATCTGAGCAATTAGTGATTTGCTAATAAAACATAGTGCTTCATCCATTCATTTTTTTTTCTATAACCTATGAGATCTTTTTAGAATCCAAGACCTTCTTGGAAATAAATATAATTATGGACGCTGATATTTTCTTTGCGTTATGCCAATTTGACTGTTATGTTTAAAATTAACACAGCATAAACAAGAAGATTAGAAAAAATAAAAAAAAAGCCATTCCACTTGCAAATTAAAGAAAGGAAATTGGATTGTATACCACTTCCATGAAAAGTTAAGCTGCCCCAAACCTGCCATTTTCTCAAGGAAAGAAGCTTTTACTGATACTGAGACATTGAAATTATTCTGTCATTAAATAACATACTTACTGTGTTTGAATTCATAATATGATATCACATCATATTATAAGACTTATTATAAAGTAGTTTGGAAAATAAACCCGATAACTCTTTTTCATTCTTTTTTGAGTTCTGCAATATAGGACTCTCAACTAGCCCTCCAGGATTAATCAGAACCTCAATGTTAGTTCAGTTCTCTTAACAAGAACAGAATAAAAATGTGTGAAGATACTAGAGAAGTTGTATAAAAGAAAGCAAGATGTTCATTTTTAAAAAAAATCTCAGGGTAAGAACTGATATTCACTATAGATGGACACAAGTTTCTGCCTCATGGAGCAAATTGAGAAAGCTGTGCAAATAAACCAGAGTAGTTGTTAAGTAGGCCATACAGCAGAGGTGGTATTCAGCAGGTTTGGATCAGTTCTGGAGAACCAGTAGCGGAAATTTTGAGTATTTCAGAGAACTGGCATATACAACTTTTTACTGGCCCCACCCCCATCTATTCTCCGCCTTCCGAGTCCTAGCTGATTGGCTGGGTCTTCTTTTGTTGCCCTGCACAGGACAATGGAGCTGGAAAGCAGGTTAGTGGGGTGGGGAGGGAATGGAGATTTTACAATATCCTTCCCCTCCCACAGCCACCAAGCTATACCACCAAGCCATGCCCACAGAACCGGTAGTAAATATTTTTGAATCCCACCACTGCCATACAGCTCCCCAAATCATCAGGCCTAAATATCTTTCTTGTAAGCCCTATGAGCAAAACAGTGTGTATGCTTCAGAGTGATTGTGCTATCACTGTGATGCAGTGGCAAAAATGAACTGATGTTTTATTTCTAAATCATTTATTTCTCAATGATTTTTCTTGAAGCACGTGTGCTTTTTATTACTACAAACTGATATGTAAACTTTGTGATTCTATGTCATCTTTCTTTGTTAGCCTTCTTTCTATTAGCATTTATTATTGGTTTCCTTAAAATTAGATAAAAGTATGAGGTTGGACGAGAAAACTTCCAAGGTCCCTTCTAACTTTGTTATTCTATTCTGTTCTATTTCCAGTATGTCTAGAATATTGTTTTCTTTTGTTTTCCTTTTCCCTTTAGTAAGTAGATCAAATTGCTTAGTTTGCCACTTTCATGTACATGAATCATGCAGTAACCTTTGCGATGTAACAGGAGATTTGTCAGGTTCCTGACTGATTTTATGACAATTAGGTTATCATAAAGGACACCGCTTTAAGACTAGTTTCTGAGGTACAAGAGTTAAATAGTTAAACAAATGATCATACTTTTTTGTCTTGCAGAACTGGCCTATTTTTTCATTGCTGTTTTTATATGGTTATGTAGAAATTAAACACTCCCAGAAGAGATTTTAAGACATGAAACAGCTATCCAGATTTTCCCCCTTTCCACCCCTCTACAGTTTTTTTCTTTTTAAATTGCTTTCTAAAAGGGATGCTGATAATCAGTGTTCATATATTTCATTCCTCAAAATGGCAGGAAAACAGGCCGTCAATTTTCAGCCATCAGGATACTAAATTGACAGAATAATTGGAGTGATTTCAGAGGAATGAAAAAAAAAGAAAATTTATGGGACTTCTATACCGAGCAAACACACTGCAGCAAATTGCATTTGGTTTAATGATGAGTTTGTATTTTAGACAACTAACAAAGCATGTAAAATATCCAGGTGAGCATTCACATATGTACTCCCAAAAAACATAGGTAAAGTGACATCTTGTTTGGAAGAGCTAAGAGCTACTACCAATTCTCTCTCCCTCCTATGTTTTACTATTGTGATTAAGATTCTTAACTGGCAGTCATGATAGCTATATGCTCTATCTAATATAAGATATCGTTCGCCTCAGAATGCCACTTATTGAAAAAGTCTAAGGAGTTATAGATAATGCCTTGATTTGCTACCATTGGATTCTTGACTGGAATTTTATTGCCAGGTTTGAGAGCCAAAAAATCTACCTGCTATTTATTTTAAATAAATAAATGTTTCTTATTTAGCTTAAAATACAGATCTAAAATTTATTTTCCAGTTAATAAAGAATAAAGTTTGTTTGTTTCATTAGCTTTGGCTTCACCAGGCAAGTGATTAACTACAATGGACACCATACACAACAAGGGGTAACTTCAAATTGCAGCCATTTAGAAAACAATTTCACCTCTGTAGGCTACAGAATAATTTGCATTGAGGTAAATATTATAAGCCCCCAAAGATTTGTTCTGGAAACCCAGATGTCACAGTTGTTCTTCCAGTTAATAGGAGAGCCTAAATGTTTTGGAGAGACAAGGGACAGTCTGTCATGACCCTGTTGGAATCTGATTCAGGGGGGGAGGCGGGAACAGCTGACAGGAAGTGGGAGTGTGGCTCTGTTGGCTGTGGAAGAAACTGGGGAACGGCACAGTCCACCTGGGCAGAGCAGGGGAGAGGTAGCGCAAGGGAGAAGGAATTCAGAGGAAGACCCAGGCCCACCTCCTCTTCATCTTAGGGCACGCAGGAATGAATGGAGAAGGGAGCAACATGAGTTGCATGGCTTATGTGAGAGGAAAGGGCCCTGATTTCCTTCATTAGCTGCAGTTGGAAACACAGTGTTTAAAAAGGGAAGCTGAGCATAGCAACTTGTTGGGAGCAAATCATGAATTATCTGATATTGTTGAGGCTTATATGTGTTCCTGGCATCTTCCCAACTGTGTGTGTTTTACTAGCCTTTCAAGTCTGCAATTCCTTTTCCTGCCCTGTCAAGTTAATTACTGCACAAAGGTTTGTTTGGATTTTTAGTTACAGTTTGTATGTACTTTGTTTTCAGACTGAATTTCCTCCACTTAGAAGACTGTTCCTGGGAGAGTTTTTCTCCGGCCGAAGGTAACCTGGACAAAGTTGGAGATAATAAAGGGACTCTTCTTACTTTTTTGACTGTGTTGCCTTTGTGCCATACCCTGGGTCATCACACAGTCTATAAAGTCACAGTTTATTCCAAGATGAATTTAGCAGGTTTCATTACTCTCTGTTGTGGGTAAAAGATATTTCCTAATTTGTATCATTGATTGCAAAATTTAAACAATGTATAAATTGTTTATTTGAATGAAGCTGTCATATCCAAATTCTCAGTTGGAAAATGTATCTTTTTTGATGTATAAAAAGAACCACTCAAATTCTAGGAGAATTATGAACTCAATACCTGAAAGTTCCTGTTTCTACATTTTTGCTATATATTTAGATTATGTTGAAAATATCTTGTCAATAACTTTTCAAGTTGCCCTGCAAGATGAGGGACAAAAGCAGTTAAGTAGATAAAACAGAAATAGAAAAAAGGATTCTCTTTATTCCTTTTGTCAGAAAACCTGGTAAAATATGTAATTTTCCTGCAATATAAATCTATCTTCATGTATTCACAAATATTTGAAATATTAGGGTGATACAAAAGCTTCAAAAAATTTTCAGTGATAGTTTGCATGAAGCAAGTCTTTGAAATTGTATAATGAGACTGTTTTAAGAAACAGAGGATTTATAAAAGCAAACAGGGCATCATCAAATATTAATTTTATTAGTGTTTTTCTCCATTTTAGTGGAGAAACACTGTATTGGAGGAACGGAAGTTTTTCACTTGTTTGTTTACTTAGTAAAGGACTGCAATGGGCACTTGAAAAACCTCAAAATATCTTTTGGTATGCAGGTAATCATCATCTCTTTTATCATTTTTTTAAAAAAATGTGAATATCAGCTATGTGTTCATATCTTATGCACACCAAGTTCAATCCCTATAGCTCGTATTCCTCTCTGCTGTCAATTAATTGCAGCCTGGAAGGCAGAAATCGAATTAATATTGTATAAAAATGGATCCACCAGTCAAACAAACTGAAGGCTTTGCAAAATAAAACAGACAAGCTGGCTGGAAGTCTTAGTGCTTTGCTCCCATTCCATACTACCATATCTTTTGCTTGGGGTAACTTTCTTTCATCAGCTGCTTTATTTCCTTTGACTCACTTTAAATTGCATCAGTACCTGAAGCTGTACACTAATTTGCTCTTTACAATGAAATTGCTGCTTCCGTCAGAAGTATTTCTCCATCTCAACTAGTTTACTGATCTGCCCTGCATATTCTTATGGTAGGCAAGCATGAATGTCTTTCATGATTGTATTCTTGTGATGGAATACATTCCTTCCATTCAGGGAATCTGGACTAAAATCCACCACAGTTCTATATAGTTGCTTTGTATTTATGTTTTCATATTTTCAGCAATGTCTGGTAGATATTGCTGCAAACTACTTAGAAATGCATCCTGTGGAGCAAGGGAAAGCAATTTGCATTGTAAGAGATCCAAGTAATCCCAGCCCTGTTCCATGTTTCATGACTGACATACATTAAGAAAGATGTAGACATATTATGTGGCAGATGTTTGTCTATTTCAATTCTAAAGTCCCAGAACTCTTTAATTTTTCCTCTATTTTGTGGACTCACCAGTTTTTGCCTGCAGGCAAGTGGTACTTCTTGTGGATATTCCAACACACCACGGTTGCTACTTTGTCGTTGTCAGATCTGTGTATCTGCCATTCTTCAATGGAAGAAGGACGGGGGACGCTGGTACAAGTAATCCTTTTTGATATAACCTGAATATATTAAATCTTATATTGATTGCACATGATACTTGCACATGATATACAACTGGAGGACTGGAGCCAGATGTCTAGAAACTTGTCACCTCTTGAAGAGATAACAAGATGAGAAGAGACCATAAAAATTCCAGCTCTGGAAGATACTCCCTGGGAACTCTTCTAAGATACGTTCCCAGAGAAGGGGAGGGGGGATTAACATGTTGGTTCTTTGTTTGACTAAATTGACATCAGAATAAGGGGAGGGGTTCTAACTCCCTTTATCTATTACTGTATGCCTGGGCATATCTTGGACTCTGCTTTGACTAGTGCTGGGATTCACTCCATTTCAATAAAGGATTCGTTTTGAAATATCTAGCTTTCAGAAGTTCATTCTTTTCGGTTGAAGGAAAAAAAGTCCAGTGCTTACAGTCATGCTGTTCTTTGTAATCAGTCTTGCAATCTTGCAGCAGCTAACTTGTTTCTTCAGTTTCTTTGCAGATGCTGACTTTTCAATTCTGGCTTTGTATCCATTTGTTCTTAAGGCTTGGTCTATTGTTGTTATAGGTCATATATGCATCACATATCATATATAAGATTAGAGATCAAAACAGAAAGGTTTATGGCCTTGAGAACGGTGATATTTTCTAGCTTTCCAGGCTGTCATAACTTTGTATGGTCATTAAATGAACAATCAAAAGTAGGGGACTACCTGTGTTGATAAAGGCTCTTGAGCAGATTATCAAGCAAAATGTTTGATAAGCGCACAGAAAGGCATGCTACAATTAACATGAGTCACTATTGATCTATCACAAACAAATCATGTCCAATTAACTTTATCCCCCTTAAATAGTCCATTACTTAATAGATTAAAAAAAAATCATTGATACAGAGTGCCAGGACTGCATCAAAACTTTCATAAAGTGGCTCATGGTATTCTTAGAAAAAAGGAAAAATGTGAGTAAGGCGACAGCCATGAGGCAAATAGGCGGCAATATCAATTTAATAAATAAATACATAAATGGTATAACGATCATATTGTCAGGGTTCCAACAGATGCCCTAATTAATTCATGAGCCTCGAGCCAAGTTTCAAAAGAAAAAAAGCAGTCCAGGAATGCTTTTTACAAGTTGACACCTATCTATTCACAGTTGGCTAAAAAGCAACATCAAGAGTGGTCATTAATATTTTCTTTTCCATTTGGATGGAGGCATTGAGTCACATGCCAATGGGTTTTTCCACCCCCAGTTTCTGGTGCTGTTCAAGCTTTTGTCTTACAACTTGTATGAAAGTTGAGAGAACTCTGATACAACTGGCAGATAAGACAAAGCTTGGAGCGTTGGCTAATTAGACAAAAAAAATACAAGATTCAATAAGAGTCTCAAGGAAAGAAAGGGATGAATGAATGAATGAATGAATGAATGAATGAATGAATGAATGGCGTCTATCAGATATGAATGTGAAATAATGCATTTGGCTAGGAAAAATGCAAGGCACAAATATAGGACAGAGACACTTGGCCTTTTTCAGTTTTCCATACTTACAGTCTTACTATGAATAAGGCATTCACGTTGGGCATGAATCATGAACGGTTGTGCCAAGTGTGACACAACAGTGACACGAATGGAGGTGAATATAGGTGTCTCAGGCTAACGTTGCAGGATCCAATCTGGGTTGGTTACCGGGACAAGAGATTTTGTCTTCCAAGCTTTTGAACTTGTGCACACACTCTGCTAGAGAGAAGTTCCACGTTCAGCTCAAGTCTGAAAGCTTGGAAGACAAAACTTCTAGTCCCAGTGACCAACCCAGATTGGATCCTGAGATAGAACATTGACAGTTTGTAAGGAATTGTAAGGATAATTAATTTTCACTTGTTTAAACCATAAGTGCAAATATACTGAAGTCATTCTATGCAAGCAGACTCTCTTGTTTTCCCTTTTGATGTAGGATAGTAACTAACTAGTCAGTTGCATTTCGGCTGGATGGCGAAAAAGTCTCCATTCCATGCCTTACTTTATGCAGCCCTAATTAACAACAGAAACTTCTTCCATACTTAAACAATAATAGGTTTTGGCACAATAAAACTGGATTGAAAATGTTCTTTTTACAAAATGAATAGTATTAGGTCAATGATGTAGCAAAGCAGATTGACTTTAGAAAAACATTTGACTTTAGTAAGCAATTAGTTTGGAGGTTGAAGACTGCAAATTGAATATTTTAATTAGCCTCACAATCAGTTACAATCTTACCTAATAATAACTGAGCACAGGGAGATTTTCCAATGGAAAAATGTTACATGTACATTTAATAAAATAAAGCCTTTGTTGAAAATCACATTAAAGTATATGGAGATGCAAATGTTATTGCTTGATGTGCTGTTTTTTCATCTAGTTCAACTTATTCCAATATTGCTTAATACAAAAATGCCAAGTGTATCTGTTGCCTTAACTCTAGAAGAAACATTACAGCACTCTGAATAAAAGATGGTTACAAGAGTCTTTATTTTGTAAACTATACATGAACATAAAAAGAAAAACAGTATTTTAATGTTACATAAGATAATCATTAAATTTAATATTAAATCTATTTAATCAAATGCAAATAAACTTTATTTCAATTAATTGCAGACTAAAAATTAGGGAAAATGATAATGCAGAGTTGAAATTAAACAACTGCTTGCATAATTACAGAGTTTTTCAATTTCATTATGGCGTGGAGCCACAATTTGATATGAATGCAGGTAGTGGAATTTCAAAACGTTTACACAATTAACATGCTAACATAAATAGAGTGATTAAAATAATTTTGTCTATAGTCAAATTGTGAATGCAACTCTACTTAAGAATTATAATGCATTCTATATGGTAATTATGTAAAAATTGGGGCAGAGGGGAAAAAATATTCTCCATAAAAGCAGCAGCACTTATAGCAATATAAAATTTGGAATTTGGAAGTGCTTGACTACTGCCTCATAATTTTATTTCAATACGCATGCTATAAATCTTTCTATTACTATTTTGCAAGGCACCTTACAATAGCTCCTCTAAAGTTTTGAACTAGTAGCAAAAAGGGATAAATTAGAAGTAAATGTTTAGAACCATTTAAAAATGAAAAAGCCATAGTTCAAAAAAACAATTATCCAGATACGTGTCATCATTATCACTGACAGTAATACAGTAACACAAACTTTATGGAAAGTTTTACTCAAGACAGGAGAAAGGAACAAATAAAACCTCTCAATCTATGTTTGCTGGGATTGGCTGAATTTATTTCTGAATTTATTTCTGAGCCTTGGTTAATTGTTGAAAAGGGGAATACTATGGCAGTATATTAGACTGGGAAATCAAAAAGTTCCTGGAAGTCTGCCGGCCATTTCCATTTTGTTTTCCTTAAACAACATGGGCCCATCCATATACCGTATTTTTTGGAGTATAAGACACCCTGAAGTATAAGATACACCTAGCTTTTTTGGGGGGAGGGGGGAGAAGAAGAAAAAATCTGCCTCTTTTTCCCAGCAATTTGCCTCCTTGCAGCAAATAGCAAACAGCCTGGATAGTTTCAGCAGAGCCTGATTAGCACAAGCAGCTGATTGTCGGTTGGATCGGCCTCCTGACGATCAGCTGTTTCAGGCTGCAGGGATCGCCATCGCCTGTTGCCGCTTCCGCGTGCCCCATTTTTGGCCTCCACATCCCATTTTTGGCCTCCAGACACCCATTTTCTGCCCATTCCGATCCCTGGGAACAGGCCAAAAATGAGGTGCGCGGAGGCGGCAATAGGGGATGGCGATCCCTGCAGCCTGAAACAGCTGATCGTTGGGAGGCCGATCCGACCGACAATCAGCTGCTTGTGCTAATCAGGCTGTGCTGAAACTGACCAGGCTGTTTGCTGCCAGGAGGCACATTGCTGGGAGGAAGAGGCTGAAGGGTGGGGGCCGGCAGGTGGGCGAGGCTTTGGCAACATTTGCTGTATAAGACGCAGACATTTCCACCCACTTTTGGGGGCCAAGTGCGTCTCATACATCAAATAATGTGGTAGTTACTAGGAGTCAAGACTTAGAGCAGGGGTTGGCAGCTATGGCCCTTTAATGAATTGTGGACTTCAACTCCCAGAATTCCTGAGCTAGCATGGTTGAAGTCTGCAAGTCATAAAGGGGCCATAGCTGCCAACCCTGTTTAGAGAATTAATGTGTATCATTGCAAGATCCTAATAATTTGGAAGTTGAAAACGTAACAGTTCAAAACAGAAAAAGAGCACCTGGCACTTCGTGTCCTCTTATAGTTTCTCTGCTGCTCTAATATACAGTAAGCTGATGACATGTTATATTCTTTATTAAAGCTTCCTTCTCTTGCTCATGCACGTTCTGAAAAATGTCTCCATGATCTACATCATGACTAACCTGCTTTATAATGGAGCACTGGTCTGCTGAAACTGTGCCTTAATGTATAGATTCTGAAACAGCAGTTATACTTATCTTGGAATTTGCTTGTTGTTTTTTTTACTACATCTCAAATATCTGTTTTTTTTTTCCTCCCTTGAGGCACATTTTCTTCTGCTGAGTGGTATATAAAAACAACACATAATATAATGATTTTCATTTAAATGAAGAATGTCCAGCTGCAGTGCTTCAAATAATCATACAAAATATACATGTAGATTTGATTCCATTTGACCTTTGAAGATAGAAGAATATTCTGGGGTAGCATCTTGTAAATTTTAGAGACAAATTAGTCACAGCTAAGAAAATCAAATATATCCATCATGGTCATCGTTGTCATCATCACCCTCATCTTCATCATCATCTTCTATTTCATCTTCATCATTCATGATATCATCATCCTCATCATCTGTCCATTCATGGAAATCACCACTGGCAAAATCCCCTGATGTCTCTAAATCTATATAGTGAAGAGGAAAATATATAAATATGTCTCACACATACACACAACATATATTTAGGTTTGCTTGTGTTAAGCACCCTTCAGGACTGTTATTTTATTTATCTTCTTGGATTTAAACCTAGAGACCAGTTTGGTCTAGTAGTTAAAGCACTAAGCTACAAAGTGGGAGATGTGAGTTCTAATCCTGCCTTAGGCATGAGAGCTGCTGAGTGACTTTAGGATAGTCATTCTTTCTCAGCCCAACCCACCTCACAAGACTGTTGTGGGGAACATAACAGGAATGAGGTGTGTTGCATATGTTTGTTGCCTTGACTTATGTTAAAATAGCACACAGAAAATAAATAAAGTACAGACAATTAAAACAAAAGAAAAAGAAAATGATCTTGAACGTCCAGAAAAATATAACACAATGCCTCCCAGAATAGAACAATAACAAAAACATTACAATCAACAAGGACTCAGTAAGCACCCTGTCTCCAAGCCTTTCCAGCATTTATGGAATATCCTCAGGGATAGGGTTATTGGAGAGGAGAGGGTGAATAGTGTTCCAAAAGGCAAAAACAATTGGAGTTATCAGATTATTAGGCCCTGACCCCTATGAGGGGTCTTTCTATGTGATAATTCTCACCTTGAATTGCACACTGAAGCTGGCTGGCAACCAAATAGCAATGGCACACAGTTGTGCCTGTGATATACAAATATCATCCTGTCCTGCCATATTCTTGACTATTCGTAGCTTCCGAGTAATTTTCGAGGGCAATCCCATGTACAGCATGTTGAGGTAACCCAGTCTTGAGACTATGGCACAAGTGACTTTCTGACAGATCTACGAATCTGGGTACAACTAGTGCACCAGATTAAACCATGCAAAGGTTTTATTTCCAAAGCTGCCAGTTGTTCTTCAGGCAGGAGCAGTGAATCTTTTCCCAGGTCTTTCCAGATAATACTATTTTAATAAATCATCAGAGTTGTACAGTACATGCTGAACTGAACTACACTGAAATGAAGTACCACAAGCCCTCTTCAATCGATTCATTAGAACTCGTTTGAATTTCGAAAAACTCCATGACTCTAGGAAAGCTTGGTTTGCTGATTGGCTATTCTACCCTTACATTTTTATTCTTTCCAGTTAAGGCTCTCTAGCAACATAAGATTATCTTATACTTCACATAGAAGAGAAATTTACTAAAATTAAGGTTAATTATTATACACAGAAAGCAATGGATTCTTATGAAGGCAAGGAAAAATAGCTGATATAAACTGCGCTCATTGATTTAATGAGTCTATAATTAGGACAGCCTTCATTGCAATCTACTCATAAAAGCAATTTAACACAATATTCTTTTATTAGTTCATTATTTATATGAAAAGTTAATGGTCCAAGATAAAGATTAAGATAAAGCAGAAAGTGTGAGTGCAATGTCTTCTTTGAATGTGACGTGTACATTAGGGGTGGGATTCAAAAATTTTAACAAAGGGTTCTCTATGCGGTGCCTGGGTGGGTGTGGCCTAGTTGGCCTCCTGCACCACGGTGGGGAAGGGGGGAATTTTTGCCCTTCCCTGAGCCTCCGGAAGGGAGAAAATGGCTTTCCCGGGCTCTGGAAGGCCCATTTCCAGCTTTCACAAACTTCCAGGAGGCCCATTCTTCACCCTTCCTGAGCATGCCCTGCACTTCCTTGCATCCAAAACAGACCGTGTAGGAATTCTTGGGAGGGGCAGAGCGGGGTGGGCGGGGCCAGCTAGGAATGGGATTTGGGGGTTCTCTGAACTGCACAGAATCTTAGCTAGGGGCTCTCCTGAACCCCTTGCAAACCCCCAGCAGCCCATCTGTGATGTGCATTACTTGAGGAATATGTTCAATTCTCAGCCCCCAAATCTCTTCCAAATTAGTCTCCAAATCAGCCTTTCCCAATGTGGTATCTTTCTAACATAAAGTGGCAGAGATGGAAGCTATAGCTTGATATACTGTATGTGGACACCCTCAAGTTGGGAAAATTAGTTTAGATTAAAAAACCTTCAAAATTAGCTATTGCCATGCTGGAATTAGCACACGGTTTTAATGGGACGGGGAGGGAGATTTTGGAAACGTACCACAATCTGCAGCACCATGTGTTCGGGATCCTGTTACTTCATTGCCGTATCTATCGACACACCAGCACTGACCTGCAGTTCCATGACACTGAGTTGGTTTGTAGTAGCCATCTTCATCACATAAAGGAATATACTGCCCTGGACAAGGCAAAAAACACAAATATTTCACAACATTTTGTGGCTTTTATATTATGACTCCAATGAAACATCTTGTAAAGAAGCTTATAGAATTTACTGGATATTTACTTTAGTATAAGCATTCTTTCTCCTGAATTTCTTTTAAGTATCAAGTCAATATGTCATGAAGGAGATTGGTTGCTATGCAAAAGAAAAAAATGAAAGAAAAGAAAAGAAAAAACTGGCACAATTTAGGGACAATTAAAGAGACTACAACTCACTCCACAATATGCAAAGCTGATTATTTGAGAATAAGCAGCTATCTTGACAATTAGAAATTTAATGCAAGACTAAATATTGGAATATTAAATTGAGTGACTGAATGGTCCTATAGAATTCAGCTGGTGTGTGTGTGTGTGTGTGTGTGTACACGCTTTATAGATATCAAGTCACTCCACAGATAAAAGTCACACCCATAGATAGTTTAATATATAAATTATATTAAATTTTTAATTGGTTGATCTTTTCTTTTAAACACTTCCCTAATTTAGCTTTTCAATTTGTTAAATAAAATGTATTTTTCTTGTTCTCTCTATCGATATAGTCCATCCCCCCTCCCTCCCTCTCTTTCCACAGTAATGAATGAACTTGTATGTGTGCAGGTGTGTGTGACTGTTGTTAAAGTTTCCATGATATTTTTTTTTAATCTGTAAGCTATTATAACAAAGGTATTGCCCTATCATTGAATTTTGTTTTTCTTATCATGTGGCATGATTCAATGAATACTGAATTTACCTATTTAATAGTACTATTCTATGCTGCTGGAATGCTGAAGGAATAGTACATCATACTAGAAGTTCTTTGGAATATTTCCTGAAATTTATTTTTTACTACGTTCAGATATGAACTGTATGCTATATGTAGCCATTCTGCGTTGTCAGTCTCCAAATTTTTTGGTGGCAATTTATGAGAATTACAAGCCTGGTTTTCTACAATTTTGGGAGAAAAATAAAACAAAGTACAACCATGGAAGATAAATCAGCATTCTTTTAAACTTAACACACCAAAACTAAATATAAATTTCAACAATCACCAAACAAATACTCCACAACTACACCTAGCCTATTTCGGTGCAAATTTGCTCCTCTGGCCAACATGAAGAAGTATTTGATAACCTTCTCAAAAGCATGGTCTTCTTATTCCGTGTTATGTTTATTTTTTAAAAAAATTGTCAGTTATTCCTTCAATTTTCAATAAAAAGATTATACCTTTTAATTAGCATAGCTTTGCAAAATAGAGTTTATAAAAATTATTCAAAAATGTTATTTTACTTTATTTTACTTTTGTATTATCTAATCTGAGTGTTTTAAAAGTGAAATGGTCATTAAAATAGTTTAAAATAGCAGCACTATCTTCAAGGGGAGGCACGGTGAGTCCATAGCTTCAAAGATTTGGGAGAAGGTCTGTGCTCCAGCAGTTTGAGTCCTACCATCAAGTGACAGTAGGAGTTCCCA
This sequence comes from Pseudonaja textilis, assembly GCF_900518735.1. The sequence continues at coordinate 20,763,202 of NW_020769320.1, read as the reverse complement.
TCACTTGCCTCAACTCCTGCCAGGCTAGCAGTTCAAAAGCATGTAAATGCAAGTAGATAAATAGGCACCACTTTGGTGGAAAGGAAACAGCATTCAGTGTTTCACTGTACGTTTTGTGCTGTGGTATGATGTCATGCTGGCCATATGACTACGGAAACATCATTGAACAGCCCTGGCTGAATGGCTTAAAGAAATGGAAATGAGCACTACTATCACTAGCTGAGAAGACCTGTAGTGACTCTTTTACCTTTTTACTATCTTCAAACTAATAATGAAATAATTTTAATAGCTTCCTATATGTTTATACATGCTGTTACTAGAATTTTGGTTCATTGTTTTAGGATTCATGTTAATTTTGTATTGTAGTTTCACTAGAATTATTTATTGTGTAAGCCAAAAAAAAAAAAAAAAAGGCTTATAACTTACCTAGGAATTTCTTTCCTCCTTGTTGTTTGTGAATGTTGCTGAGCAATGACTGGCAAGGCGGATCTAGAATAACATCAGGCATGTTAAATTTTAGCCAAGTATGACAACTGAAGAAAGCTTTGTTCAATTTATAAGTTTCTTTCAAATATTTGAAAATTTTTGATTGTGATTATAAACTTTCCAGAAGATAGTCCTTAAACATGGCTTGCAAACCATTTTTCTAGACTGGACTAAAGATGCGTTCCGATTCTACCTCCAGATATGCAGCGAAACATCAGAGGATAACCTTTCCCAGTTTGGTTCTTTCCATACATTCGGAACCCCTGGAGGGTCTTTTAAATTAAATATAACAATTACAGGTTTGCCTTCTGTTCACATATCATTTCTGATTAATTAAATATATATTCCATTGTTATTAATAAAATATATAATCACTCAGCAGCCCTAACTTCATTATACTCCCACTAAAAAATTCTATTAAAATTATTAATAGATATAGATAGAGGACGTTTTAGATTTTAACAAAATCATCGCCTTGGTGGTCCAGTGGTTAGAGCGCACTACTGAAGGCTACTTCTGCTCTTTGCTAGCTGATGGCAATTTGGCAGTTCAAATCTCAGCAGGCTCACGGTTGATTCAACCTTCCTCCTTCCGAAGAGGGGGGAATGAGAACCCAAATTGTTGGGGGCAATATGCTGACTCTGTAAAACCGCTTAGAGAGGGGCTGTAAAGCACTGTAAAGCAGTAATTAAGTCTAAGTGCTATTGCTGTTCTGTTTACTCATGTAAATTTTATTTCTGTTTTTTCATGTATTATGTTTGTGATAGCATGTATACTTACATTTACTTCAACAAGCTATATTAAATTTGACAAACAACCAGAAGTTTTAAAACATACTACCGTGTTTCTCATAAAATAAGGCTGGGTCTTATTTTATTTTTTTTGAGCCCCGAAAAAAATGGCTAGGCCATCTTTTCGAGGATATCTTAATTCCCCCCCCAAACACAGCCTGATGGTGGTGTGTGTATTTACACCCTTATCAGTGAATTGCCGTGTTCCCGTGACACCCACGCAGCCAACCACTTTCCACATTGTGCATCGTACCAGCTCAGCCTGTGCGGATAGCTCTTGGTCCAGTGTGCTGGCAAAACTGCAGAGCTCCATTAAGCGCCAAATTCAGTGTGCCATGTGGACATGCTCAAGCTCGGATCAAGCTGCAGCACTCGGAACTGTTACTCAGGAGGCTGCTTTCTTAACCTGCCCTGCTTGAGAAGAGTGTGTGGTGGGGAAGACTGCTGGGTTGCTTAGAGGTCCCCAGCAATGCCCAGCTTCCTGGCACTGCATTAGAGACAGAGGCAAATAGGTCATCTTTCTGGTGCTCCTGCCACGATTGGTGCTCCACCAGCTCCTCTTCCCTCGAGCGTGAACACCAGCTGGCCAGTCGCACACCAATTTATTTCTACCCTCCCTAACCTCCTTGCTCTGCCTCCTGGGATTTTCCCAAGTCTCTCAGCCAGACCTTTCCAAAAGAATGTAGTTGAGCCATTCAGATGAAGTGGCCATGACCAACCTGTCCCGACTTCTTCCCTCGACAAGTTTTCTTCGGGAGTCCGGGGGTTGTTTTGCAACCCACAGACTCTGAGCTCACAACAGGGCATGGGACCACCAAGGGCCTGGGCAGCCCAGTCAAGCTTCAGGTGCTCCCAGAGATGCACAGGATACAGACTCTCTGCTTACAGAGCCGCCCCTGAAGTATACACAACGGTGCCTGCAGGCCCTGGAAGGTCGAACGTGCAGCCCATGTGGAGGCTGTGTGCTGTCACCCCGGGGCTCAGCAAAGCTGGAATCCGCTGCCTGCTCTATGAACCCCAATGAGCAGCCTCATCCATGTTCAGGGAAAAAGGAGCTGGCGGAGTGCAGCTTCTCTTCCCTCAAGCACAGGTGAGGCTCCTCATTGGGGTTTGCACGGTGGGTGGCAGATCTACTGGGTGCTGGGGTGAAAGCGTGCAGCCCCCACTTGGGCACTGCTGGGCTACGCTTTCAGCCTGCAAGCTGTGGCCAGCAGGAGGCGCCGCTGCTGTGTAAGGTAAGAGCAGCTGGCAGTAGCACTGGAAGCCAGGCCAAGCGGGGCAAGTGAGCTTGCAGTCCCCGAGAGGAGCGGGCCATGTGGGTTGGGTTGGGCTGCCGCTGTGCCCACTTATACCAAGAGCAAAGCATTGGTCAAAGGGCGGTGCACCAGCAGCAGGCTGGGTGGCTCGCTCTTCTGTGATCCTACTGGAGGCATCTCTGCCAAGCCCTGCTATGGCTGCCCAAGGGGACGTGGATGGAGTCCATTTTAAAGTCAGCTCCTGCGCCCTTCTGGGGCTGTGGCAGGGGAGTGGGCAGCCGGTGCCTTTTGCGCAGATGGGAAAGTGGAAGCATCTGCCTCTTGGTGTGGCCCGTCTTTCCTGTGTAAGAGCCCCCGGCAGCAAAGGTACTTGGCAGGAGTAGGGAGCTTTCTGTGCCCCGCCATGATCAGCTGTTAGGAGTGGCTGGTGGCAAGGCATGGTGCCCAGGGGGTCCGGCAAGTCCTCCCACCCTTCCCCCCCATTTTGCATGTTTTAAAATAGGCCTAAATTTGGGGAAAGGTGCTTAATTTAAGCTTATGCCTAGAAAACATGCTGGGACTTCCTATTGGTGGGGGCCATATTGTTGGAGAAACATGGTACTATTTAATCTGCCAAATATAACTGATAATTTAAAGTATTCAAAAAACAGTATTGAAAAATAGTAGAGCATATTTATTTAGCTGAAAGTGACAGTAACTATTCCGCAGAAGCAAAACATTGGTCACATATCTGTATTCCAGGGAGAAAATACAAAAGTACAAAAACTTTTGGCTTTCATTGAGAGAATTACTCATTGAAACCAATGTTTGACTAGATTGTGCCTTCTTTGTACATGATTTGCCACTATATTCTTCAAGAATAAATCCCCAGGAATAGGATAGGGAAATCTGTTAAGCTCTCTAGTATAAGATAAAATGGAATGGGACAACTCGTCCCTGCCTACTCATAGAGGTCAACAGCCAACTCACCATGAGACAACTTGCCACAGGACAACTTGCCATGGAACAATTTTGGCATTCACATTTCATTTTATCCCTCCTTTTGCATCAGTTATTTAATGATTTTATTCAACCATTTCTTTGATATTGATGTAACTCTTGTCCTGCAGCAAATTGTCCCAAGGCAAGTTGATTTGTGGCAAGTTGATTGAGGCAAGTTGGCTATGACGAGTTGGCTGTGGTCAGTTATTCTAGATCCAAGACAGAACCATTCCCTAATCTTTGATCTTCTGCTTAAAAATCACTACTGCACCATACAGATGGTGATATTGATGGGTTGAATCAAATAAAGAAGTAACCAAGTGCTCATTTGCAACTTAAAAGTCGTTTAAAAGTAACAATCTACTTGAGAATATCCAAAATTCTTGACTAACCTTGTAGATGGGTCTGGCTTGACAAGCACCTGACAAATACAGGATGATTATTCCATATATTTAGATAGGTTTGTCATGGCAAGGTTTAATTAGTTGAATAATTAACTTTATATTCTACCTTTCTATCGTTATTTCAATATTATATGTATCAATGATATCTATATCTACAATACAGACAGTACAGTAATGTCCATGGGCTGAGTAAGAAGGTATTTAAAGCATTTTGAGTTTTGACCTCACTGAACAACAAACCACTTTTGTGTTTAGTTCTTTGAGTAACCCTTGGATTTTGTTCTTATACTGCTGTATCCTGTATCTAGGATAGGAGAATGTTTGTGTTTGGATTTAACTCTTTTGTGGTTGTTGTTGTTGCATTGTATTTTCAAAAGGCAGCTTAAACTGCCACAAGGCATATTTTTTTTCCTATTTTTCCATAGCTTTTAACTGTTTGAATATTATTTTAATTCCTCACCTTGCTGCCTTTGGAAACAGTAACACCATTCATTGTTTGATATTAAACTGTCCTTGTAAGTGTCACAAGAATTGAAGAATGCCTTGGTGCACTGCTCATTCTTGTCAAGATATATGCTTCCAAGTTCTGATTGGTCCAAAAGTAGGTCATAGTTGGTATCAAGTCTGTTAAACATCCAGCCAAGAGAGTCCTTGCAAATTGGTAAAATGCTGGTATCAAACCCTAAGAGGCAAAGACACCAAGCAATTAATTCACTAATACAAGCAGAGCTGACACACATATCAACAGAATCAACAGTGTCCTTTCTCATGGAAACTGTTTTATAGCGTAAAACTAGATCAGGTCTGTGCTAACGGCGTATATAGCAAAGGTACCAGGTAATACAAAATAAATAGCAGCAACAGTAGGTTTTTTGTTTTAGTGGTTTGCTGTTATCCACTTGAAATTTTGCAGAGTAGATCTGATAGGTTTACTGTTACTTATTATTTTATCATTTTTTTTTGTTTCCCCAATTTACCATGAATACAGTTCAAATATTTTAAGTATCTTAGAAGTAAATATTTTAACCATTATTTAAAACAAACCCGGTAATTGTCAACTTTAAAAATTAATAACGTTAATTGCAATTCAAATTAATTCATTAAAAAAAAGCTCTGCTAAAATGCTCTTGCATAGTATTATCTTCAACTACCACACATTCTGCAGGTTTTTAACATTCTTTAAAATGTTGTTAATATTTGAATGATCATGGCTCGATATGTCTGTGGAAGTTCTAGAAGAAATGGGCCACCTTTAAGAAAGCCTGCTTCCAAATTCTAGATCCTCTTACTGTCCTAAGTGAAACCTGCAGGCACTGTATGGCTGAATTGGAGCAGATGGACATAGTGCCTCTGGAGAAGATGATCCTATAGGGAACTCAAATAATATACAGTAGGCTTTATGGGTTATTAACAGCAATAAATTGTTAATTTATTGAACTGACCTTGGAAACACACTGACAACTGTTAGTGTTTGGGGATAAACCCCCGAGCTGAGTGCACAGCAGCAGTCAAGCCAGGCAGGCAAATGAGAGAGAGGCTGGGCCCATGAGTATACACACACTTGAGACAAATACACTGTTTGTGGTTTAAATAGGTATTTAATTCATACAGAGATTAAGAATAGTCATTCAGTCCATATATCAGTATCCAGTTTATCAATTCAGTTATCAAGTCCATTAAACAGTAAATACAATGTCTTTATCTGCTTGTAATCTTCTCCATATGATACCTTTCTCTCAAGGACAACACTGAATCCTCAGCTCACCAATAAACAGTCCTTGTGTTCAGTTGAGAGAAGTATCTTGAACAGTAGCCTCCAAAGAGTAAGCAGATAGACGTTCCAACAACAGTAGGCAACAGACCAGGAACAGTAACCAGGTGCATCCAGAAGCCGGACTCAGACAGTTGCATCCAGAAGCCGGACTATTACGTTTCCCTCCTACCTATATTGCTGCCTGCAACCGCACCCACAATGACATTGCAGTTTCTTGTGCTTAAAGCTACAAGACATTTAATCCTAGGTTCATATATTTATTCACCCAAACCAGTTGGAGTATCCATATACCCAACATTCTCCCCTTTTGGGTGATATAAATATATAACCTTTACATTCTAAACCCATATTTTCCACAACTCTCTAGATGCTTAATAGCACCTTGGGCTTTAGTAAAATGATCAGCTATATTGTCCTCCGACATACAGTATTCCAGCTGTATCAATTTACTCTGTACAGATTCTCTTACATTAAGATACCTCAAATCTGTATGTTTACTTCTCGTTTTAACTGCAATACTAGTGGCCATTTGAATTGCTGCCTGATTATCTTCATGTACAACTACAGGGTAATTTACAGTTATACCCATATCCTTCAACATTTGTTTGTACATAATCAACTCAGTACACAATAAAGATAAACAGGAGAATTCTGCCTCCATAGTAGACAAACTTATATGCTGTTGCCTTATTGACTTCCAGCCAATTAATGTCTTACCCAGCATTATGGCTGTTCCTGAAGTCGACTTTCTTGTGTCTCTTTCTGATGCAAAGCTAGCATCTGCATAAGCACTCAATATGAGATCACCTTCTGGTTCTAAATACAGTGCATGGTGTAATGTACCTTTAAGATATCTTAGGATTCTTTTCAATGCTATCCAGTGACATTGAAGCGGGTCATTATTGTGTCGTGCCAGCTGATTAATACCAAAAGCTATATCTGGCCTTGACCAATTGCTAATATATGATAAGCTACCAATCAAAGATTGATACAGTTCCTTATCACATTTGGGACTTTGTGTATCCATTTTGCAAATATCCTGACTCATTGGAGTCTTTGCAGGCTTACAAAGTTCCATCTTATAATCTAATAGCAATTTAGATATCTTATCTTCCTGAGATATCCTAAAACCTTTCTGTGTTTTCAGTATATTCAATCCTAGATATCTCTTTATCTCCCCTAATTGCTTGATTTTTATTTTCTTGGCTAATGATGCAATTATTTCATTTGCTTCATCATTAGTCTTAGTCATCAGAGCAATATCATCAGTAAACAACAATAATAATGATATTTTCCCATTCTTTTCTCTCTTAAATAGACATGGGTCGGCTAAACCAGCTTTAAACCCTATATTGGTCAGTTCCTTTACAATATACTGGTTCCATTCATAGCCCGATTGTTTAAGACCATAGAGGCTCTTCTTTAATAACCAACAATCATTATTATTATTATTGTCTCCTTTAAATCCATTAGGCCTTTTCATATAAACAGTATGTCTTAGTGGAGCATGCAAGTAAGCAGTTTCCACATCTAAATGGTTAACTATATATTGCTTGCTTGCTGCCCACACTAATGCTGCCCTTAAAGTTGCTGCTTTAAGACTAGGTGCAAATACTTCATCATAGTCTTTTGCACTTTGTCTAAAACCTTGGGCTACTAACCTTGCCTTATGGATTGTGTTTCCATCCTTATCTGTTTTTATTTTAAAAATCCATCTGCAGCCAATGGGTTTTTCATTACTAGGTAATCGCACGTTTTCATAAACTTTCATATCCTTCAGAGACTTCAATTCTTTATTAATTGCTGCATACCAATTTTCTTTCTCTTTAGAAGGATATCTTCTAATCTCATCCACAGTATTTGGGATTCTATTTTCCTGGCACACTGTATTAGCCTGGTATCTTTCAGGCGGTCTAGATATACGTGTAGTCCTTCTGGGAATTACAGGGCTTGGTTGAGTCACTACCTGGTCCTTTTCCTCATCTTGCTGAGCTATTTCTTCTTTTTCTTCTTCTATGGGCACTATCTCTTCCTGTACTTCTGTCTTTACTTTATTTTTAAAGTTACAGGGATACTCAATGGGATTTCTGTAGGATTCAATAACCACCTCGTTATTGCTATCCTGCTCTAACTTATCCCATCCTACGTGCTCTAGAAATTGGGCATTGGCACTACATAACACCTTAGATGTGCCTTTCTCCCAAAATCTATATGCCCTATGGTTAGCTTGGTAACCAACGAAGAATAATTGTTTAGCTCTATGTTGCCCTTTACGCCTGAGTTGTGTAGGGATATGCACCCATGCTGGTGCACCAAATGTGTGCAGGTAACTCAGATCAGGCTTCCTGCCATGCCACATGGTGAATGGTATTTCACCAGTGGTTGAGTTAACCATATTATTTAATAAATGATTAGCACACATTGTTGCCTCCCCCCACAAAGAATCAGGTAATCCAGAATCAGTTAACATAGTACGGGTCATCGCCTGCAATGTTTGGCCTCGCCTTTCAATAAATGCATTGTGCTGTGGTCTGTATGGTGCAGATGTCTTATGAGCTATTCCAGCTGCCTTTAATCTATTCTGGAATTTGCTATTAACAAATTCCGTGCCATTATCTGTCACCAGGGTTATCAGTTGCCGTTTGGTTTTTCTTTCAGCAAACTTTAACCAATTGAAGAAATGTTGATATGTTTCAGTTTTGCTTTTCATTAGGTAGCAAAACCCATATCTAGAGTAATGGTCCATAATGCTCAGTATATATCGAGCACCCCCCATACTGGGTTTATTAGGACCAATAATGTCTGCAAATACTACTTCTAAAGGTTCTTTAGTTTTGAAACCATTTAGTCTATTTGCAGGCATTATTTTACTCTTATCTTCACAACAGACATTACAACGCAAATACTTATCACAGGGTTTTAACCTTATTCCTTCAGATAACTCTACTGTACGTTTTAGCATTTTAAAATTTACATGCCCCAAACGTCTATGCAATAAATGGATACATTCATCATGAGGCTTGATATTATTAAATACAGTCTGTGCCTCCCCTTTCTTACTATCATGTAAGACATATAATGCTCCATTTAAAGCTGCAGTTACCCTTTTGCTATCTCTTTCCAGTATGCACTTATTATTCTTAAATGTAACTACATATCCTAGTTTATCTAATACTCTTACAGAAAGTAAGTTCATCTTTAACTGTGGTACATATAACATTTTTATATTCTGGTTTAAACATGGACAATAAGCAATACCTTCACCCTTGGCCTTGAGGTGCCAACCATTGGCGAGTGATATACTTTGAGAGCTTGTAGACATTTTTATAAACTTTGTCTTATCTCTCGTGATGCAGTGGGATGCACCACTGTCCACCACCCATAAATCATTCTTCATATCACAATTGCCAAACATGGCCAGTTCAAAGGATTTCTTTGGCTTCTTTACATTCTGGCTTTTTCCTTTTCTGCAGAATCTTGCCAAATGTCCTCTGCCTCCACAATTAAAACACTTTTTAATTGTGTATGCCGTCGAAGATAAATTCTCTTCTTCCGGGTGCTTTACTTTACACAGCTGGTTTCTTTCCAGCCTTGAAGATAATTTCTCTTCTTCATTAGGCTTATCTTCTCTCAGCTGATCACGTTCAAACCTTCTTCTGGCTTCTTCTAATAGCCTGCCGGTAATCTCAGTTACTGATAAACTGTCTTTTGGCAACACCTCTAATGCAGTCACAAAATCATCATAGCTTCGATCCAGAGAAGACAGTATGATGTATATTTGTTGCAACTCATTAAATATAAGCTCTTTTTCTTGTAATTCTTGAAAAATGCTTTTCATACAGTTTAAATGAGTTAACATGTCTCCATTTATCTCAAGATGTGTTCTAAACAGCTTCCGTGTAAGATTGATATGAGCTCCTACACTGTCTCGAACATAAATCTTCTTGAGATTATCCCAGCAATCTGCAGCATTTTCCACTCCACGGATATGAATGAGTTGCTGGTCAGACAGAGTGAGACCTATGATGCACAAAGCCTGTTCATTCTTTCGTTCATAGTCCTGTATCAGTTTATAATCCTCTTCATCATTAGGATTTAAGTTGGATACATCTGGTGGGTTTGTTATTATGTTCCACAAACCTTCTCTTCGTAGAAGTAAACTACATTTCATTGACCATGAAACATAGTTTGTTCCATCTAGTCTGGATATCATGGACAGATGTGGCAAATTTACTTGTGCCATTGCTTTTGTGAAAAATAACTATTTAACAAACAGTTTGTATTTACAGTAATGTGCAACTCACACCAGCTCTCACTGCTATATCCTGGTTAGTTAGACTGTGCACACTGCTGGGCCCATAACCAATGTTAGTGTTTGGGGATAAACCCCCAAGCAGAGTATGCAGCAGCAGTCAAGCCAGGCAGGCAAATGAGAGAGAGAGTGGGCCCAAGAGTATACACACACTGGAGACAAAAACACTGTTTGTGGTTATAAAATAGTTATTTATTGCACACAGAGATTAAGAAGTGTCATTCAGTCCATATATCATTATCCAGTATATCCATCCAGTTATCAAGTCCATTAACAGTAAATACAATGTCTTTATCTGCTTGTAAATCTTCTCCTCCCGATACCTTTATCTCAAAGACAAACCTGAATCCTCAGCTCACCAAGCAAACAGTCCAAAAGGTATCTGGCACAGTAGCCTCCAAGAGTAAGCAGATAGACGTTCCAGCAGGCAGCAGACCAGGAACAGAACCAGGTGCATCCAGAAGCCGGGTCTATTACGTTTCCCTTCCTACCTTTATTACTGCCTGCAACCGCACCCACAATGACATTGCAGTTTCTTGTGCTTAAAGCTACAAGATACTTAATCCTAGGTTTACATATTTATTCAACCCAAACCTGGTTGGTGTATCCATATACCCAAACGAAATTAACATATGCAAGTACGTAATAATGCTAAAATATGTCACAGTTGCCAAATATAGACGTGAGGTCCTTGGTGGTCTCTGAACTTGGTTGTTAGGCAGCATCAAGGACCTCACTGTACAACTTGAGGTACATGTATTTTCTTGTTTAGATAGAATACATTTCACTACCCCAATATAATATCTGATTTGTTTTCTAGGGTAGTTTCCCGTGGAACATGTTGTACTATTCCAATTGCATTAAAAACATGAATAACTAGATATCGTGTCACTTGGTCAGAAAAAAACTGTAGTCGTAGTCGTGCAGCCTATCATTCCCTCTAGATACGGCTCCTGTATTTCATCTTGCATATTTCTTTAGTAAATTAAATCAGCCAAAGATTACCGCCAATATTTCCATCATTTCTATATTTCAGGGGTTGTTGAGATTCATGAACTGCCTGTTATTCTGCTAAAAAATACCCCAAGTGTCCTCTGATTCATATGGTACCTGGAGTACATTTACCATGGATCACATATTTATAGACTACATTGAGAAATAGAAGGCTTTAGCAAAATTATTATTGGATGTCTATATTCCTTATTGTTCTCTTGTGTATTAAAAGAGTTTATTTGTTCATCACATTAATGCTTCCAGTTTTATAAATCTGCCTATACTATTATGGTATAGACAAAATATAGTATACTCCGTTTCCTTTCTTTGATGTTAGTTTAAAGGATCAAGGATCGATTTTCCTCTCTAAACCTTTTACACTAAAGAAAAGTATCAGTTACTATAAGATATACATTCACTCTTTGCTTGCATTAGTTCAAATTCTGTCCAGTGAAAGTAAAGGAAAAGTTCTCCTTACATACATAATTCCAAGAAAAAAATAAATGAGAATATTGAAATAAGAGTTTTAATTTTAGCAGGCAAGTAGGTGCTGACATTCTGGTTCACATTGTGCAAATATGATACTTTTATATGGTCAGTTCATACCATCTTATTAAAATTCTATAGATATGAAACTAATTAATGCCATAATTAGTGCAGTAACTTCGTGAATATTTCATAAAATACATCTGGTTATTATTCTGAGCAAATAGTTGCTAAAGATTAAAATTTGAAAATACACATATGATCATTGCTTTTCTTGAAAAAAGTTGCTAGGCATAAAAATTTAATAAAGGATGTTTGGCTGCAAGAAAACACAGAATTATTTAGCAATGTATAAGTTAACAATGTATAAGTTAATTAATATGCTTATTTATTCTATTGATGTATCTCCCTCCCTTTCTCTCTGGAAATTATATTAAAATTAATTAAACCAATTGCATTAAATATGTTTACATCTGGTATTCATTTTGAAGCAAAAGGATCTATTGTGCCCTGATCTGGGACATGCCCCTAAACTAGACTGGTGTTGTGGTACACATTATAAATAATTCCTCCTGGCAATGAACTTTTTTTAGTTTAATCAAGAAATGACAACAGATTCCTAAACCAGAACTGGAGCATATTTTACACATCAAGAATTTCAGCATCTGAACTTGTGTGTGGTTTTTTTTAAAAACCACCCAAATCCCTATATGAACTTAAAAACAATGTGAACAATTCAGATAAACAAAATAAATATGAAATATAATTTTAATAAGAAATGCAGCAGAATTTCACAAAAGGATGTATAGGAATTTCACAAAGGGATGTATACAGTATTTTGGACATTTTTTTTTTCATGTTCAGTTTATATTGTATGTACTCTGGATTACTTTATAGAACAGAGATTTTTTTCAGGATGAAAAACATTATTGAGCTAAGCATTTGAAAAGGAAAGTAGGTCATTGGAAAGTTTTTTTGAAAAAGAAAGTTTTTCATATATTTCATTGAGATAAGCTAATGTAAGTTAAAATACACAAGATGTCTCTTTGGAAAAAAGCCTTGATGGGCCGGATTTAAACTATTCTTCTCTTTGTGTTGTTTTTGAAAGTGCTCATGGGAAGGAGGAGGAGGGCAGGAACAACAGTAGGCTGGTTGTACAACAGGCCTGTTACCAATATATGGTATTCAGCTTTGTTCGGGTGCTTTTAAAGTTGTAGCAACGTTTCGGCAGCATCTCATCTGCCATCATCAGGCTTCTGTATTGTGTTCGTCTGTGAGGAATACAGAAACCTGATGATGGCAGATGAAATTCTGCCAAAACGTTGCTACAACTTTAAAAGCACAACTATAATGACGTGGGAAAATACCCGAACAAAGCTGAATACCATACATGTAAGTACCCGCAAAAACTTAAGAATATAAGTTTTCTGAGATTTTTGCAGGTATTTGTATGTGGATCTTTGGTTATTCGGGTTTTCTCCTGCGTAAAATTGGAAGTATCTTGGCAACGTTTCAATGAAATCTCATTCGTCATCTTCAGGCTTGTGTCTTCAGCTTTGTGCTTCTCGGAGTAGCCCTAATTACTAGAACCAAACGCCTGGCAGACAAGACACACATTAAGATTGAACTATGCACCCTGACTAAGGTACTGACAGCCAACGGCTTCCACAAAAGCAAAATCACCGGCTTGATCCACAAAAACACACTGAGACATAATAGAGACCCAGAAGATGAACAGACCTATGGAACAGCTGTCCTGCCCTACATAAGAGGTACTACAGACAAAATTAGTAAGATACTGCACAGACATCACATCAAGACTGCCTTCAAAACAGACAGAAAAATAGTAGCCATCCTTAGAAACCCCAAAGATAAAATTGACCTGGAAAACCAAGGCATATACGAAGTCCCCTGTGCATCATGCCTGGCCACATACATTGGACAGACCAATAGAAGAATAAGTACCCGCCTGGATGAACACAAAAATGCAGTCAAAAAGCTGGAACACACTTTCTCTCTAGTCCAACACATGGAAGCCACAGGTCATAGCATCAACTTCAATGGCACCAAAACCCTAGCCACTATAGAAAACCCCAGCCACAGAATCATCAGAGAAGCCATAGAGATTGAAGAAAGACAAGAAAGCATGAATAGAAGAGATGACTCCACCAGACTGTCAATCATTTGGAAGCCTGCACTCACAAACAAAAAAATCTCCACGCCACAAGCCAGGCAAACACCTGGGCACAGACAGATCCCCTCTGATACCTCCAGCTCAAACACACCCCAACCAGGCACACAGATGAAACCTAGCTTCCTAACTAATGATAGCCGTCCATTTACCCGAAGCCAAGCTGCACTAAAGGCCTCCAATAAAGTAACACAATGTTGCCAGCCAATCAAGAGACAAAAAGACCCAAAAAACAGACAGGAGATATTAGAAACACCAATCAAGCAGAACACAGCGAACTCCAAGACCAATAAACACAGATCAAGACTCCCAACCAATCAGGGTGAAGAAAAAACCATTCTGGCACAGCAATAGGCTGCCCCAAATTTAAATCTGAAACCACTATAAAAGCCTGACTCACAGACGAACACTATACAGAAGCCTGATGATGGCAGATGAGATTCTGCTGAAACGTCGCTACAACTTTAAAAGCACAACTACTATGA